>JARHVA010000430.1:4027500-4167500 GCA_037957365.1 Torreya grandis
TGTCCATCCATTATCTCAAAGTAAGGACTTATCTAATTTGGATGGTGCTGGATCAGATCTATTTAGACTAGAAATGAGTGGAAGAGATCAAAGCTATGGTATGAGGAGAAAGGATTTCTAGCACTAGGAAGGAGGTGTTGGGAAAGCATGAACCTTTTTTAATCTCTAATATCATTTGACTTATAGGCATAGCATGCATATCACTAAAAAATAATGGATTCAAAATCATAAATATATATGCTAATTTTATAAAACCATCATTTCATGATACAACATGAAGTATCTATGTTTATAAGGGTAATAAAAGAAAAAAATTCTAAAAAATTGATCTGTGTCTATAAAAGCAAAGAAAATGTAAAAGACAATACAAAATGCATATCAATAATGAAAATAAGAAAAGCTAGGAATGATGTCTTTTGAAAACCTTAAAAGAATATGAATCACCTTGTGCTTCATGAAATTGATTTTTGCTATTGATTTTATTGATTATAAAATCATGATAATTATTGATCATTCAATGCATGAATCAATCCATCTCTAATCCGATGAAAACATCATGAACTGCATCAGGGCCATGTGGTATGAATACTGGTGAAGTCTTGGAATGTGCTTTAGTCTCTTTTGTCAAGAAATACCTAGCCATAAAAGATACTTTGATTTTACTTCACCTTCTACTCGTTTGATTTGTAAAATTTTATTTGCCTTTGCTCTTTCTTATGTTGTTAATCTCATTCTTGTAGTTGATATGAACACAAAATTAACCAAACATAGACAAATTATGAAATACAAAGTTATATATGATAACAACCTCTAAAATGAACAATTCGAATGATGTACTTATGAATACAAAATTTTGCATTGACTTTTTTATGAAGAATTTAATTCTTTCCTACATTTATCTCATTTATTGCTTTCTTCACATAAATTAACAATGAAATGAAATGGGTTTCAAATCACTAACCTTTTCGAGTTCTTCTTCAACAAATTTAACAACCTCATTCTTCTCCTCAAAAACATCATCCACATTCATATTTGGGACACTTGAATAGATAACTATAAATAAAAAATGGAATTAAACTATGTAAGAGTGAATAGAGGAAAGGAAAACATGTAGATTAATTGGGTATTTTGCCTAATTCCTCATTCACTATTTAAAATTTGTATGTCAAGGTTTTTTTTCTAGAGTTAGCTTGCATAGAACAAATCAAACTAGAGTAAACATAATATAAGTATAGGTCATTCCATTACTAATGTATTCCATATTAGAGTCATCATAGCTATGACATTTTCATTTCCCTATAATTAAGCATGTGTGGGATAAATTTTACCATCAAATACATAAGCTTGAATTTGGCCCCTTATCTTGTTCAACTTATAAAAGGACTCATTTGGTCTCTCTACAACAACATAATATTGAACAAAGGCCACCACTATCACAAAAACATTATCATACATTAATTACAAAAATAACCCTCTGATTAAAAATGTGTTTCTAAAGAAAATGTCCTTGTAAAGCAAAAAATCATACCTAAGTCATTGTTTCATAATGAACATCCTATTTATGCACTCTCAAGGAAATATGGCTTCATATTTGGCTCCTAAAAACCCATGGCAAACAACATAACCCTATTCTAGCACTTCTTAATACCGCCCCAATCTCTCTTTCATTGTCATTGTTGACTATTCTGCTTTTACACAATATAATAATAGCCCCATTTTGTTCTCCTTGCACCCCCATTAAACTATATCATATTCAAAATAATAGTTAAATCTAGCCAAATCTTTTGAAATAATTTTTGAATTCCCAAAACAATTTGAATAAGATCTATTTTGTATAAGTTAATTATTATATATAACTAAGGTAATATGAGATTTGCAAGCTGGTAGAAGGGAAAAGTGATATCCAAATAGATGGCATGTAGTGTATGAGTGACAAGGGTCCGTATTTCAAATTGAAAGTGTTCTTTCCACATCATTTACCAAAATTCTTAAATCATGGGCTATGTGTCATGTTTCTATTTTACCTGGCTTTTTAGGTAACAAAATGCAAGATTCTTGTTAATGAAATGATATGCCTAAGATTTTGCGTCTTTTGTCTATATCAAATTATAGTGATTGAGGAGACTATGACAATATATTTACCCATCATGAAAAAGGCAAATGAAAGTTAGCTTGCCTTTATTTTATTTTAATTAGTTGTTGTTGTCACGAAAGAGCATTATACTAATCTTCATATGATGGACATGAGAGGAAGAATGGAAGAGAATAGGAGTGCCACACCAACAGTGTCCATCCACTATCTCAAAGTGAGGGCTTAGCTCATTTGGATGGCATTGGATCAAATCTAATCAAACCAATGATGAGTGGAAGAGATCAGAGTTATGGTATGAGGGGAAACGATTTATGGCACTAGGAAGGAAGTGTTGGGAAAGCATGAACCTTTTTTTATCTCTAATATCGTTTGGCTTATAGATATAACATGCATATCACTAAAAAATAATGGATTCAAAATCAAAAATATATATACTAATTTTATAAAATCACCATTTCATGATACAACATGAAGTATCTATGTTTATATGGGTAATAAAATAAAAAATTCCAAAAAATTGCTCTATGTCTATAAAAGCGGAGAAAATGTAAAAGATAATACAAAATGCATATCAATAATGAAAATAAGAAAAGCTAGGAATGATGTCTTTTGTAAACCTTAAAAAAATATGAATCACCTTGTGCTTCATGAAATTGGTTGTTGCTGTTGATTTTATTGATTAGATAATCATGATAATTATTGATCATTCTATGCATGAATCAATCCATCTCTAATATGATGAAAACATCATGAAATGCATTAGGGCCATGTGGTATGAATACTGGTGAAGTCTTGGAATGTGCTTCAATCTCTTTTGTCAAGAAATACCTAGCCCTAAAAGATACTTTGATTTTACTTCACCTTCTGCTCGCTTGATTTTTAAAATTTTCTCTGCCTCTGCTCTTTCTTGTGTTGTTAATCTCATTCTTGTAGTTGATATAAAGACAAAATTAATCAAACACAGACAAATTATGAACTGCAAAGGTATATATGATAACAACCTCTAAAACCAACAATTTGAATGATATACTTTTAAATACAAAATTTCACATTGATTTCTATATGAGGAATCTAATTTTTGCCTACATTTATCTCATTCATTGCTTTCTTCACATAAATCAACAATGGAATGAAATGGGTTTCGAATCACTAACCTTTTTGAGTTCCTCTTCAACAACTTTAACAACCTCACTCTTATGCTCAAAACATCATCCACGTTCATCTTTGGGATACTTGACTAGATAACTATAAATAAAAAATGGAATCAAACTATGTATGAGTGAATAGAGGAAAGGAAAATATGTAGATCAATTGGGTATTTTGCCTAATTACTCATTCATTGTTTGAAATTTGTATGTCAAGGTTTTTTCCTAGAGTTAGTTTGATTTTCAACTCAAACTAGAGTAAACATAATATAAGTATAGGTCATTCCACTACTAAAGTAGTCCATATTAGAGTCATCATAGCTATGACATTTTCATTTCCCTATAATTAACCATGTGTGGGATAAATTTTACCATTAAATACATAAGCTTGAATTTGGCTTTTTATGTTGCTCAACGTATAAAAGTCCTCACTTGCTCTCTCTACAAGGGCACAATATTGAACAAAGGCCACCATTGTCACAAAAACATTATCCTACAACATAGATTTTTTGGTATTTAGCTTTGCTTTGCTTATGGATTAAGGCATGGATATCAAGGGAAACTTACTTTATGATAGATAAATTTGTTATTACCCTACCAAATTAGTTATGACCTATATAATAAATCAAGGGAAGTTTCCTTCCTGATATATAGCTAAATAACTCTCAGACTAAAAATGTGTTTATGAAAAAACATCTTTGTAAAGCAAAAAATCATACCTTAGTCTTTGTTTCACAACGAACATCCTATTTATGTACTCTCAAGAAAAGATGGCCTCATATTTGGCTCCTAAAAACCCATGACAGATAGTGAAACCTTGTTCTAGCACTTTTTAATACCGCCCAAATATCTCTTTCATCATCATTATTGATTATTCCACTTCTACACAACAAATAATAACCCCATTTTATTTGCCTTACACCTACATTAAATTATATCATATTCAAAATAATAGTGAAATGTAAACAAAACTTTTGAAAGAATTTTCAAATTGCCCAAAACAATTTGAAAAGGATCTATTGTGTATAAGTTAATTGCTACACATACCTGAGGTAATATAAGATTTACAAGCCGGTAGAAGGGGAAAATGATATCCAAGTGGATGGCATGCAGTGTATGAGGGAGAAGGGTCCATCTTTCAGTGTTGACGCACGAGAACAGTGTGTGAATAGGAGGGATAAGGGTCCAGGTGGAATGATGGATTTGCAGTGGTCATACTTCAGCCACGACGGAGTGTCGCTGCACTCCCCGCAAACGCCCGCCGAGAAAACAGGCTTCACCACAAGCTCCTCGGAATCTACTAATGGCGTGAAAGGACGCACTTAATTCTTTGCTTGCTTTATGAAATTCAATTTTTTTCACTCAAACGTTCACGTCCTCGGCCACTAAGCTTCGGATGCTCCATCGATTTCACCCCCGACATCTCACTCTTCGCAACCGGCGGCATCACCGAAAAAATCCGCATTTATGGCTTCGACGAAAGGCCGGCCGACAAGGAAGTTGCCCCTTCGACCTCAACGTCATCTGCTGCGGCGACTACGACGGCGTGGTAACTAGTGAGCCGAATCATCGCCAAGTTTCTTTTCTCAAATTTTATGTTCTCGGCATACATTATTAATCAAAAAAATATTATTGGATTGCATAGGATTGCTTAACCAGGGTGTCGTATTCTCAAATAAAATCTAGTGTTAAATTTGGAGATTTTCTGCTTTCAAAGTTTAGGGAAATTAATAGAGATTTTTATTTTATTTTATTTTTATTTTTTATTTTTTAATATTATTCGGTTTAAGGTTTAAAATATTTTACCAATATTAAAAATAAAATATTTTTGTAAAATGTTAAATATTTTTAGATATTATGAATGATAATTTAAAATTTTGTCAAACAATTTTTGGTAGTAAAACTTATTATGATATCTAAAACTTTAAACCTCAAACTAAAATGTTAAATAGTTTTGAGTTGTTAAATCTATAGCTTAAAATTTTACACATTGAAAGAATTAATAAAATCTCTTAAAATTTAAATAGATATAAAAGTTTAAGTTTAAAATAAATGCTTACAGACCTATTTTTATTAAATTATAAGATCCTTCATTTTAAAAATTGACATTTATTATTTAGAAGTTAATTTATTATAATATTTAATTAAATAATTTAACGATTAATTTTGAATCTTTTTTTTTTTTTTTTTGAACAATATATTTATTGGAAATCATTATATTTTAACTAGAGTTATATATATATATATATATATATATATATATATATATATATATATATATATATATATATATATATATATATAACTCTAGTCAATTTATTTTACATGATATTTTAGATCACTTCCAATTTATATATCTAAACTGTCAAGATCCTACTCTTTAAGAGTACACTTGATTACCTTTGTATAAGAAACTAAACATGAAATTAAACCAGAAGTAATAAGTAACTAGAATTCGAGAAAACAGAGATAGCTTCGAGGTGAAGTTTGATTTGCGAATGGCTGTGCGCGGTGGAGGGAGTGGCGGCCCGTCGACAGGCCCCAGGAAGGAAGGAGCGACGCCTGGGGAGAGTTTTGCTGCTCAGAATGAATTCTTTTCCAGCGAGCGGACTAGACTCAGCAAAGTTAACGGATGCTTACTGAGGAGCCAGGATCGACCGGTTCTGGTCATACCCCAAGAGGCAGTTCAGGAAGATGTGGAGTATTTGTCTTCACACACCTTGATTTGCAAATTTATGGGCATTAGAATCCCTGTGGCGGCTTTGGAAGCCTGGATTCGTAGATCCTAGGCCATTGAAGGGGATTTTGACATTATGTTGGTAGGGAATAGCTATTTTCTGGTAAGTTTTTCTTCTGTGGCAGATATAAATCATATTTTTGAAGGGGGCCCCTACTTTTATGAGCGTGTGGGCTTGTTTCTTAAACCCTGGCATGTGGGTTTCAATTCTGCTGATGAACTCCCAGCCTGTGTTCCAGTCTGGGTTCGTCTTCCGTGGCTTCCATTGGAATTTTGGATAGAGGACATTCTCAGGCAAATAACGGCTATGTTGGGAACACCAACAGCTATTGCCCATCAATCATTGGACAAGAAGATGATTTCTTATGCCCGTATCTGTGTGGACATGGATCTAAATAACCCGCTGCCAGACTCTATAGAGATTTGTATGGGTTCCTTGTCATGGATTCAGCAGATTGATTATGAAGCCATTCCCTTCAGGTGTAGAATTTGCCATGTATACGGACATTTGCATCGTCAATGCCCCCAGGCTATCAAAGACAAAGGAACTGGACCTGATTCTTTAGCGCCAAACATAGCTTATGCTGGAAAAGGGATTGGGTGCTCGGCTTTGCCAGAAAATGCAAAAACTCAACCGAACAGGTTGGGTAAAGGGGAGGGTTCAAATAATGCAAGTTTGGCGCAGGGGTCAGGTGACCAAAATCATACTGGGCAGGATGGTTTCATACTGGTTAGAAGGTGAGCAAGAGGTCGTGGACAGAAATAAGGGAATGCTGATAGGCAGGTTGACTTGGGGTTTAATAGGTTTGAAGCCCTTGACTGTATGGCCCTTGAAGATGGTATCCTGATGGAAGATCAGGGGAAGATGTGGAGCAATCTAAGCAAATTTCTGACCTTAACGCAGTGCAAGATATGATAGTCCAAGCGCCTTTTGATAGTTCTTTGAGACAGGAGGAAGGAATGCTTGAGGCTTCGTGTGAGATGAAAGAGAAAGAAGGTAGATGGGCTGATTTGGTCAAGGAAGGGGTGCTGGTAAAAAATAAAAAGGACCTACCTTGGCACTTGGGCTAATGCAGAAACAATTCAAAAAGGCCACCTCTGCTGCTCCTTCCAAAGGTGGGCGTAGAAAGGATCAAGATAGACTTAAAATTACAGGTGATTTATTGGTGGAGGCTGGGGTTGTTAAAACCTTGGACGAACATTTCCCCAATCTAATCAATGATAGTCCTTTCATGGAATGTAAGGGGTTTGAATAGCTCCCCTAGGCAAAAAGCTATGCGAAGATTGGTGTGGAATCATACTCCAGATATTTTTTGTATTCAGGAGACTAAATTGTCGGTTGACTCGCTATTTGCTTATACGCCAAATATCTGGCCTACAGGGCAGTGGCAATGTATAGGTGCTCGAGGCAGTTCGGGAGGTTTAGCCATGGGATGGGACCCAAGGAAAATTCTACCAATGTATTGGATTTCCAGTATATCAGCCTTGTCAGTGGTGGCGTCTTCTTTAGAAACTGGTGAATTGTGCTTGATCACCACAGTATATGCACCTGTTGATATTGATGGACAAATGCAGCTTTGGGAACACATCCGCTACATCTGAACGTGTCATCCATTCCTACCATGGATAGTTGCTGGTGACTTTAATGTGGTGTTGAGTCTGGAGGAGAAAAGAGGAGGGTTGCACCGGTTAGGTCTTTCTTCGGAATGCCTTCGCCATAATGTTGAAATGTTATGCCTTTCTGATGTTAGACCTTCGAATGGACTATTCACATGGAGCAATAGAAGATCAGGTAATGCTGCCATCTCTGAACGCCTTGATAGATTTCTAGTTTCTTGCTTTTGGCAGTCTAGTGCTATGTCACTCACCTCTGAAATCTTGGATTGGACAGGTTCTGACCATTGGCCTATTAAGCTTTTCATTGGTTTTATTGATGGTCCCAAAAATCCTCCATTCAAATTTCAGTTGATGTGGCTTAGGGACCCATCTCTCCATGAGTACATTGGTCAATGGTGGAGGCAGGGGGCCCTGCATATGGGACAACGATGTATTCTTTTCTTAAAAAGCTTCAGTATGTTGAAAGAAAGTTGCAGATTTGGAATAGAAACTGCTTTGGACACTTAAATTGTATGAAGAAGAAGGCTCAAGATCAGTTAGATGAAATTACCAGGCAGATAAGAGATGACAGACTCTCAGAAAGCCTTCGCTTGGAGGAAGCTAGAGCTGCAAATGTCTTAGCAGAGTGGGAACTCTGGGAAGAAATATATTGGAAACAAAAGGCCCGCATTGACTGGCTCCAGGAGGGAGACAAGAACACGGCCTTTTTCCATAATTTAGTTCAGGCACGCCGTAACAAGAACTTTATTACTTCTCTTGTTACTCAGGATGGGACTTGTCTAACCTCCTCCCAAGCTATCAACAGGGAAGCTATTCGGTACTTTTTTGAGCTCTTTACCAGCGATCCAGTACCAGATGAAGGGGCAAAAAATACTGTTTTGGATTGCATTTTGACATTGGTGAATGAGGATATGAATGAGAGACTTATGCGGCCAGTTGCTTTGGTTGAAGTGGAGGAGGTGGTTTTCAGCATGAAGAGAGGTAAAGCCCCTGGGCCAGATGGATTCCCAACTGAATTATTCCAAGACTTTTGGGATATCATAAAGCGAGATTTGATGGAAGTGATTCAGGAATCTTACTCCAGCAAGGAAATGCTCAGAGCTTTGAATGCTACATTCCTGGTTCTTATTCCAAAGACGGAGCAGGCAGATAAGTTAGAAATGTATAGGCCCATTACGTTGTGCAATGTGATCTACAAAATCATTTCTAAACTTATTACGTAGAGGCTGAAAGGACTCCTCCCTTGTCTTATATCGGAGGAACAAGGGGGCTTTGTGGCAGGAAAATAGATATTGGATGGCATGGTGATTGCTTCGGAGGCCATTCACTCTATGAGTAGTTCACAGGAGAGGGCAATGTTTATTAAGCTTGACCTTGCCAAAGCCTATGACAGAGTTAGCTGGAGATTCTTGAGCAAAATACTTTTGGCATTTGGCTTCAAGCAGGATTGGATTAGTTGGGTGCTAAGTTGTATTACTACGCCCTCCTTTTCGGTCCTTATAAATGGTACACCTTCAGAGCTTTTTAGTGCCTCGAGAGGCCTTCGTCAAGGAGATCCACTTTCACTGTACCTATTCATCATTATGGCTGAGGGGCTGGGACGGCTCTTCAAAGATCGGGTCTCTCAGAATATTTTACAGGGCTGGAAATGGGGGAGGGAGATAACCCCCTAACTCATCTCCAATTTGTTGATGATACTATCTTAGCTGGTAAAGCTCGGATCTGAGAAGTGAAAGCTTTTCGCCTCACCCTGGATAATTATTTGCAGGCTTTTGGACAAAAGATAAATGACCATAAGTCCTCAATCTTCTTCTTTAACACGCCTGAGTCTATTCAGAGAAGGATAGCTGCCATACTGAGGTTCCAGACTCAAACACCTCTGGTGATTTACTTGGGTGTTCCCATAGTTGTGGGAAGGCAACCTAGGCTATTTTGGCAGAATGTGTTGGACAAGCTAAGGCAAAAAATTAGTCATTGGACTCACCGATGGCTATCTATTGTTGGTAGAGTGATTCTCCTTCAATCAGTTATTTAGGCATTACCCATATACCGTAGCATGGTGCAGACAGCTCCAGCGTACTTCCTAAAGGAATATGATGCCCTTTTTAGGAAGTTTCTTTGGAGTGGGAATCTACAAAATATGAAATGGAGTCTTATCAATTGGACTACGGTGTGCAGACCAAAGCAGGATAGAGGAATTGGTTTACGCTTAGCTATTTTGGCCAGTCAAACTTTGGCTACAAGCTCTATTGGAGGTGGTGCTCTAATCAATCTTCCCTATGGGCCCGAATTCTAATAGCGAAATACTTTCTAGGTATTGCATCCCATGATATATCCAGACTCCCTCTTGAGGGAAGAGGAACGATGGTGTGGGGTACCCTTAAGGCTGGAGCGCAGTTAGTGAAGTAGAGCCTTTTCTGGGTGTGCAATAGTGGAACTGAAGCCTTCTTCTGGGAAGACTCTTGGGATGGTGCGCCACCCCTATTAGTTTCACATCCACACTTACAGACTCTTGCTGATTCCTTTCACGCTACTGGCTGGAACACTTTGATGCATTACAAAGAAGCTGTTAGCATGGGCATGTCTATTGGTTACAGATGGAAAAACTCTTCCGATTGGCCACCAGGAGGTTCGGCTGAGGAGAAAAGAGAATTAACTCAAATCCTTGAGTCTAGAGGATGTAATTCAGTGCAAGGATGTGATGTTCTTGCCTGGGGTGGAGATGCTATAGGACAGTATTCTGTATCTACAGGGTATATGACTTTGGTTAAGCAAACTCTCAATGGAGATTAGTTCTTATGGAGGAAAAAAGTTTGGAGTTAGATTTCTTGGCCAAAATGTAACTTTTTTCTGTGGCTTCTTACACACAACAAATGCCTCACCTGGGACAATTTGTGCAAGCGTGGCTTTCAGGGGCCATCCATTTGTGTTTTTTGCCACAGTAGTGAAGAGACAGGTGCACACTTATTCTTTCAATGCCCCTTTGCTAAACGGGTCTGGCACCTGTGGTGGACTGTCTGGGGCGTCCCCTGCTACCATGTCTATTCTTTGATTGAATTTTGGAATAAACTTGGTCATGCTCAAGCAAATAGTTCCCTCTTACAAAATGCTTGGACTGTTGGTCCTTCATTCATCCTATGGAACTTGTGGTTGGAAAGAAATAGGAGAATCTTCAGGGGCACACAGCTGAAGTTGAGGCCGTTGTGGACAAAAATACTTAATTCACTGTAAGAAACATTGCAGTTCAAATGTATGGATGGCGCAGACCTGGACATTGAAATGGCTGGGTTCTTCAAGCGCTTGGGATTGGTCCTGAGCACGAGCTATGATTTTGGGATGGGCAGAGGTTCAGCGAATGGGAGAAGTCAAAAGGTGCGACCAGTCAATAGAATAGGCCGATGGACTCCCCCTGAAGATGGCGTAGTAAAAATAAACATAGATGGTTCTTCACGGGGGAACCCAGGTGAGGCTGGAATAGGTGGTATTGCCTGGGATAGTTCTGGGAGTATCCAGTTTCTTTTTTCAATTTACAAAGGCTGTCATACAAATAACCTTATGGAAGCCATGGCGATCCTAGAGGCTATGAAATTCTGCTGTCAACATGGATGCTATAATATTATCTGTGAATCAGATTTGCAAGTGGTGATTAACTTGTTGAATAACGTTCATATAGGTAAAGTGGATTGGCATTTAAATGTTATTGTTCATCAGATTAGGCATTTAAGTACTTCCTTCAATTCAAGTTCTTTCAAACACATTCCCCAGGAATGGAATGGTGTTGCTGACCGCCTTGCCAAATGGGCATCGGAGAATGCTCCTACTTGGAGTATTACAGATCAGGGAATGCTCCCTGTGAGTATGTATCAGGAACTAGTTCACTTGGTGGACCAGGAGAACGATTTGTAACTGTTGTCTTATCTTTGATCTTAATAATTTTTTACCCCCGTTTAGTTAAAAAAATAAGTAACTAGAATTCAGAAATAGCAAAGAATATGAGATACGAGAATAAGACAATCTGTATTACACTCTTCCAAAAGGAAATACAATGAAGAAATCAAACTCTTCCCACACCTCTTGGGCATACAGTAATTCTCCCTCAAGAGTTCTCTCTCTCAACCAATTACAACCAACTCAAACACAGAGTTGTTCCCTCCATCGGTGACAATCAACTCAATGGTTGTTTTGCCTACCTTACAACAGATCTCATTGACCTTGCTTACCAAGCAAACCTTCTTGATCTTGCACAACCTGAAGATCTAATTGGTCTTGCTTACCATGTAGATCTTCCCTGATCTTACACACCCTGTAGATCAACTGATCTTACACTTGAGGATCTAATCCTTCTTAGTCCTACTTACAATACAGCACCATGGGTCCTTAAATAGATCCCATGCAAACAATAATTAGAAACATAGACTCAACACTAAAATTAGTCTTTACATGCAAACAAACTATCCGTCTAAAATTAGACCAGTTCTGGAAACACACAGGTGACCGACGTCGGTTCATGTCTGACCGATGCCGGTCGACCATAACCAATGTCAGTTACTGTGTACACTAAATATGATCGACATCGATTGATCTGACCGACGTCGGTTACTTTAACACTCAGCAACCTCCACCATTTACATCAGTAAAGATTTTAGCTCCACAACTTAACAATCTCCCACTTGGAGATAAACAGCTGCATCTGTGGATGTACCTGTACATCCTCTAATTTGTTTCTAGCTTGTATTCCACATCTTCAAGTTCAGTCTTGAAGACCAACAAAAGTTGAATGAAGATTCAACTTCTCCTTTGTTCCTGGCTTTGTTAACATACCTGTAGGGTTCATATCCTTGCTAGTCACTGTGACAACAAACAACTTTTTGCATCTCTGAAATCCAGCTAACCGCCATTCCACCAATAGTGAACACATATCCTGTGGCGCTTCTCTTGTCATCCAAGTCACCTGCCATTTCCGAATCTCCATACCCATGTAGAGAAGTGCTTGACCCTTCATAGCATAAATACCTGCTGCTGGTCCCTCTCAGATACCTGAGAATCCACTGAACTGCTTTTCAGTGCTTCTTTCTTGGATTGGCCATAAACTTGCTGACAACTCCCACTGCTTGGGCAATATCAGGTCTAATACATACCATGTACTCAACCTCATCATGTGGTTTAAGACACTAGTCATAGCTCAACTTGAACTGTCCAACCATAGGTGTGCTTACCGGTTTACATCCTGCAAATTGAACCTCTCCACTACCTTATTCACATAATCCTCTGGAGACAAAATCAACCTGTGATTTTCCCTGTCTCTAGAAATACTCATGCCAAGGATTTATGCTCTTGAATCTTTCCTGGCACATGTCTGAGCTACTTTTACCTTTAGCTCAACAAATCCCTGCATGTGTGACCCTGCAACAAGCATATACATAACATACAGTAACAGGATAATGTAGCGACCATTATCCAACCTGGTAAAATAAACACAGTGATTACATTGACATTGACTAAAGCCATGCTTTGTCATAAACCTATCAAACCTATACCACTGTCTTGGAGCTTGCTCAAGACCATATAACCTAGCCTTCTGTCTCACATGTCCATTCTCTCCTTTCTTTAACCTGTAAATCCATTTGTCTTTTAGTGCTTTCTTTTCGACTGGCAACTCTACCAAATCTCCCGTTTGGTTCTTCTTCAAGGAATCAATTTCCTCATTCATGCCATGCTCCCATTGTTTTCTGGATTCTACCTGCATTGCCTCTTCAAAACTTCTTGGTTTTCCACCATCAGTGAGCAACAAGTAGTATAAAGAAGGGGAATCTCGAATTTGAGGCTTACTTACCCTTTTAGACCTCCTCATGGGTGTTTGAGACTCATTGATAGCTTGCTGTCTGCCCAAATTTTGTTCTAACAATGACCGATCTCGGTCATCTCTCAGTCTACACCCGACCGATGTCGGTTCCATGTGACCGACATGACCAACGTCAGTTTCCACATGATTGCCGATGTCGGTTCCATGACCGACGTCGGTGTCCACCTGCCCGACATCACTGACTTTGGTCTTCACCTGATCGATGTCGGTTCCTGCCTGATCAACGTCGGTTCTCACCTGACTGATGTTGATAACTGTGTTTTCCTGTGAGTGATGACTTTTACCCACGAGCTCATTTTGGATCATAACCTTGTCCAAATCAGCATTGCCCTGCTCAAAATTATTCAGCCTCTTGAGCTAATCTCTATCCATCATCTTCTCCTTGAAAACCAAGGCTTTCCAGTTCTTAATTATGTCAAAAACATTAGATTTCCTCTTTACGCAATAAACCCAATCCTTTCTTATAGCATCAAAAACATAATACTGTGATCCTCCAATAGAATCTACCTAAGCTGATCTCCACATGTCTGCGTGAACAAGCTCTAACCTGTGCTTCTTCTTTGTTGACCCAGTTGTGAGAAACCTCACTTTCACCTATTTTCCAAACATACAATGCTCACAAAAATTTTGGTCTATCAAATCTGGAAGCTTACCATTTTACTTAAGAACATCCATTCCCTTCTCACTCATGTGACCAAGCCTACAGAGCCACATCTTTGCATCTTCATCTAAAGTAGATAAAATAGAAGGAGAATCAGTAAAAGTAGATAGATAAAGTGTACCTACTTTCTTACCTCTTGCTAAAACAAGTGCACCCTTGGAAACTTTCTAAGATTCTGCTGTGAGAGTTATTGTACAACCCTCATCACCCAACTTTCCTGCAGAAATCAAATTCCTCTTCAGGATGGGTACATGCATGACATCCTTCAACACCCATGTGTTGCCAGTCTGCAATTTCAGCTGCACTTTCCCTTTGCCAACCATTTGACAAGGCTCACCATCCCCTAAATAAACTTTTTCAAAGTCTCCATGGACATAATCATGAAAAAATTCTCTATTTGGGGTTGCATAGAAAGAGGCACCAGAATCTAAAACCCAAGATTCTACTTTATCCAATGAACATATAAGAGCATCCCGTGCAACAATACCTGCATCATTTGCTTCTTTATTTCCTTCATGCTGATCTTCTACCAACCAAAAATCTTTCTTTACATGCCCTTTCTTTCCATAATTCCATAATTGATAATTCTTGCCATTAAATTTCTCCATTCTTAGCATACTTTCTTCTGCCATTGCTTTACTCCCACTCAAACAGAAACCCCTGTGAGTGACCTATAATCAACAAACACTTAACACACTCTGAAACCAAGGTGTTAGTGAACCAAGCTCTGAACCAAGCTCTGATGAACCTGTAGCTTTGATACCAATTGTCAGGATCCTACTCCGTAAGAGTACACTTGATTACCTTTGTCTAAGCAACTAAACACGAAATTAAACCAGAAGCAATAAGTAACTAGAATTCATAAATAACAAAGAATATGAGATACAAAAAACAATACAATCTGTATTACACTCTTCCAGAAGGAAATACAATGAAGAAATCACACTCTTCCCACACCTCTTGGGCGTACAGTAATTCTCCCTCAAGAGTTCTCTCTCTCAACCAATTACAACTAACTCAAACATAGAGTTATTCCCTCCACCGGTGACAATCAACTCAATGGTTGTTTTTCCTACCTTAAAATAGATCTCATTGACCTTGCTTACCAAGCAGACCTTCCTGATCTTGCACACCCTGAAGATCTAACTGGTCTTGCTTACCATGTAGATCTTCCCTGATCTTGCACACCCTACAGATCAACTGATCTTACACATGAGGATCTAATCCTTCTTAGTCCTACTTACAATACAGCCCCATGGGTCTCTTAAATAGATCCCATGCAAACAATAATTAGAAACGCAGACTCAAGACTAAAATTAGTCTTTACATGCAAACAAACTGTTCGTGTGAAATTAGACCAGTTCTGGAAACACACAAGTGACCGAGGTCGATTCCTGTCTGACCGATGTCGACTGACCATAACTGATGTTGGTTACTGTGTACACTGAATATGACCGACGTCAGTTGATCTGACTGACGTCGGTTACTTTAACACTCAGCAAGCTCCACCATTTGCATCAGTGAAGCTTTTAGCTCCACAACTTAACATAAACTATCAAACATAAAATTTTTAACTTTTTCAAAAACCTTAATCTTCTTAAATTAGATTATGAAAGCTTCAAGTCTTTACACTAATAAAACAAATTTCAATCCATATGATTCCATCTACAATTGTCATCATGATGTGCATGATCATTCAAATTACAACCTTAATAATATTTAAATAAAATGTAAATTTTGTATTTTTAAATACATCAACCCTTTACACTAATAAAACAACTTTCAAATCATATTATTCCATCTGCAATTACTATCATAATGTGCATGATCATTCAAATTACAACCTTAATAATCTTTAAATAAAATGTAGATTTCACACTTCTAAATACTCATCCAAAATTATATGATTGATATATATTTCTTAGTTAAATATCAAATCTATTAGATTAATATTAAAATAAATATATTTCTATTTTTCTTCACACCGATTAATATGGTTTTTATCAATCAATAATATGTTGAATTTTTTAAAGTTACATTTTAAAATAAGTTAAACCATCATACTTTTTTGGAGTATTATATTTGTTAGATTTATTTTTTGAATTTTTAAATTGACGATCATTTTATTTTGAGATACTTTTTTAATTAGGAGATAAGGGGATGATTCTTTTGCCTTTTCAAAGATTTTTTAATCTCTTTCCAGACATTCATGATTTGTGAAGACCAAATATGTATAACCTTTTTCCTCCATGAGATGTTCAACCTTCGCCAACTTCTCCAACATAAGTCTTCAATGAAAGCCTACACCAAAATAATTATATCTTACTTCTAATTATCTAACATCATCAATAAAAAGAGATCTTGTATCTATCTTTCAAACTTATAATAATTAGAGCGAAGCATCACATACTAAATTATTCACATGGTCTTCCTCATTACACACTTCTTCACCACTTTAAAAATCAGATGTATTTCTTCATAACAACAAGATTCAATTTACTATACAAAACCCTCTTCTTTTTTATTTTCTTTATGATATTTTATATTGTTGGACTACAATTTTTTATTTATTTAATTTAAAATTATTTTTTCTTTATATTCTTTTAAGTATACTATTGCATTACCCCAATTTTCTTTCTATTTATTCTTTCCAATCTCATAAATCAATCTTAATCTTTATGAAAAGTAATATATAAATTTAATTAAATTAAATTAAAATGATTTAATTTTAATAAATGTAAACATGTTGACTCTTTTCTGCCTTTAGGCATGTACTATTGTTTTCACTAAAAGCTTTTCCTTTTTCAACATACCCATGCCAACCAAAGGCAATTACCTACTAGATGTAAAATCCATGATTTTGCAATGTCAATGAATATTTAACTATTTTCTCTCATTTGGGTTAAATGGCTATTAAGTTTGGTAGAGTGCGACCAATTAATTTTTCAGAAAGCCATATACATGAAACAAAGTTGTAGCAATATTAGTTGGTTGTTTACAGTATTGTGGAGGGCTTTTAGTAACGTAGTTTACCTGCATATAGCATTGGGATGGATAGGGGGGCCACCAAACTCATACCTTGTAATGCCACCTGTTGTGTTGCTCGTGCCATTTGTAATGGACTGTTGTGCCCACCTGCACTTGTCTAACAATGGACTTGCATTTTGAATGACTTGGTCACAAGCAGAATGATATTTTTTAGGATCTGAATCACATCAAGTAGGGCTAAATTTTGGTCGAATGTCTTTCACATTGCAATTAAGTAAGTCTCATATCTTCTTGAAAATTTGACAGGTTCAAACTTACTGGACCACTATTATATATACTTATGTCCTTGGTACTGGACATTTTGAGATAAATTCTGAGATTATTTATCTTACTAGAATGATAGATTTTTATTTCTCTGTTCAAAAATTGTTATTTTGAAATGTCTAATTTTTCATATGAATCTAACCTCAACTACTTGAGTTTTAGACAAATGTGAAAGGATTTTCCTCTAATTTCCTCTAAACTACATGTCATTGCCATACACATTACTCTCTGACTTGCTTCTACACTTCAAATTAAAGATATGTATAAACCTGAGAAGTAGCTTTTAGTATAGATTTATGTTAACGTAAGAGCATAGGTAAATAAATATGTTGAGTTTAGGGAATCTTATCTCTTATTGAGGCTTGGCAATTTTAACTTAACTTGAGAATTTTGTAATTTTATAAAAACAGATTTCTACTCAAGATTTTTTGTAGCGTGACAATTGTTATAGAACTCAGACAAGATGATTTCCATCGTGTATATTATTCATAAACCCAATTGTGGGCATTCACCTAAATGGTTCATTGGTATGAAATGACTCTTCTCAATTTATTTCCCTTTTTCATCCACTCTAGCTTATCAAATTTTAAGTGCAGTATATTCATTAAAAATCATTAGATTTTAACTAAATTTATACATATAAAAAGTTTTAGTCAAACAATTTTACATACATTAGTTCCTTATAATAGATTGTGAAGTGATCTACGATATTAAGAATAAAAATTTCAACAACTTTTTCAAAAACCTTAATCTTTTTACATTAAATTATGAAAGCTTCAAGAATTTACATTAATAAAAGAAATTTCAATCCATATTATTCCATCCACAGTTACCATGATAATTGTTGGGCCCCATTTCGTGCTAAGTAATAGATCTGTGCCAACTCAAAAAACACCTAGGCACGAGGCAACATTTTGATGGTTTTTATTTTTGTGTTCTAGCGGCATCAGTTGGCTGGCGGTTAACAACTCCAAGAAGCATCAGGAACTGGGTGCATGGGATAGTGAATAACTAGTTAAGACAATTGGTTCCTTTTTGAATGACATAGCATTCGAAAGTGGGCACATGGGACAACAACTGCACATTAAAGGTGAAGTATAATGGAAGTGGCAAAAGGTATACCTCCAACACCAACTTAGCAGTCGATGTGCTCCATTCCCCATGAACCTAGGACACTTTAAAGCTTATAAAAGGAAGCCGAGTTCAATTGAAAAAAGGAAATGAACTAGAGAGTAACAAAGCTATAGTTAATTACTATGAGAATATTGATTAAGTTTATAACTTAGCCTAGGATGCACTTTAGTGCTCCCCTTTGTAATGCCCAAGCTTGCCTATGACCCTAGGCCTTAGTAGTTTATGTTGGGCACTTGCTCCATTTATGTGGACTATGTATGCATTGTTATTAAAACTGTTTAATGAAGAATGCTTTATGTAAAAATTTAAATGAATAAATGTGTTAAGTCATTGAATGGTTATTGATTACATATCATATTCTGTTGAATTTACATTGAACTATCATAAGATTCTAACCTAGTTCATTCATGGTAGACATGTAACTGATAATGAATCTTTTGCCTTTGACACCAAATATGATAAGTATGGTTGAATCCCTGCACCCTAAACTAATACCCACACCCAAGTGCAAGACTATGACCAAATCCCTCGACTAGATCACCCTTTGCTCCTCAAGTGCCTAAAGGCCTTTGAACCCACAAAACCCAAGGCTTGCACCTATGAACACATGACCATCATTACACCAACTAGACCCATGAAGAGTAGAGTTGTGCCATGGCACAACTAACCCACCAGACCCCCATCCTTTCTTTGTTGTGTTATGGGTGAGAACATAAGGCTTATGCCTTATGTATAGTGATGTCAGTATAGTCGAGTGATAAATGTTGAGAGCCATAGAAAGTTAAGGCCTGCACCTCTTCTAAGATAAACCTAGATCTAATCTAGATGGTTAGGTATGTGCATGACTAGGTTCATGACCAAAATCACTCATTTACTAAGTTTCTGGGTGTAAGGAGGTTGCCAGACTTGGTAGAAATAGGAGTCAAGTGAAGATGCACAATTTGATCATATGCAAGAAAGCTAGTGAAGATGCACCATATGATAGTGCACAAGGGAACTAGAATAAAATAATCAAGTGCTGGAGAACCAGTGTAAGGGATTTGTATGGGGTAGGATAGGCCAAGGTAAAAATGAAACATAAATAACTGACCAAGATAGATAAGTGTGCTTGAAATAGAAGCATAGTAAGAAGAGGTAGAATTGAGGAGGCTAAAATACGTGCATGTGAGGCACTACGCCCAAGTTACCATATTTAAGGTGAAGATCACACCAAGAAAATAAAGCACAAAAGGGGAATCATCATGGATAACTTGCATCCACCTAGAATTGAGCAGGAAGTGACCATTTGAATGATAAGTCACTTCACCAAAATACCATTAGGATCATTCAATGTGGTGACATTGGAGGCACAAGGATCCATAATAAATAAGTTGGTGGTAGAGTATTTTTGTAAAGTTCAAAAAATCTAGATGTCACCCCACCATTAACGCTCTTGTATTAAAGATGGTAGATGCAAATAGGGTATAAAACATCACATAGTTGACTAGGTTTTGTTATAAACTTTATGCAAGCTTAAGATGTCAATAGAGATGAAGTGAACTAGCAAACCAGAGAGCTGAAATAGTAGAAACCCTACTAGAGCAAGAATCCAAACACCCCTAGGAACCTAGAGTGAACAATTGTGAAGCTGAAGGAAATATGTTCACAGTGAGATTGGCTTAGAAGGGGGTGGATAAGAATTTCAGCAAGGAAAAGTTAGTGGAAAAAGTGGGTTGTTACCAATAATGCCATTAACGGACTACAAATCTTGGAGCTGAAGGTATAGTCATAATTCTCATGACTATGAAGTGCCAGTAAAAATTCAAGGTTTAGGCAAACTTAACCTTCCACACTTCAACACCAGTAGGTTTAGGATAGGCAAGAAGTGGAAGGGAATGGGTCTGCAAAAACAAATTACAAAATAGGTGTATATGATGGTAGAAGCAGCCCCTACAAGAACATCATCACCGAGGTAGAGGGGGTTAACATCACACAAGTTGACCTTGAAGCACTAACGAAGATGTACTATCAAGTCATGTAGTTTCCCCCTAAGGTTTTGGTGGGAGGAAATTGGCTTTCATTTTCACACACTTCTAGCCATGCACAAGACCTGGTGTTAGACTAGATGGTAGATACAGGGAGAAAGATGAAACAAGGCGTGGGGAATTTTTTATGTCACCATTTGAGATAAGTTGATAGCTTCTGGTGCAACTTAGTTGTATGAGTTGCCATGTTTTGGGAAGCTTGAGAAGTTAGAGAAATTACTTTTATCGTGGGTCGATGAAAATCATATATACATCATGGGGAAGAGCATGAAGATATCAACATGCCTCATTAGAAATATAAATGGGCTCCCAAATGCCAGGAAAGACATCCATGAGATGATGGGTGATGATGAAGAGGTGGAGCACATGGTAAATCTCCTAAGATACTACAAGGGTGGATTCACCTTCCCCATCAAAGATTACAAGGACCCAGGCATGAGGGTGACCTCACACCTCATGAACTCAAAAATTTGCCTTGATGGTCATTGGATCGATGTAACAAAAATGTACCTCTACATCACATACCATATGGCATAGGGTGTCAAGTTTGACATTCCCAAGTTTATTGTTGAGGATCTTGTGAAGAATTTGTTAGGAATAAGTGATTAAAATTAATTAATTATGCAATAATATGCAACATATAAATCATTCCTTAGAATCACAGTAGCAGACACATATGGAAGAAAAATTTAGATCTAAGCAAAAATACACACAGAACACCGATATAACGTGGTTCACCCAATGTGGGCTACATACACCAAGAGGATCTCAATTATATTATAAACAAGAGTAAAAATAAATCTAAACAAGAAACCTCTCATAGAGATAATTTTCTCTAGCCTGAATTTACACCAAAATTCTTGATATGTAAAATTACACCTCAAAACTGATCACACTAACCGTAGAAAGAATGTAGAGCTCAAAAATCAATGCAAAATGCAATGAATAATGTGATACCCCTCTCCCCTATTTATAAATTTCAAAATCCATTAAAAAATTCACCATAACCATATGGATAACCATATCCCTACAAGATAAGGCACAAAATAAGGGAGGTTTCAACCACATAATCCCCCGATTCACTCAACACCTTTAATTTAGGCCCACTTCCCAACAATGTGCCACAAAAAAGGGAAGTGGTTAAAATTTATCCCACCATTGTAAAAGGTAAATATTTCATTTTAAAATTGTCTTGATAATTTTATTTTTACCTTAGGGGTGTTAAAACGAACTCCACATTTAACAATCTCCCACATGGAGTTCGTTTCCCCTTGAAAAAATTTAACACTTCACCATGATCTTCACATGGACCAACCAAATCTGAACATAACCTCAACTTCTCCAATGTGACTACCTTGGTCAACATATCCATAAGATTATGGATTGTATGTATCTTCTCTATCTTCACCATGTCTTCTTTCAAAGCCGTCCTGATGAAATGATACCACAACTGTATGTGCTTCATATTTGAGTGGAAAGTGGTGTTCTTGGCTAAATGTATATCACTCTAACTATCACTATGTACTCCCCTAAATTCCTACTTATACCCCAACTCATTTAATAACTATTGTAACCAAATCATCTCCTTGCTAGTCTCTGTAGCAATAAAATACTCAGTCTCTGTGGTTGATAAAGCCACAATCTTCTATATCCATGAAATCCAACTAACCATTGTATCCCTGATAGTAATTACATAAACTATCAAACTCCTCCTTCTATCAACATACCTAGCCATATCTAAGTCCACATAACCATGCAAAGTGGTGTCTGATCCACCAAAACATAATGTTTTACCCATGGTTCTTTTCAAATATCAAAGAATCCATTTCATTGCTTGCTAGTGATCATAACTTGGATTACTCATGTACCTAATTACTACTCCCATTGCATGGGAAATATATAGCCTAGTACAAACCATAACATACATCAAGGTACCAACCATTTATGAGTAAGGTATCTTGGACATCTTTAACGTTTCTTCTTCTGTCTTGGGACATTGATCCTTTGATAATCTAAAATGCCTTGCTAAAGGAGTCCTAACTAGCTTATCATCCTACACACTAAACTTCTCCAAAAATTTCTTGACGTACTCTTTATGGGATAAGATCAACTTATTCTCCTTCCTGTCTCAAGTTATCCTTATACCAAGGATTTACTTCACTGCACCTAAATCCTTCATAGAAAAGGAATCACCAAGTTGCTTCTTGAGTAATTGAATCTATTGCATGTTCTTTCCTACAACCAACATGTCATCTACATACAAGCATATGATAATATAATTCCCATCCTCAAGTCTCTTGACATAAACACAATGGTCATAATGACACCTGGAGTAACCTTGTTCCAACATAAAACTATCAAACTTTTTATACCATTGTCATGGAGCTTGTTTAAGTCCATACAAGATCTTTTTTAGTTTGCAAACCAATTTATCCTTTCCTTCGACCTCATAACCTTATGGTTGTTCCATCTATAATTCCTCCTCAAAATCACCATGAAGGAATGTTGTCTTCACATCTATTTTTTCTAAATGCAAATCCTCTACTGCTACTATACCAAGCACAATTCTAATAGAAGTCATTTTAACAACATGAAAAAAAATCTCATTAACATCAATACCTTTCTTCTGTACAAACCCCTTAACCACTAACTAGGCCTTGTGCCTTTTCCTTCCTCCATCCTCTTTTTTGATTTTGTATACCCACTTATTCTGCAATGCTCTCTTACCTTGGGTAGCTTCACCAAATCCCACGTCTGGTTCTCCATGAGAGAACTATGTTCTTCTTCCATGGCTTGCTCTAACTTCTTCCTAACATTCACCTGTATTGCTTCCTCAAAATATTTTGGTTATCCACTATCAGTAATTAAAAAATAACTCAAATATGGGGAAAAATGTTTAGGAGCTTTTATTACCTTAAGAGACCTTATTACTACAAGAGTTTGGGGTTCTTATGTAGGAGGTTTCTAAACTATATCCTTGGACACTTTACCATTAGTAATATCATCCAACACTGTGTACTCTTTTTGTTCCTATTCCCACAACTGATCCTTATACATTACTTTTTATTTAAAGACAACATCCCTAGACCAAAATATTGTCTCTAAAACTCCAAACTCAAAAACCAAAGTCATCCTCACCGTAATCAATAAAGGTGCATCTCTCAGACTTAGCCTCTAACTTGGTCTTATCCTTCTTAGAAACATGAACCAATGCCTCACATCCAAAAACCCTAAGAAAAGAATAATTAACTTTCTTACTAGACCAAGCTTCCTCATGTATGCCTCCATCCAAATGCACCGAAGGTCCTTTGTTAATCAAATATATTTTTGTGTTAAATGCTTCTACCCAAAACATTAGGGGTAACCCTACATGCAACCTCATGCTCCTAGCACACTCCATGATTATCTTTTTCATCCTCTCTGACACTCCATTCTCCCGTGGTGTCCCTAGAACCATCTTTTACCTATGAATTCCATTCCGTGAATAATAATGATTAAATGCTTTGCTATAATACTCACCTCCATTATCTGACTTGAGACATTTCAACTTAAGACCTATTTCATTCTTAACTAAATCTTTCCATATCTTGAATGTTTCAAACACATCAGATTTCTTGTTAATGAAATAAACTCAAAATTTCTTAGTTGCATCATCAATAAATGTAACATAATAATTTAAACCACCAATAGAAGATACCTGAGCTGAACCCCATACATTCGAGTGAACCAAATCCAACTTATTCTCTTTCTTCATAGGTCCAACCCTTAGGAACTTAACTCACTTCTACTTCTCGTACACACAATCATCATAAAATTCCAAATCAACCTATTTTAATCTGGGTGACTTGTCTTTCAAGATTTTCATGCCCTTCTGGCTCATATGATCGAGACTGTAGTGCCAAAAAGTTGCATCTCCATTTGTAGCAATTAAATTATAATGATTAGCACTACTATTCAAATACAGAGTACCAACTTTATTACCTCTTACAACCCCAAGAGCACCCTTGGTAACTTAACAAGATTCTCTTTAAAACATCAGCAAACAACCTTCACTATCCAATTGCCCTACTGATATTAAATTTTGCCTTAGTTGTGGGAAATGTCTAACATCCTTTAGTAGCTATGTGTTCCCATTTTGCATATTTATCTGAACACAACCTTTCCTACTATACTGCATGGTTCATCATCACCAATATAAACATGTCCAAAATCTCCTTAAACATAATCAATAAAATGATGTCTATGTGGGGTGGCATGAAAAGAAGCTCCTGAATCTAATACCCAAGATTCAAAAACATTATCCAAGGAAAGAATTAAAGAATCATGACTAACATTACCTATTGGCATATTTACCTCCTTGTTCTCCTCATGTTTGGTCTTCTTGTCCCAAGGTTCCCAACATTCCTTCTTTGTGTGTCCACTTTTCCCATAGTGCTAGCACACCATCTTGGCTCTAGATTTAGATCTTCTTTGACCCTTTGAATTTCCATGGTTTCCTTTGCTTCTATCTTTTTGTCTCCATCTAGTCTCCATCATCAAATGATTCCTTGAAGATGATTCCCCAGTGATCGTCCTTCACATTTCCTCACTAAGAATCACACCTATAACATCCTCAAACTTTAAACTTCCCTTAGCAAGAAGGACATTACTCAGCCATAACCAGGCTATCCCAACTATCTGGTAAGGAGAAAAAAATCAATAAAGCCTTAACTTCATATTCAAATTTAATACCAACATAAGTTAGCATACTCACAACCATATTAAAATTATTCAAATGATTAACTGCAAAACCATTTTCATATTAAATAACCTTTTCATCAAAAATATTATATTATAGGTAGAGGTTTTTTCATATAACTCCCCTAATTTATTCATCAGACCAAATGTATAAATCTCCTCTAAAATATTGAAGGCAACCAAAGATGCAAGGCATAACTGTATAACTCCCAATGCTTTCCTATTGAGCAATTCCCAATCTCCTTAATTCATAATTAAAGGTTGGCCTATTTTCCCCATCAAATAGAGATGAAGATCCTTCTAAAATAAGTAATCTTCCATCTGCATCTTCCATAATCCAAAATTTTGCCCATTGATTTTTTTAACTCTAGATCTACCATTATCTGTCATAGCTCCCAATCAAGCTAATTTCCCCATGATTCACCACTTTCGCAAAACCACTAAAGCTAGCTATGATACCATTTGTTAGGAATAAGTGATTAAAATTAATTAATAATGTAATAATATGCAATATGAAAATCATTCCTCAGAATCAGAACAACATAGACATATGGAAGAAAAATTTAGATCTAAGCAAAATACACACATAACATCGATATAACATGGTTCACCCAATGTGGGCTACATCCACCAAGATGATCTCAATAATATTATAAACAGGAGTAAAAACAAATCTAAAAAATAAACTTCTCACAGAGATAATTTTCTCCAGCCTGAATTCACACCAAAATTCTTGAGATGCAAAGCTACACCTCAAAACTGATCACACTGATCGTAGAAAGAATGCAGAGCTCAAAACTCAATGCAAAATGCAATGAATAATGTGTTATCCCTCTCCCCTCTTTATACATTTCAAAATAGCTTGAAAAATGTGTCATAACCATAAGGATAATTATATGTTCACAAAATAAGGGAGGTTTAAACCACATAATGCCTTGATTCTCTCAACACCTTTAAATCATACCCACTTCCCAAAAATGTGCCACAAAAAGAGAAGTGATTAAAATTCATCCCACCATTGTAAAAGGTAAATATTTCATGTTAAAATTATCTTGGTAATTTTATTTTTACCTTAGGGGTGTTAAAATGAACTCGACATTTAACATAACATGTTAGAATGCCACACAAAAAGGGGACATTCAAGTGGGTCTCCATTCTCATCCTGATAATCATAGAGGATATTGGAATACTAGATGGGGATGAGGACAAACTCTAGGTTTTTTCAGAGCACAATGACTCCTAAACATAAAAATATAAAACATTTCACTTTCCCTAGTTATTTGAACGCAAAGTATAAGACATGCATGATGAGATGGTGCGAAAAATATATTGAGGCATTTGGGATCGAGTGGTGCATCCCCCAAGAGCTCCCAAAGAGCATGTATGGGATGAAAACCTTTACCATTATGATTTTTTTTTGCATAGTGTTCTTGTTGTTGGTTGATGGTAACATGTCAGGATGGATAAAGCTCCCATACACCTTCTCCACCAAATATTTTAGGGATGTGTTCAAAAGAATCCCCAATGCACAATAATTAGACATTTCAGTGTGGGAATTGGATATGGAGAGAAATAGGTTGTGGCACCAAATCATGCACCTATATGGGAAGGTAATAAGGGATGAAGAGAATGAGTTGGATGGCACCAATATCCACCCTCCTCAAGAAGTGATCATAATCAACTACATCTATAGGATCTACTATGAGATGAAGTCCAGAAGGAAGGGCCCAATGCTATCACCAAGTAAACTAATGACCCCCCATCAAGATTAGTGATAAAGGCATGCTAGTGCTAGCCAAAATAAGGAAGTCTCCCAAAAATAATAAAGTGGAGACACTGGAGTAAATAGAGTGCATAAATTTTAAGATCACCTTAGATAATGAAGCATCCCTATTGACCCTTATAAAGAAGCATGTAAAGTTTGCACCAAAGACTTCTTTGATCTTAAAGGAGAAGCAAAAGAATCTGAGGTTCCTATTTGTAATGCCCACTATCACCCTTTCACATATAGAGGTGTAGGAAGAACTGAAAAAGAGAGATGAAGTAGGGAAGGGTGTGTATATTTTGCCTAAAGAGGACTCCTCATATCGTGAGTAAACTTCCCCACCACCCCAAAGAGAATAAGAGAGGTAGGAAAAATCATGGCAGAATCTTAGCCTTAGTGACACAAACATCCATAAGGTATGAGAGCTAAAACATAGGAAAGAAGAAATGAGAAACGAAGGAGGAACAAATGAAGAGCCTAATGGGATGAGAGTATAGGAAACTCTCCAAGGTAGCACCACTACCATGCTTGGAGAAGTAGGACCATCAAGCACACCAATTGAAGAAGATTTAAATTGCAAATGGAAGGTCATGGGCCTAGATCATGATCATATTAACATGGTGCTAGAGTTTTACTATAAGCGAGAGGCCATGAGGGCCAAGGGCATGTCCTAAGTATAAATTGATAAAGTGGAGGCCAATGAAATAAGGGTTGAAGAGGAGAAGATCACCAAAATCATCAAGAAGAAAAAGGTAGAAATAAAAAAGACCTAGAAGGAGAAGGCCAGGAAGGAATAAGAAGAGAAGAGGGTTTTCATAGGCACAAAACCCATTAAGGAAAAATTAATAGAGGCACCTAGCATCCACACCAGCCCAATAGATAAAGTTGTAGAACAGGCATACCCTAGTGTTGATGGGTGCCTGAGGACAAAGAAGGTGACATTGAATCCTCAAAAGAACAAACAGAAGAAGAAGAATAAAAAGTAGCAGACAAAAGGGAAAATTTTGAAGAACTTCTATAGGAAAGAGAGAAAGAATAAGGCACCGAGGAAGAGAGAAACACAAGCAAAGGGGCATAGGAGTAAAAGGAGATGGCCATTCAGCAAGAGGAATTTGAGCCAAGCTATTGGGAAAAGGCACATAAGGGATATATAATAGATGAGGACTTCTACATGTTGGAGTATATACCTTCTAGAGATGCAACAACATTGATGCACCATCAAGTGTCTTTCATACTTGATTATTATATGGATGAGCCTCACTTCAAGGTACCTTCCAAGGCAATACAAAGTGCCAAGAAGTCAAAATAAGGGCATGACTACCAATTAGTCAACCCTCAAGACATGAACCCTGTAAGGTTGGCTAACACCCTCCTTAAGATGGCCTTTGAGGTGGCATGCAAAAACATCATTAACGATGTTCATTCCACCAAATGGAAAGATATTACACTCAGGGCAAAAGAATAACTTAGTGCCATGAAGATCAAGCTCAAGGAATTGGCTGAGCATGCTAAAGAGGCAAAACCATCCATTTTGGATGGTACTAACATGTCTTGGTTTTTATAAGTGGATAAGGTGTGCGCACTATTCAAATAGATGATCCCTCAAATGAAGCCAAAGAAGGAAAAGGAAGAGGACACTTGAGAAGCAATGAAGAAGGATATCAACAAAAATATTGATGAGGTAGAGTACCTCTTTTCAAGGCTAGAGGAGTGTGCAGATGATGTCGATGTCATATTTTATAACTTTTCCACCCAAACATTAGTCATCAATGCATGCCTCCAAAAGGTGAATGGGGAAAATGATGCATTAATGAAGTAGGCATTCACTATTAGTAGGGCTAAGTGCACACAGATAATGGAATAGGTGAATACATTAAGAACCCAGTTGAAGACCTAAGAACATGACCTAGAGGAACTTTTTTGTGCCTTCTAGACAAAGGTGAATGAGCAAGGGTCATCCTGGATGGTGGGCTCCAAAAAGCTAAGGAAAGGTTGGAGTCCTTCAAGAAATAACTTGACAAAATGGACGTGCTCATACTCAAGGCTGCCTCTATGGAGATAGATAGTGCCGTCGAAGAAATCAAGCTCACAATCCAAGGATTTGATGACTTCAAGGTAGAACTACAATAGAGTATGCCCAAATTTTGTGCAGCTAAGGCACTATAAGTTTAGTCCAAGGATGGACTAACATTTTTGTATGGGATAATGTTGGGATCCATTTTATGTTAGGTAATGGATCTACACAAACTTGAAAAACACCTAGGCACAAGGTAACATTTTGATGGTTGTTATTTTTGTCTTCTAGTGGTGCCATCTGGCAAGTGGCTAACAACTCTAAGAAGTATCAAGAATTGGGTACATGGGACAATGATCGACCAGTTAATACAAGCAAATCCTTTTTGAATCACGTAGCATTAGGAAGTGGGCACATGGGACAATGACTACACATTAAAGTCAAAGTGTAGTGGAGGTTGTGGAAGGTGTACCTCTAACACCAAATCAGTAGTTGGCATGTTCCATTCCCCATGAACCTAGGATGCTCCTAAGCTTATAAAAGGAAGATGAGTTTAGTTTAAAAAAAGAGATGAAATAGAGTATAGAGAAGCTTTGGTAAATTGTTGTGAGAAGATTGATTAAGTTTAGAACTTATATTTGGATTCACTTTGGTGTTCCCCTTTGTAATTTCCAAGCTCACCTGTGAACATGGGCCTTAGTAGTTTATGTTGGGCACTTGTTCTATTTATGTGGACTATGTATGCATTGCTATGAAAATTGTTTAATGAGTAATGCTTGGTGAAAATAGTTACATGGATAAATGTGTTAAGTCATTGAATGGTTATTTATTTCATATCATATTATATTGAATGTATATTGAACTATCGTAAGTCTATAACCTGGTTCATTCATGGTAGACTTGTAACTGACAATGAATCTTTTTCCCTTGACACCAAATATGCAAAGTATGGTTGAAGCCTTGTGCCCCGAACCAATACTTGCATTTGATCACAAGACTATGACTAAATCCCTCAACCAAATCACCCTTTACCCCTCAAGCATTTGAAGGCCTTTGGACCCATGAAACCCAAGGCTTGCACTCCTCCTATTTCCCTCCTCTTCCTACTTCAATTCCACCTCAATCCATGTCCTTGTTGGAACTCATGCCAAATGTGATAAAATCATAAAAAGAAATGAGAAATGGGATAAGGAAGGTGGTGTGATCCCTATTCATCTCATAAAGAAGTTGAGAAAGTCAGTTCAATTCTTTATGAATAAGTGTAGGTTAGTTGAAGAGGAAGACAAATATGTCATCAATGATGATTTCCATGAAATGAGATGTTATATATAATGGTGGGTAGATATATTAGAGAGGTGGGAAGGTCAAGAGGTTGAATATCAACTTGTAACTATTGAAGAGCCTCAAGAAGGCTATGTGTAAATTGAAATTTTTGTTGAAGAAGGTGTCTCTCTTATTGCCAATTCTAACTTATCATCTCCCCATGAGTTCATTCAATAAACCTCCATTCCCAAACCCATCCATAAGACATCCGCCACACCTCCTACCCCCTCTCTAACCCACAAACCAATACCCCACCTCCCACCACATCTCTTCTTGAAGGAGAACCCATCCTATGTGAGATTAGTGAAGAAGATCAAGCCAAAGGTGTAGCTAGTCAAGAAGATGGATCAAGAGTTTATGATGAAACATTAATTATAGGGACTCCCCTTGGTGAAGAGAAGCATAAGTAAATATTATCAAGTGAAAAATGAGAAGATTTTGATGATGTTGTAGCTACCCATGAAGAGATTAATAAAAATATGAAAGAGAAGATGTTTGATGAGAGCTTCACATTAGCTAAGTTGATTGAAATTCATGAGCATGACCAACGGGTTATTTGTGAAAGTAAAATAAAAGATGGAGCTGATACTACTACCATGGACCAAGATGACATATGGAATATGTTCAATGAGATATGTGAAGAGTTTGAAGCTCTTAAAAATCCTACACCCCATGATGTTCAAGTTGAAGATGCATTTCCTCTTGAAGTTCAATATGATAGTTACCAAAGTGTCAAACTTGTTGAAGTGGCAACCAACCTTGAAGTTGAAAACTCTCCAAGTAAACAAGTTTAAGTTGATCGAGTACACAATGAATAAAGAGATGAGTTCGAAAAAGTTGTGGTTATTGAAGAGAAGGAAGACAAAGGTGATTAGAAACAACATGTTGAGCTTCTCCAAAAAATTAAAAGCATTTGCAAGGTTGAAGATCATGCCCATAAGGAGATCAAACAAGATGCCTTCATTGAAGATAATGATGTTGGGGATCAACCAACAATTTGATTACACTTATGAAAGCAATAAATGTGGAATTAACCAGAATGATAAGTAACTAGAATGATAAATAGCAAAGAATAAGAGATACAAGAAACCACCCTAAAAACTTGTATTAAACTCTTTACAGAAGGAATACAATTGAAGAAACTTCTTTTCTTCCACACCTCTCTCAGATGTACAGATCTCTCTCTAGATATCTTTCCCTCAAGAGCTCTCTCTCTCAAGTACAATCAACTCCAACAACCTAGATTGATTCACATATACAATTATGTACTATTCTTCAACATTCTACAATACATTACAATAAGCTAAGAATATCTATCCTATATAATAATTAGGAAACTTGAGCATGCATTTACAACCAACAGTTATGCCTCTTAAACAAGGGCTCTAAAATAGTCTTACTAATAATAGAGACATGGACTTAAGACTATGACTTAATCCCATCATGCAAACACTCAGTTCTATCCACGGAAATAGCTTTCTGGACGCACAGGTAACCGACATCGGTTCTTGCCTGTTTGCCTGTGACTGACGTCGGTCGATCCCTACCGACACCGACGTCTTCTGAACTACTGCTGATCGATGTCGATCACTCCTGACCGACGCCAGTGACTGTGTAAACCTGCAACTGATGCAAAGCGCTCACTTGGTGAAGCTTTTAGCTCCACACCTTAACAATCTCCCACTTGGAGATAAACAGTTGCACCAGTACCTGTACAGCAACATCTTCTAGCTCCTCCATCTTCAACTCAATCATGAAGACCAACAGAAGTTGAATGAAGATTCAACTTCTCCTTTGTAACCGGCTTGGTTAACATATCAGCAGGATTCTTATCTGTATGGATCTTCTCCAGCTTCAACTCACCATCCTCCAATGCCTGTCTTATGAAGTGGTACCTAAGCTGTATATGCTTTGTTCTTGAATGAAAGGCTGAATTCTTAGCCAAATGAATTACACTCTGACTATCACTATATAATCTGCAACTCTCTTGCTCCTTTCCAAGCTCTTCCATGAACCATGTCATCCATATCATCTCTTTGCTAGCCTTTGTGACTGCAATATACTCTACTTCTGTAGTTGACAAGGCAACAACCTTCTGCAACTTTGATATCCAGCTAACCGCCGTTCCACCAACAGTGAAAACATATCCTGCTGTGCTCCTCCTGCCATCCAAATCACCTGCCATATATAAATCTACATAACCATGTAGAGAAGTATCTGAACCTCCATAGCACAAATGCCTACTGCTGGTTCCTCTCAGATATCTAAGGATCCACTGAACTGTTTTCCAATGTTCCTTCCCTGGATTGGCCATATACTTACTTACAACTCCCACTGCTTGGGCAATATCCGGTCTAGTACACACCATTGCATACATTAAACTCCCTACTGTGGAAGAATATGGAACTTTACTCATGTACTCTACCTCATCATGTGAATTAGGACATTGTTCTTTACTCAATTAAAAATGTCCAGCCAAAGGTGTGCTTACCGATTTTGCATCCTGCATATTGAACCGTTTCAACACCTTGTTCACATAATCCTCTTGAGACAAAATCAACCTGTGACTTTTCCTGTCTCTCTTGATGCTCATGCCAAGGATTTTCTTTGCTGCTCCCAAATCCTTCATGGCAAATGTGTGAGCTAATTTCACCTTAAGCTCAGAGATATCCTGCATGTGTGATCTTGCAACCAGCATATCATCTACATAAAATAATAGAATAATATATCTACCATTATTCAATCTCTTAAAATACACACAATGGTCAGATTGACACCTACTATAGCCATGCTCAGTCATAAACCTGTCAAATCTCAGATACCACTGTCTAGGAGCTTGCTTGAGGCCATACAAGCTTTTATTCAATCTGCACACTAACTTCTCCTTACCTTTGACCTCAAATCCTTCTGGCTGTTCCATATATATTTCCTCATCCAAATTTCCATGAAGAAATGTTGTCTTAACATCAAGCTGCTCAAGATGCAAATCCTCAATAGCAACTAAAGACAATATAGTCCGTATAAAAGTCATTTTAACAACAAGAGAAAAAATCTCACCAAAATCAATACCTGGCTTTTGTGCAAATCCTTTCACTACCAACCTAGCCTTATATCTCATCTATCCATTCTCACCTTCCTTCAATTTATACGTCCATCTGTTTTTCAGTGTCTTCTTACCAGCTGGCAACTCAACCAAATCCCATGTTTGGTTCTCTTTTAAGGACTCCATTTCCTCAACCATGCCATGCTCCCACTGATCCTTGGATTCTACCTGTATTACTTCTTGAAAACTCTCTGGTTCTCCACTATCAGTAAGCAATAAATAGAATAATGAAGAGGAATATCGAATTGGAGGTTTACTTACCCTTTCTGACCTCCTGATGGGCATTCGAGACTCATCCATAACACGCTGTCCACCCAAATTCTCTGACAGTGACCGACCTCGGTCACTTCCAGGCCTGTAATTGGCCAACGTCGGTTCTGCCTGACTGACGTCAGTTCCTGTCTGGCTGACATCTATCGCTGTCTGATCGACATCGGTTTCTATCCTGTCGATGCTAGTTCCTACTTGCCCGATTCGGTCTCTGTGTTTTCCTTTCTGTGATTAATTTTTCTCGTGAGCTCATTTTAGACTGTCACCTTGTCTGATTCTCTATTGCTCTGCCTAGATTGATTCAGCTTCTTTAGCTGATCACTACACATCACTTTTTCATTGAAAACAACATCACGGCTCCTAATTATCTTGTTAGTTCCTAGATTCCAAAACCTGAATATGAAATCATCAGATCCATAGCCAATAAATGTTTACCTCATAGACTTAGCATCCAACTTCTTTCTATTTTCCTTATCAATGTGCACAAAGGCTTCACAACCAAAAACTTTGAGAAATGACAGATCTACCTTTTTACCTGTCCATGCCTCTTCTAGAATTCCACCATCCAGAGCTGTAGAGGGTCCTCTGTTAATCAGGTACACTGCAGTGTCAACAGCTTCTGCCCAAAACTCTAAGGGCAAACCAGAATGCAATCTCATACACCTTACACACTCCATGATTGTTCTGTTCATCCTTTCAGCAACTCCATTTTGCTGAGGTGTCCTTGGAACCATCCTTTGCCTGTGGATTCTATGCATATAACAATACCAGTTGAACTTATAGCTGTAGAACTCACCACCATTGTCAAATCTCAGGCACTTCAATCTTCTGCCTATTTCATTCTCAACCATAGCTTTCCAAATCTTAAAAGTCTCAAATACATCAGATTTCTTCTTAATACAATAGACCCATACCTTTCTTGTAGCATCATCTATGAATGAAAGATAGTACTGTGATCCTCCAATAGAAGCAACCTGAACAGGTTCCCACACGTCTGTGTGAACAAGCTGCAACTTATGCTTCTTCTTTGTTGACCCAGTCTTGAGAAAACTCACTCTCTTTTGTTTTCCAAAAACATAGTGCTCATAAAAATCCAGATCTATGCTTTTCAAATCTGAAAGCTTGCCTTTTGACTTAAGAATAGACATTCCCTTCTCACTCATGTGGCCAAGCCTTGAGTGCCACAACTTTGCATCTACATCTGAAGTAGATAATACAGAAGGAGAATTGTTAATAACACAATTACATAAATAGAGAGTACCTACTCTCTTACCTCTGGCCATTACAAGTGCACCCTTGGTCACCTTCCAAGATTCAGCTGTGAGAGTTACTATACAACCCTCATCTCCTAACTTTCCTGCAGAAATCAAATTCCTCTTCAAGCTAGGAACATGCATGACATCTCTCAACACCCATGTGTTGCCATTCTGCATTTTCAGCTGCACTTTTCCTTTGCCAATAATTTTACAAGGCTCATCATCCCCTAAATACACTATTCCAAAATCTCCATGGACATAGTCACTAAAATATTCTCTATTAGGGGTAGCATGAAAAGATGCACCAGAATCTAAAACCCAAGATTCTATATTATTATGCAAAGAGAATATTAAATCATCTTGTCCAATACCTACAACCTTTGCTTCTTCCTTTCCTTCATGCTGATTGTTCTCCTTAGGCTTTGACCAGCAATCTCTGCTTATGTGCCCAATCTTTCCACAATTCCAGCATTGTGGCTTCCTACCATTTCTGGATTTGGATCTACCTCTCACCTTTGACTTAGACCTTGATCTCCCTTTCTTGCTCTTCTCTTTTTGCCTTCCCCTACTCTCAAAACTTAAAGCATTCCCTGATATTTTCTCTGTGCTTTTCCTGCAAATTTCCTCATTCAAGATTACACTAACAACATCCTCTAATTTTAAAATATTTGAAGTAGATGCAATATTACTAACTGCCATTACCAAGCTATGCCAGCTTTCAGGCAAAGAACATAATATTAAAAGAGCTTTAATTTCATCATCAAACACAATATTGAATAAACTTAATTGATTTACAATTCCATGGAAATCATTTAGATGATTAGATACAGATCCACCTTCCTGCATACGCAAATTAAATAACTGCTTCATAAGATATACCTTATTAGAAGCTGAGGGTTTTTCATACAAATTTGCTAAAGTAGTCATTAACTCTACCGTAGAATTTGCCTGTGATAAATTAGATATCACAGTAGATGCCAGACTCAGTCTTATAGACCCCAGAGCCTTTCTATCAAGAACTTCCCATTCTTCATCATCCATGTCTGTGGGCTTCTTTGCAATCCCACCTAACGGTAAGTATAGATCTTTCTGATACAGATAATCCTCTATTTACATTCTCTAATGTTAATAATTTTTGCCATTAAACTTCTCCATTCTTAGTTTACTTTTTTCTGCCATTACTTCTCCCACTCAAATAGAAATCCCTGCAGAAACCCTGTGAGTACCCTGTAATCAATACACACTACACAGATCTGAACCACCTGTTAGTGAACCTGAGCTCTGATACCACTTGTTGGTATCAGACTCTTGAACCTACAACCAGGCTCTGATACCACTTGTTGGGGATCAACCAACAATTTTATTACACTTATGAAAGCAATAAATGTGGAATTAACCAGAATGATAAGTAACTAGAATGATAAATAGCAAAGAACAAGAGATACAAGAAACCACCCTGAAAACTTATATTAAACTCTTTACAGAAGGAATACAATTGAAGAAACTTCTTTTCTTCCACACCTCTCTCAAATGTACAGATCTCTCTCTAGATCTCTTTCCCTTAAGAGCTCTCTCTCTCTCAAGTACAATCAACTCCAACAACCTAGATTGATTCACATATACAATTCTGTACTATTTTTCAACATTCTACAGTACATTACAATAAGTTAAGAAGATCTATCCTATATAATAATTAGGAAACTTGAGCATGCATTTACAACCAATAGTTATGCCTCTTAAACAAGGGCACTAAAATAGTCTTACTAATAATAGAGATGCGGACTTAAGACTGACTTAATCCCATCATGCAAACACTCAGTTCTGTCCACAGAAATAGCTTTCTGGACGCACAGGTAACTGACATCAGTTCCTACCTATTTGCCTGTGACCGACATCGGTCGATCCTTGCTGACACTGGCGTCTTTTGAACTGCTCTTGACCGATGTCGGTCGCTCCTGACCGACGCCGGTGACTGTGTAAACCTGCAACTACTGCAAAGTGCTCACTTGGTGAAGCTTTTAGCTCCACACCTTAACAAATGATAAAGATGGGACTGATTATGAAAATCTCTTTGAAGAGCTTAAAACTATTAATAAATTTGGTCTCATTCAAAATGCTATAAAGGACAAAGAATCATGCTTGAATAAAAGATCATTATATCAAGTTGTAGTTGAAGAGCCTCATGATAAGATTGTGAAAGTACAAGAATAATTCACCTTCATAGGTGATATGTTTTTAGCTATTGTTCTTGCATTAGAGATCATTCCAAAGAGAGTTTCAAACACAAAGGAGATGAAGACATCAAATCCAAAGATCAAGAGACAACTTGCTTCATACCTTCTTTCATCTCATGGAGCAAAGGATTGTGAAAGTTTCCCTTTTGATCCAGGAGGAGAAAATTTGTGTTTCCTAAGTGCTTGATATCACATGTGTGTTTCACTTTTTTTGTGTCTTGTTGTCTTTCATTTTTTGTGTTTTTAAGGTAATCAATTTATTGAGTCATTTTCAAGTCTGAGACTAAGTGCAAGAGACTCCGTTGCCCAATGGACATGCAAGTTTACTAGTCTTATTAGCATTGCAGTAATGCTAACCCTATGAATAACCAAAAATGTTAACCAAATTTGATCCCAAGTCAAATTTAGTCACCCCCTCTAATTTTAAACTTGTCATGTGTTCATGTCATGCCTATATGGTCCCTAGAAGTCTTCATTCAACCTTGCTATCATTTTTTAAGGTTAGTTTGGATAATTTAAGTTAATTTCATATTGAGGTCATATAGTGGTCTAGGGGTGTCATTGAGAGATAAAACAAGGTCAAGTTGTGTCATAGGTTATTAGGGGTTCATTAATGTCATTTCATGTCTAAAACATCTTTTCACCATGTTTCATGAAGTTTTGGAAGGTTTAAAAATACATATATATGTGATTTTTGGCTAACATTGTATGCAAAAAAGCTCCTTGAGTGCAAAATTCATACACGACCCCTTCTAAAGAGCTTGGAGAAGTTACTCATCTGCCAGACCTATCAACTTGTCAGATAAAGTCAATTTCTTGGAGTTCAACGCCACTTTGAAGAGTTAGAGAAATTTGTACTGACATTTTGAATTCATGTGAAAGTGAAAACATTGAAAAGGTGTCCTTTGGTCTTCCACAGGTTATAACAAATCTTGGAATGAAGTTTTAGATCCAATAGTTGCATATAAATTCTTCTCTCTCAATGTTCCTTTCATAAGTTCACATAAGCAAAAATGGTCTTAATGGTATGGCCAAGACAGAGAAGGTGGGAGCCTAAAACTTTGGGAATTGATTGTAGTCTCGGTTAATTCAAAATTTAGGCATTGGTTCTCATATTCATCTTCTTATCTTTATGAATAATCACTAAGAATTTAAGGGTCTAAAATTTGATAGTCAACCATGATAGGGGTCTTTCTTGAGCTTTCCAGGTAGAATGGTAGAATATTTTCTAAAGAAGAAAGTTTTTATGAATCTTCAACAATCCTCTAAAGCCTACTAAAGTCTGTTTTAATATTTCCATGAAGGTATAATTCTAAAGAGATGGTCATGCATACATTCACATTTGTAAATTGTGTTCTATGTATTTTCATGAATAAGGTAATTTTAGTGTTATGATATGCATTTTCAAGATATTGAGATTGTGTTTTCATGTTACATATGTTGATGAAATGGAAAGGATAATGACCTTTGAATCTCACAGTCATGTCTTGTATCTCCTCAAAGTTTCAAACACAAGTTGTAATCTCTATCACCTATAGGCTTGTAGGTCTACAACTCAAGTAAATCTAATGTTGTCGATGTCTCAGGAGTGTCACAAAAGCATGCAAAAATGTGGTGTTTCAATTTTAAAATAGGTATGGACTGATAAAATCTCCAAGGCATCTTAAAGATAAATAAGTGTAGACAATCTAGTTCTCTAATTGACAACTACATGATTCTGACTGTAGGGATAATAAATAAGAGTTAAAGATGATTTAGACCTGATAATATAGTAAAAATGAGTTCTTGATGATGGTATTTCAGTTTCAAACAATAAAGGACCTAGTATGGAAATCCAATCCAAGGCCTAATACACAGTCAAGTCTTCTCAAAATGCATACCTATAGCCAAGCTTGAAATTGGCTTGAGACAAAGTTTGGTGATGGAAAAACTAGGTTTCAAAGTTGGTGATTGAGGTATTGAATTAGTCAATATCCATTAAATGGTTTGAATAAGTTTTTAATTATAAACAAGTCTCATCTCATACCTAGACTACATACCATCTCAAATGTAAAACACACTATCATAACAATCATATTGCAGACACACAGTCATCTGTAGGTTGTTTAGGTGTTTAAGGTCTGATAAAACTTGAAGTGTATATTTGTATCTTGAGAATATGGGAGTTATAATAAATATCGATTCATTGAATTCAAGGAGATCCAAAGCAAATATCAAAATTATAAACCTTACACAGACCTAATGGCATGACACAGGCCTTTTTGGATAATCATCCCTAAAGAAAGTGAAGTAATGTGAGTTGGAGTTGATAAAAACTTTTTCCTTAGGATATGGTGAGGTACCTATAGAAACACTCCATGAAAACCTTAGGGTTATTTTTGAAGTGAAACATATACAGTCAGCTGTCTAGTTGATCACTTACAACCACATATTGAAGGATTGGTCATGAAAAGGTGGATAATTGAAGGAACAATGTTTCAAAAGGTTTCAAAGGAGCTATAAATTATTCAAGGTTGTTAAAGGGTTTGATTAAAGTATCAAATTTATAAATGAGCTCCTAGAACACTAAATTGTACACCTTTTCCAAATGGACATACACATGCAGTTATTTGCCTATAAGATTGCTTAAGTGACTAAATTTATCTCCAAGAACCTAACAATGGTTCATATAAGTATTTGAAAATATAGAAGATATATTAGTGTCCTTAAGTTCATCTAAATAGAGGAATTATAAGCAAAGAGTTTGAATAAGACAAGAACCAAATAGGGGTTATAAAATAAGCACATACACAGACTTACAATAGTCAGTTGAAGATGATGACTAGTTGATGAAAGTAGAGTCAGATTGGAGACTTGTATAACCTTGAATTAATTTTAAATGCATGTACAAAATTTTCATGATGCTTAGACCCTGTCAGATAGCAACAAATGAGAGAAAATATTAAGCTATGGTCACATAGCCAGTTTGACTTGAAAACCCTAGGCCTAGGCTAGTGGTATATGCAAGAAGTTTGATGAAGAAATGTGACAATATAAATATTGTCATAGGTTAAGGGAGGTTTCTTAGACCCCACTAATATCATTTGAGCTCAAACAAAACTTAGGGACACCACCTACAGATTGTAAACTTGCTCACCTCTCTTAGAATGCATGTTTCCAGCCAATATGGCATCTTGCATTACTTGGTTAAAACCACACATGTTGCACGGGACCTTGTGCTCCTAGGGGAATTTAAATAGCCTAATGTACTTCAATTTTTTGTAATTTATTGGAGGATTCATATGCCCAACTTATGAATCATCCTTAAGAAGTTAAAGTAATTTCAGGGTACCTAAGAGAACTATAATGACCAGTTTATAGAGACAGAATTAAAAAACATATCAAATGCCACAATTTTCTCTTAAAATATCTTGGATGTTTTTGAGGACTCCAAGCAGGTTCTTCACATGTACTTGAGTTTTATGGACTATTATACAGACTACCCAGAGTACCCTATTTTTGTGTTTTTCAAGTGTTCTAAGAAGGTAAGAGCTTACCAATAATGGGATGAGGTAAATTGAGACTTGTCATAACTTTTAAAATCCAAAAAAATTCTTTAAAACCTTTAGAAGTGACTAAACCAACTCCATTTTGCAAGGCAGTCCAAACATGGTTGTAAAGGGCTTATTTTTGGCCATTTCATGGTTTTTCTATAATCACATTATTTCAAAAGCCTAAAATTGGCATAGATATTTATATTATAATGGGTAAATTTAATCAAACACTTCCCAAATTTTTCACACGTGAAGAAGGAGTTTAGAGCCAAAATCCATTTTTTAGGCCTAATTGATAGAAGAAAAAGGCATAAAAAGTAGACTTCCACTTGGATTCATCTCGCTAAATTTGACATGGAACTCTAAGAGGATAGAGGGTCCTATAATATTCTATTATTTTTTAAATTTCATCTATACAAATCCAACGCAAGGATAAAAATAGGAAAAAAATGTTATCAAGAATGATGCCTAATTAGGGATTTTGGTAGAGAGAAACCTATCGGGGCTAGTTTGAGGCCTAAAAATGGATTGTTTTAGGTATTATATGAGTTCAATAAGATATACATTAAGTTTTAAAATATTTATTAACTTAAACCAAGTTTTGACACTTGTGTGCAAAATAGGCTTAAGAAGAAAAAGAGCCTTCTAGACACCTTGCAAGAGAAAGAGGTGATGTGCCAAAGAGAACCTATTGGGATTAGTTTAAAGGTGTAAATAAAAGATAAAAAATTTATGATAAACTAATATGATCATCAAAAAATCCAATTGTCCTTCCACATGTTAATAAGAAAGAGAGTTTCAAGAAGCTAGTCAAGGTGTCAAGCATGCATTTCAACCTCTCATGCCACTTGGAGAGATGGAGCATCTAAAGAGGAGTTTTACATGGCTTTGAAAGTTTTTTATGATAGTCACATAACTCTTCTTATTATTTTAATTTACTTGACACTTTTCTATATTCTCTCTCTTGTACACTTCTTCTCTTTTCTCACATTTATGTTATGCATTGTGCCACTTTGGTTTGGAAATGTATCCTCCACCTGAGTACGGTGAATCCTTGATCATTTTCAACCTTTGAACAATAAAAAATGATCCGATTTACCTTCTCCATGAGTTTTTTTAATGTGTATGTTAAGTTAGTTGATCTTGCTAAGTGATAGTTTCTATTCCTTAGCATGGTGTCCTTTCTTGCATCCATATTCAGTTTTGAATTTTTTTTTCAAGTCTCTTTAAGTGTTCAAATGAATATTTCATCATTTTAGTGAGTTATCTATCCACTAGTGTCAAGTCATGACCTTAGATTTGGTCCTCCTAGCTTAGGTTAGCTTCACAAATCTCCATGATAAATATTAATGCAAGGGGCATATTTGGATTAGTGTATGTGAAAATTAGGATTGTGTTTAAAGTGTAATTTCAATTGATTGGCAATGGTCAAGTCATAATTGGTGTATCACCTTGTTAGGATAGATTTATTTCATGTTCTCTCTATCTATTTTCATCCAAGCAATCAAGTAGTATAGGTGATAAGTTATCAAAGACAAATCTAGGGAGCTAGCCCTTCAATCTAGAGGTTTACCTTTGCTATAGGCAACCCACAGGCCTAGAGGTAATCTCATGTTTCAATCAATTTAGAGAAGGCTTGAACTACCTCTCCAAGGGTGCAAAATTGAGTGACAACAATACCTATCCCTAAAAGATACTTTGATTTTTCTTCACCTTCTGCTCATTTGATTTGTAAAATTTTCTCTGGCTCTGCTCTTTCTTGTGTTGTTAATCTCATTCTTGTAGTTGATATGAAAAAAAATTTAACCAAACATAGACAAATTATGAACTGCAAAGGTATATATGATAACAACCTTTAAAACCAATAATTTGAATGATGTACTTTGGAAAACAAAATTTCACATTGACTTATGTATGAGGAATCTAATTCTCGCCTACATTTATCTCATTCATTACTTTCTTCACATAAATCAACAATGAAATGAAATAGATTTTAAATCACTAATATTTTCGAGCTCCTCTTCAACAACTTTAACCAGCTCACTCTTTTGCTCAAAAACATCATCCACATTCATCTTTGGGTTACTTGACTAGATAACTATAAATAAAAAATGGAATCAAACTATGTAAAAGTGAATAGAAGAAAGGAAAACATGTGGATCAATTAGGTATTAAGCCTAATTCCTATTTCATTGTTTAAAATTTGTATGTCAAGGTTTATTTTCTAGAGTTAGCTTGCATATAACAAATCAAACTAAAGTAAACATAATATATGTATAGGTCATTCCATTACTAAAGTAATCCATATTAGAGTCATCATAGCTATGACATTTTCATTTCCCTATAATTAACCATGTGTGGGATAAATTTTACCATCAAATACATATGCTTGAATTTGTCCCCTTATGTTGCTTAGCTTATAAAAGGACTCACTTGCTCTCTCTACAAGGGCATAATCATTATCCTACAACAAACAAAAATAACCCTCAGACTAAAAATATGTTTTTGAAAAAACATCCTTGTAAAGCAAAAAATATACCTTAGTCTTTGTTTCACAATGATCATCTTATTTATGTACTCTCAAAGAAATATGGCCTCGTATTTGGCTCCTAAAAATCCATGGCAAATAGTAGAACCCTGTCTAGCACTTCTTAATACTACCCAAATCTCTCTTTCATCGCCATTGTTGAGTGTTCCACTTTTACACAACAAAATAATAGCCCCATTTTATTCTTATTTCACCCACATTAAATTATATCATATTCAAAATATCAGTTAAATCTAGACAAAACTTTTGAAAGAATTTTCGAATGCCCAAAACGATTTGAACATGATCTATTTTGAATAAATTAAACGCTATACATACCTAAGATAATATGAGATTTACAAGTCAGTAGAAGGGGGAAATGATATCCAAATGAATGGCATGAAGTGTATGAGGGACAAGGATCTATCTTTCAAATTGAAAGCTTCGGATGCCATCAGCTCCAGCAATTTCATCCCCGACAGCTCACTCTTCGCAACCGGCGGCATCACCAAAAACATCAGGAATTTATGGCTTCGACGAAAGCCCCGCCGACACGAAAGTGGCAGGTCTGCACGAGGTCGATGAACTTTAGACGCCGATGAAATTGAGTAGCGTGGCGTGGTGCCCCATTGAGCTGCGGCGACTACGACGGCGTGGTAACAGACTGCGCTTTCGAACTCCGCCAATAGATGAAAACTTAGCCAAATCATCGCCAAGTTTCTTTTCTCAATTTTGATGTTGTTAGCATACATTATTAATCAAGAAAATATTATTCGATTGCATAGGATTGCTTAACCAGGGTGTTTGTATTCTCAAATAGAATATAGTGTTAAATTTGAAGATTTTATGCTTCAAAAGTTAAAGGGTAATTATTAGAGATTTTTTTTAATAAAAACTGTATGCAGTTTTTTTTGACGATAGATCGAAACCTAGATTAAAACATTTACAATGTTTTTATCCAGAAACTTTTTATGATATTAAATTATTCTTTTATTTAATTTATCATGTAGCATTTGTTGAAAAAATAAGGCAGCTGTAATACACTAAAAATCCAACCAAAAACAATTGTTGTCTAGACAGAGGGTTAAACAAATATAATGTTATAAATTCTTAGACATCTAGAATACTACAACATTCACAAACTAAGTCAATTATGAGCAGACAATTAGAATCAAATGCAACTCAGCTAGAATGCTACGGCATTCACATCAAATAACAACAGACTCCTTGTATTCCTTTACTTGATTAACTTACTAAATACATTACATGTTCCTCACTATATGAAAGGAGGACAAAGACAAATAAAGAATGCTGCAGCATTCAAAGACTTCGGAAAAATGCTTACTTGCATAACAAATACACATTCCTCATGAATAAATAGAGGAGTTCAACAATGTAAGAGGAACCAGCGGTGCATAAGAAGACAAAACAAAAAGCATAATGAAGATAGTCGGTGGAGATAGTTGGCGCTATGCACTGTCGGTGGTGAATGGAGACTTTTGGTGCAGATCACCCATGTGCAGACAAAAATGCTTTAAGTGGAATAAACGTGCAAGAGAAAATAGCCAAGTGGACGGTAGGATGGTTGGTTGGATGGTCGGAGACAAACAAAACGTTTGGTGGATGGTGGAATTACAGTCTTTCAACACTCTCCCTTAATTCGAACTACCACCATCTAATACACTTAAACAAACTCTGAGGTGCTCAAAACATTTTTTTGACAATGTTTTGGTAAAAATGTCAGGGCGTTGTTGCTCGGACCTGCAAAACTCAAGTTCTATCTCACTTTTTTCTATTAGCTCTCTAATAAATTAATACTTGATTGATATGTGCTTGCTTCTTTCATGAAAAATAGAATTCGTTGATAAGGCAATGGAGGATGTATTGTCACAAAAAATTGTTGATGCTCTTTGTTGTTCTTCATGTAGATATGAAAGTATCCTTCTTAACCATATAACTTGGCATGCTATTGCATTGGTTGATATGTACTCTGTTTCAGCGTAGAAAATGAAACTATGGGTTGTTTCTTTAAAGCCCAAGATATGGGTCCTGACCCAAGATGAAATACATACCCTGACATGCTCTTTCGGTCATCAAGACTACCAACCCAATCACTATCCATGTAGCCTACTAGTTGAAGGATGAAAACTGACCTTACACTGCTTTGTAACCATCAAATTTTGAGCTAACTTCTCATACAGGCCTATTTAGTTTAATCATTTCTTGTAGCCTTGTTTTCCCTATTTATTGGACATAACTTTTTATAGGTTAACTCAATCATTAAATTAAAACCATTTATGGATACCCATTAAGCCCTTCTATAACATAGTGAAAAATCTCCTAAGGTTGATTTGTACGGAATTGTACTTTCTTCTTTAGGGCCTGTTTCAATTAGCCCTCCTTACATGCAAATCACCTTGTCCAAAATAAAGTACGGATTTTTTAAGAAAACAAAGCACCATTCCAGATACCCATTATCTTCTTATAGGTTAATCAATCATTTTTTAGTGCACTTCTTTGGAGAAATCTACTTTTCCTACATTGGCCTATGCTCTTCATCTCACATGCACATAGGATCCACTTGGCAATTGTTCTTTTCCATAATTTTCCGTACTGTGGCACCTTGAAACTACTTCCAACATTTTTCTAACATCATCAAGGGTCAAATTACAAAGTTTCAAGAGTTTTCAAGCTTTAAAACTCATTTTAAGGGTTTGAACCTAATTCAAAATTTTCCCATGACAGTCACAGGCCGAGAGCTTATTATTTTTGCTGGGAGTGTTTTAGTTTATTTCAAAGGTTCAAATAAATTTTATAGGGTCTGTATTAGTTCCCTACACCTTCTCCAATAATCCTCTAGGTTATATCAACCTTCTAATCTTGCCAATACTCAACAACTCAGTGTCTTTTGACTGTATTTTTATAACAGTCAACAGGGTTCTTGCTTTCTTATCAAATACAATGATCAACAAAATTTCAAGAGGATAAAAAACCATGTCAATGCCTGAATGACTTCCCCATTCATATGTCCTATCAACAATGACCTGATCCATCCACTTACAATGCAAAAACTTACAAGTTTCTTATCATTGACTGTATTCTGTCACCTACAGGCCGAGAGCTTATTGTGGGAGATTTTGGATATCAAGAGGGTTTCTAATGACTGTTTCTCTTTGCTTGGGTTTCTACCTGCCTTATATACTTATCTCCATGCATTTACAAACTTTATGCAAATAATTTCACGTGGATTTTCCCTTGCACAGTGCGCTGTATATTTAGATGCCTGAATACCTTGTTTAGGCCTGTTTGGGTTGTTTATAACATTCAAAGCTTTCTAAGACCTCTTGGTCATATAATATCAGTTTTAACTTATTCTCAACATGCCAAATAACTAGTTTACATGTAATTTCCTCAATGTTCTATAGAAAACCCTCATTCATACACATTCACATATACACACACAGGCCTGTCATCAGAATTTTCGTAACATAATCACATGAAGCAAAACATTCATTCTTCTTAGATCAAATAGAAGACTTACAGTTCAATATCAAATGTTTCATGGCTTCCAAAGCCTTGTCTATTATTCACACATTCTTCACATCAAATTTGCTCTTTTTTCCTTAACCTTATCATCTCTTGAGTGAGGTCCTCCCTCACTAATTCTCCTCTCTATCCTTCATTCTTTCTTCTTTCTTTTGAATGAGAGGACTTTTCCTCTCTGTCCTTCTCTTCTATGCCCCTCTCATCCTCTCTTCTCTTCTCATCCTCTCTCTTTTTTTTGTCTTTTCAAGAATCTTTATCCTAACTTCTACGCCCAATTTGGGCTTAAGGCAAAACAATATGCTGTTTGAAAGTTTTAACAATTTACTAAGGTTGAAAATAGTTTCAACCATTTCCCCCTAATTTTTTCAACAATCTAAAAATCTAACAATCACTTTTCACTTTCACTTTTTGATAATTACATTTACTTTCAAGTGAATTTTGAAATCTACAAAATTTGGAGGGAAAACTAGAATTTGAATTTTCACACTCGAATTTCATTTGCAACTAGTCCTCCATGGTGCTATTGAAGATGCTCCTGCATCATACTCTCCCTCTAGAAAAGATTTGAACCTTAGTTCAAATGGGATGCTTCCTCCATGCTTTAGCCTTCACTTGTATACCTGGATTCCAAGGTCGTGTTGTCAATTCCAATGCTTGTCTTTGATAGTCTTTGTCTTTCATCTTGCTTTTCTTCTTTTTTGGTATGTTATTCTTCTCATCTCTTTCTCAGCTGCCATCTCCCACGTCCATGCTTCTTCATTTTCATACATATCTTCTAGATCTTTTTGTTGTTCTTCCTGATTCATGAGCTTCTCCAATGACTCATGTATGTCATTCACTTCAGCAACCTTCATACCTGCATACAAAACATTCAAAGCCACCTTAGAATCAAAATTTTTAGGCCATGAAGCCTCTTGGCTGTCTCCATGTTCTTATTCTTTGACCAAAATTGTCCTTGTCTCTTCGCTTTGCTCTTGTCTTTTTCTACTCTTCCCAATGGTGTCTTCACCATGGCTTGTACCTTCCTTCATCTCTCTTGAATAATTAAATAGCTGCTCCAACATCTTCAACTCTTCCTTTAGTAAGATCTCATCTATCTCACTATTCTCTTCATCAAACTTGGGCTGATCACTCACAAGGCTTACTTGCCCCTTACCTCTTATCTCTTATTTTCTTAGCTTGTCTTCACATAAATCAACTTCTTCATCAATATACTCATCAAATACAATTGAAACACCCTTACCTTGTCTCTTCTTGCTCTCTTCAATCTTTTCTTGAAGCCATCTTGTTTGCTTTGCTGCATACTCTCCCTTTTCCTCATCATCCATCCATTTGGAACTCTCTCCTTGCTGCATATTAGTCTTCATAGCTACTTTCCATTCCTCATTTTCCATAAACATATCATTAAATGCTTCAAACAACTCATTATCCCATTCATTGTAAGCAATTGACTTACCTTTTATATTTGTATCCTCATGCTCCACCTCATTATTCTTTGAGAAGTTTTCTTTTTCACCTTTAGCCATCCATACCTTCTTCATAGCTTTAGGATGACACTTGTTCAATTTACCAACCAATTTTTGCTCCTTGACATCTTCATGTTGTCTTGCTTGATAGCTGGCCTTGCTCATTTTGCATTCTACCTCTTCCTTCATGCTTTGTATTTGCTTCTTGCTTGAGTCATCATCTTGATTGAGCTTTGTGTCTTTCGTTACATTTTTTGATCCCTTGAGCCATTTTGGTACCACATAGCCATGGTCTATTGCTGGATTTGAAGGCTTTTTATTGATCGTTTTCATCTCCATCTGTAAATCAGTAGTCTTACTCTTATATGCATGTGTAAAATCAGAATTTGAACTTATTTTTACCTTTTCAATGGCTTGATGTTTAGCCATACTTTTCTTCATAATTTCCTTGCTTGCATTCACTTTCTTTAGGTGTGTTTCCTTCATTTGTTCTATTGGAATGTTTTTCAAGTCATCATAGTATTCTATACCCTCTTGTTCAACAGTTGTTCCATAATTAAGTGGATGAGAAAAATCAATACTATAATTCACCTTTACCTCCTTAATGGGCTGCTCCATTAATTCCTTGACTTGCATAACTTCTTGATTATTTGTGCTTTCTTCTTTCTTTATGCTTGGCTGCTCTCTTTCTTCTTCGTGGCCTTTAATGGCATCATGGAATTCAGCTTCATCTTCTACCTCTTCTCTTTCTTGTATGGGTTCTTCAACACTTCCCTCATGCATTAACCAATGCATCTCTTCTTTTTCATCAACAGCAACAAACTCTCTTCTCTTTCTTGCACCAATCTCTTCATTCTCCAAGGCCCTTCTCTTGACCTTCATGAGGCTGCTCATACCTGAAATTACCCATGCAAAAACAATATTATAAATAAAAACAAGAGACCATAATGTCTCTATGAGTGTCCTCTTAATGGACATTCTCATCTTTCCAAGTGCTCTCCCTGGCACTTCATCTTTTCTTTCTTCTCTCTTGTTCTCCTCACTAAGAACCTTCTTCACAACTTCTTCTTCTTTTTGCTACTCACTTGGAAACCTACTCATCCTCTTGCCTCTATGGGCTTCTCTCTTCATGGCAATCTCATTTTGCCTTCTTCTCCTCTTCACTAGGAGATCTATTGGCCACTTCATCCTCCTCCTCATTGGCCATACCCATGCTTACTTATCCATCTGCATCAAAGACTCATATTCATCTTTAATCTTAGCTAACTCTCTCTTCAAATTAGCAATGTCTTTATCAATTACAAAACTGTCCATACCTTTGATGCTTGCTTTCTTCTTGGTGCCCTCATATACCTTGCTGCTCTGCAGTGCCTTCAACAATGCTTCCATCTCTGAGATCCTCACCCAAGTCTTTTTCACCTTGGTCTCTTGATCCGTTGTCTCACCCAAGCCTTTCTCCTTGACTGGTCTTTTGACAATCTTCTTGATCTCACTTAGGCTTTTTGCATCCTAGTCTTTTGATCCTCTTCTCTCAATCCTGCAGCAACTTGTTATACATCAAACTCAAATCACAAATCCAAGCTTACCTTGCTTTGGATCTTCTTCTTAAGCATCCACTGTGCTCTCTTACTTTTGAGCTCTCCAAGCTTCAAACTCCATCCTTTACCTCACCTAAGTCTATTTCACCTTAGTCTTTTGGCAAACTATCCAAGCTTCTTCTTGGATCTTCACTAAGCCTTCCTTGGCTTCTTCTCTTCTTAAGCCTCAATGGCTTGACTGTCTTGAACCTGAAACTTCTTCACTTGATTGCTTCTCAACACAATAAACTTCAAATCAAATATCAAAATTATTCATACCTTTTCTCCCCAGGTTTTTTCCTAGTGCTTGTCCTGCTGATCCTCTTGCCAAATCCTGTAACAACTCATTAGAAATCACAACCAACAACAAGTTACCAATTCCCAAGATCTTGAAGCTCTGATACCAAATGATGAAAACTGACCTTACACTGCTCTGTAACCATCAAATTTTGAGCTAACTTCTCATACAGGCCTATTTAGTTTAATCATTTCTTGTAGCCTTGTTTTCCCTATTTATTGGCCATAAATTTTTATAGGTTAACTCAATCATGAAATTAAAACTATTTATGGATACCCATTAAGCCCTTCTATAACATACTAAAAAATATCTTGAGGTTGCTTGGTGCATAATTGTACTTTCTTCTTTAGGCCCTGTTTCAATTAGCCCTCCTTGCGTGCAAATCACCTTGTCCAGAGTAAAGTACGGACTTTATAAGCAAATCAAGCACCATTCCAGATACCCATTATCTTCGTATAGGTTAATCAATCATTTTTTAATGCAATTCTTTGGAGAAATCTACTTTTCCTATATTGGCCTATGCTCTTCATCTCACATGCACCTAGGATCCACTTGGCAATTGTTCTTTTCCATAATTTTCCATACTGTGGCACCTTGAAACTACTTCCAACAGTTTTATAACATCATCAAGGGTCAAATTACAAAGTTTCAAGAGTTTTCAAGCTTTAAAACTCATTTTAAGGGTTTGAACTTAATTCAGAATTTTCCCATGACAATCACAGGCCGAGAGCTTATTATTTTTGCTGAGAGTGTTTTAGCTTGTTTCAAAGGTTCAAATAAATTTTTTAGGGTCTGTATTAGTTCCCTACACCTTCTCCAATCATCCTCCAGGTTATATCAACCTTCTAAGCTTACCAATACTCAACAACTCAGTGTCTTTTGACTATATTTTTATAACAGTCAACAGGATTCTTGCTTTCTTATCAAATACAATGATCAACAGACTTTCAAGAGGATAAACAACCATGTCAATGCCTGAATGACTTCCCCATTCATATTCCCTATCAACAATGACCTGATCCATCCACTTACAATGCAAAAACTTACAAGTTTCTTATCATTGACTGTATTCTGTCACCTACAGGCCGAGAGCTTATTGTGGGAGATTTTGGATATCAAGAGGGTTTGTAATGACTGTTTCTCTTTGCTTGGGTTTCTACCTGCCTTATAGACTTATCTCCATGCATTTACAAACTTCATGCAAAGAATTTCATGTGGATTTTCCCTTGGACAGTGGGTTGTATATTTAGATGCCTGAATACCTTGTTTAGGCCTGTTTGGGCTGTTTATAACATTCAAAGCTTTCTAAGACCTCTTGGTCATATAATATCAGTTTTAACTTATTCTCAACATGCCAAATAACTAGTTTACATGTAATTTCCTCAATGTTCTATAGAAAACCCTCATTCATACACATTCACATATACACACACAGGCCTGTCATCAGAATTTTCATAACATAATCACATGAAGCAAAACATTCATTCTTCTTAGATCAAATAGAAGACTTACAGTTCAATATCAAATGTTCCATGGCTTCCAAATATTTGTCTATTCTTCACACATTCTTCACATCAAATGTGCTCCTTTTTCCTTAACCTTATCATCTCTTGAGTGAGGTCCTCCCTCACTAATTCTCCTCTCTATCCTTCATTCTTTCTTCTTTCTTTTGAATGAGAGGACTTTTCCTCTCTGTCCTTCTTCTCTTCTATGCCCCTCTCATCCTCTCTTCTCTTCTCATCCTCTCGCTTTTTGAATTCTCTCTTTTTTTTGTCTTTTCAAGAATCTTTTTCCTAACTTCTACGCCCAATTTGGGCTTAAGGCAAAACAATATGTTGCTTGAAAGTTTTAACAATTTACTAAGGTTGAAAATAGTTTCAACCATTTCCCCCTAATTTTCTCAACAATCTAACAATCACTTTTCACCTTTTCACTTTCACTTTTTGATAATTACATTTACTTTCAAGTGAAATTTTGAAATCTACAAAATTTGGAGGGAAAACTAGAATTTGAATTTTCACACTCGAATTTCATTTGCAACTAGTCCTCCATGGTGCTATTGAAGATGCTCCTGCATCATTGAAACTTATCTGTTGATACATATAAAAATCCATAAACTTTTATCCCATTCACACACCTCAAAATCCTCTTGCCTACTTGCCAATGTGTCTCCTTTGGCATCTCTATGAATCTAGATATGAGACGGATTGCATACATGATGTCTGGTCTAGTTGCAATCAAATACATCAAACTTCTCATTAAACTCTTGTATCGTGTGGGATCTACATTACTGCTACAATCATCCTTATGCAACTTCAAGCTTGTCTCAGCTAGTATAGATACTGGTTTACTGTCCAACATCTTAAACCTCTCCAAAATTTCCTTTGCATACTTAGATTGGCATATGAAGATGCCACTATCTATTTGCTTAACTTTAATACCACAAAAGTACCTCAATAAACCTAAATCAGTCATTTCAAACTCCTTCATGACTGACTTGAATTCTTTAGGACTTATTTGCATTTACATTGAATATTGGATCATCCACATATAAAACAACAATCAAAATTTCTTCTTTGCTTACCTTGATGTAGAGTGTGGACTCATTACTGCTTTTGCTAAAGCTATTCCTCAACAAGTAAGAATCTGTACAACTGTACCATGCCTTTGGTGCTTGCTTGAGCCCATATAATGCCTTCTTCAACTTGAACACCTTATTCTCATAGCCAAAAATCTCATATCTAGGTGGTTGTCCCACATAAACCTCTTCTTCTAGCACTGCATTCAAGAATACTGACTTGACATACATTTAATGCACCTTCCATTTGTTTTGAGCAACATGAATATGATTATCCACACTGTTTCTAGCCTTGCTATAGGTGCAAACATCTCATTATAGTCACGTCCAGGTCGTTGTTTGTATCCTTTAACAACTAGCCTTGCCTTATGTCTTTCAATCTTGCCTTCTGAAGTGGTTTTGGTTTTGTAAATCCATTTGACACCTATGACCTCTTTTCCTACTGAAAGATCCACTAGTTTTCATGTCTAATTTTTCTCAATGGCATGCATTTCTTCACACCACTTGTTATCCTTAATTGCATCCTCAAAATAAATAAGATCAGCTGTTAAAAAGAAATCAAAATTCACTGTTTCATCTTCATTCTCTTCATACCTTGATTGCTGATATATGTCATGCAAGCTCCTTGTTCTACCTGATTGCTAACTTGAGTTAGGAGGATGATGAAGTTAACTCGTGAACTGCTCCTTGATCTCCTTGTTTGCTACTTCCACTAGATGAATTGGCACTTTGTGAAATATGACTCCAACTCGGTGTATGATTGGTTGTATCACTTGTTGGTTCAGTTTCAAAAAAGGGTCCACAAGCCCTTATTTGCACGTGTTGTTCTTCTTGTTTGTTTTCACATGCTGCATCCTCAATGAATTAAACATCCTAACTAATTATAAGGTCCTTGGTGACCATATTTTACAATGGATAGGCTTTTGATTGCTCACTATACTTAATGAATGTACACTTCTCTCTTTTATCATCCCACTTTGATCTTCTTTGCTTGGGAACATGTGCATATGCCACACATCCAAACACCCTGAGGTGTTCAACACTTGGTTTCCATTTGCTCCATGATTCTTGAGGGATCACATCCCTAACACTCTTAGTAGGACATATGTTAAGTAAATATACCATTGTTGCTATAGCTTCAGCCCAAAACTAATTAGACAAACCTTTGGCTTTTAACATACTTCTTGCCATCTCTTGAATGGTTTCATTCTTTCTCTCAGCTACCCCATTTTGTTGTAGTGTATATCTTATTGTAAGTTACTTCTTGATGCCATTATCCTTACAAAAGTTCAAAAACTGATTTGAAATATATTCTCCTCCTCTATCTGTTCTCAAAATCTTTATGTAATAGCCACTCTGTTTCTCAACCATGGCCTTAAATTGCTTGAAGATTTTAAATGCCTATGATTTATTTTTCAAGATATACACCCATGTTTTTCTACTGAAGTCATCTATGAAAGTAATGAAATACTCATTATTAGATAAAGGAGTCTTCATCAGACCACACAAATTTGAATGAATCAGCTCAAGAGGAGCTATTGCTCTCCATGACTACCTGAGGGAAAAGCTGTTCTATGTTGCTTCCCTAAAATGCATCCTTCACACACTTTATTTTTCTGTTCTATTAGAGGCAGACATCTTACCATTTTCTTCTTATAAAGTAAATTCAAACCACTAAAATTTAAATGCCCATCCCTGAGGTGCCAAAGAGTGGATTGATCATCCACAACTGTTTTGAATGTTGATGCAAGCTTACTTTCTATCCTTAGAGGAAACATCCTATTGGTTGTCATCTTGACTGTTGCAATCTGCTTATTACAACCAATCTTATCATAAATAATGATTCATCATTTTTAAATCTCACCTTATACCCCTTTTGGACTAATTGACCAATGCTAATCAAATTGTGCTTTAACCCTGGCACATAATAAACATCTTGAATCTGTCTCTTATCTCCTTGCTTGGTGTGGATAGAAATACTCCCTTTGCCCATGACAGGAACCTTGTCATTATTTCCTAGCTTCACTTCTAATTCAATTGATTCATCTATATTATTGAGCATCTTATTTTTTCCACTCATATGGTTTCTAAAACCACTAGCTAAATACCATATTTCTTTATTACTTTATTTAGCTACATTTCATGTTATAAACAAAATTCCACCAATTTCATTCCTATCACTTTCATCCTCTCTTGCATTAGAGAAATTTGAGTTTTGCCTATTCAAATCATACTCTTTCTTTCTACATTTACTAGCATAGTGTCCATACCTCTTGCAGTAATAACATTGCACATTTGTTATATCTTACCTTTGTGTATAACCTCCTTTTGAAGTGTTGCTACTCCTTCCTCTTCCTCTTCCATGTGATTCTTGATGATTGTGTCTTTCATCTTCTTGGTTATTGTGAGATATACTTCTACCTTTGTTGTATGCTACTCTCCCCCTGCCTCTCAAATTCATATTTGACTTGAAGACTTTTTCATGGGAAAAACTGTTGACCTATGCAACCATTGTTCATGGGTTTGCAAGGAACCCATCAGCTCATCAACAGTCATTTGCCTTGTCCTTGGACTCCTCTATTGCAACCACTATAGGATCAAATCTAATTGGAAGGCTCCTCAACACCCTCTCTACGATCCGATGATCTTCTACTATATCTCCATTTGTCTTTAACTCATTGACAATGCTCATTATCCTTGTAAAGAAGTCATTGATAGACTCACTTTCTCTCATCTGCAGGATCTCAAAATCTCTTCTCAACAGTTGTAAATTTACTACCTTCACTTTGTCACTACCTTGATATGCATTTTGCAAAATATCCCATGCTTGCTTGGAATGAGTAGTCACTGCTATCCTCAGAAATATTGACTCGCTTAATGCCAATTGAATATAGCTTAAAGCTTTGGCATCTTTCTTTCTGTTCTCCTTTAACAAAGTTTTTTGTGCTTGAGTGAGAGCATTGAATGTTGCTAGGTTTGCTACCTCTATATATCCACTTTTAACAAGCTCCCACAACTCCTGAGAGCATAAAATAGTATTCATTTTGATGCACCATACATCATAGTTCTTGCCATCAAACACTGGAGGCTGCTGCCATGACCTACTACTAGCTGCCATATTTCAACAAACCTGAAGAACTTGGTTTTGATACTAGTTGTTGAAAAAATAAGGCAGTTGCAATACACTAAAATCCAACCAAGAATACCTGTTGTCTAGATAGAGGCTTAACAAATATAATGCTATAAATTCTTAGACATCTAGAATGCTATAACATTCACAAACTAAGTCAATTATATGCAGACAATTAAAATCAAATACAACTCAGCTAAAATGCTACGACATTCACAACAAATAACAACAAACTCTTTGTATTTCTTTACTTGATTAACTTACTAAATACATTAGACGTGCCTCACTATATGAAGAGGACGAAGACAAATAAAGAAATAAAGAAAGCTGTGGCATTCAAAGACTTCAGAAAAATGCTTACTTGCATAAAAAATACAAATTCCTCATGAATAAATAGAGGACTTCAACGGTGTAGGAGGAACCAGCGGTGCATAAGAAGACAAAACAAAAAGCATACTGAACACACTTGGTGTTGAGAGTTGGCGCTCTGCAGTTTCGGTGGTGAATGGAGACTTTCGGCGCAGATCACCCATATGCAGACCAAAATGCTTTTGGTGGGATAAACGTGCAAGATGAAACAGCCAAAAAAAACGTTCGGTGCACGGTGGGATGGTTGGTTGGATGGTGGGAGACAAGCAGAACGTTCGGTGGAAGGTGGAATTACAGTCTTTCAACATCATTTTTTTCTCTATCTCAATATATATATATATATATATATATATATATATATATATATATATATAAATAATAAGGGATGGTTCAATTTTTGGCGCTTAGGGTGCCATATCTGCACTCCCTGTGTTCTACGATCCAATTTGTTTAGAGGGATTCGATTGGCTGGGAGGCCCTGGGGGTACTCCCCTGACTGATATTCTTTAATCTGGTATCCCCGATCTGGGAGAGCATTGGATCTGAAGGTTCAGTGTTTCTGTTGACGTCGAAGTTGGCTCCGTGTGGGGTTGGATTCAGTTGTTAGTTTGGTTTTATATTTCTGGTAAAGCTCATGATCTTTGAAGTGTTTTTTCCCAGTGAGCTAGATTCAAGCTTCCGGTTTTTGGGGCCCGGTTGAAAACCCCCTATGGTTTGGTTTAAATATTTCTTGTAATTTTTTAGGTTCGAGGGACCCTGTTAAAGCTTTCTGAGGTTGAGTTTAGCAGTCGGTTTTCTTTTTTTTTCCCTCAAATATCGTTTTCAAAGCTCTTGATTCAACATGGCTAAATTTTTTGGGAGCATATTTCATTCAGATTATTTGTTGTAGATCCGCTGTTGTTTTACTGTCAGGGCTCGGATGCTCTGTTTGATATGTTGCAGGTTTGAGGGACCTTAATAAAACCTTTTGAGGATGTATGTTGGACATTTTACGTTTCCTCTATTTGTTTCGTTCTAGGATTTTGCTCTGTTTTGTCCTTCGTCTGTTATTGGCAGAGGTATTTTTCGAGAGCTTTTATTGTAATATTTTTTCCTGGGTCTGTAAAAAAAAAATTGTTCGGTTCAGGATCAAAAGCGTTTACTAATATTAAAAATAAAATCCCTTAAAAATGTTAAATACTTTTAGATATCGTGAATACCAATTTAAAACTTTTTCAAACAATCTTTGTTAATAAAACTTTTCATGATATCCAAAACCTTAACTAAAATGTGAAATAGTTTTGAATTGTTAAATTTATAATTCAAAATTTTAGATAGTGAAAGAATTAATAAAATCTCTTAAAATTTAAATAAAGATAAAAATGAGTTTAAAATAAGAAAAACTTATTTTTAATAAATTATAGGAACTTTCATTTTAAGAATTGATATTTAATATTCAAAAGTTAATTTATTATAATATTTAATTAAATAATTAATTTTGTATCAATTTTTTTGGGCAATAGATTCAATAAAAAATCATTATACTCTAATTATATATATATATATATATATATATATATATATATGTCTAATCAATCGATTTTACATGACATTTTAAATTACTTCGCAATTTACATATTTGGATAAAATTTTTAATAATTTTTTTAAAAACTTTAATTTTCTTATATTAAATTATGAAAGCCTCGTGTCTTTACATGAATAAAACAAATTTTAATCCATATTATTTCGTTTACAATTGCTATTATGGTGTGTACGATCATTCAAATTACAACTTTAATTATATTTAAATAAAATGTAGATTTCACATTTCTAAATATATCAAACTTTTACATTAATAAAACAAATTTCAATTCATATTATTCTGTCTACAATTACCATCATAATGTGCATGATCATTCAAATTACAACCCTAATAATCTTTAAACAAAATGTAGATATCACACTTCTAAATACTCATCTAAAATTGCATGATCTGATGTATATTTCTTAGTTAAATATCACACCCGTTAAATTAATATTAAAAGAAATATATTTCTATTTTTCTTCAATCAAGTAATATAGGTTTTAACACTCAATGATATATTAAACCTTTTGAAGTGATATTTTAAAATAAATTAAATCATTATATTTTTAGGGAGTATTATATTTGTTAGATTTATTTTTAAAAATCTCAAATTAAAGATCATTTTATTTTCAAATACTCTTTTTATTAGAAAATAAGGGGATGGTTATTTTACCTATTATTATTATTATTATTATTATTATTATTATTATTATTTTTTGACTTTCTCTAAACATTCATGACTTGTGAATACCAAATATGTATAACCCTCTTTCTTCATAAAATATTCAACCTTCAACTTATCAAATATAAGTTATGAATAAAGAACTACACTACTTCCAATTATCTGACATCATGAATGAAAAGAAATCTCATGTCTATCTTCTAAACTTATAAATTTGACTAACAAAATATTATATATTCAATTATTTACATGGTCTCACACCCATTATATACTTTAAAAATCAAAGATATTTCTTCAAAATAATAAATTTCAATTTATTATGCAAGAATCTCTTACTTTTTTTTTCATTTATGATGGCTTATGTTATTGAAATATAATTTTCTATTTATTTATTTTAAATCAGATTTTTTATTTTTTATTCATTTGAGTATATTATTATATTACTCAATTTCATTAATCAATCTTAATCTTTGATAAAGAGTAATATATAAATTTAATTTAATTTAAATAAAATAACTTAATTTTAATAATTATAAATGTATTGACTCTTTATTAGTACTTACTTGATTGGGTATTATTGTATTTAACTCTTTCGTTTACTTCAGTCAACTCTGCCATGCCACCCAATCAAAACCTCCTATCATTTCTATATTTGCAATTTTTCTATGTTTCAGGAATCACTTTTAATTTTTTATTAATTTTTGTAGTTACCATTAATTGGAGATTAAACCAAAAAAAATTACATCCAATGGAAAACGATTATTTATCAAAACATAATCCTTGGCCTTAGTCACAGTTTGGTAGTTTACTGTATGGGAGGGACTCTCAGGAAAGACTAGTTGTGCCCTAAGCAGCAGCATAGTAACCAATACACAACAACAACACAGTTTAGGCAGAAAATCATTAAACACGAATTCAGAGCTTTGTCCACCCTCTTCTGTAACCAGTGTGAATAATATCGCAACTTGTATTCTTTATACCATCTATTTACCACCACCTTCCTGGCTCCCTTGTTGGTCACCATAAAGATGAAGATAGTGAAGCAGAAGAGCAGTAGAATCAAAATAAACATGGTAGCCAGGTAAATCCACAAAAGCAGTGAGTTTCTATAGTAGGTGCCCATGACGTTGGTGATGGATATGAGCAAGAGAAAGATGCTGATGGCTATCACCTGCTTTTGAAAAACTTCTCAGAGTCTATGTTGCCTCTATTGGACGTTATTGTTTTTTCATGACATGAGTTGTTTTGTTAATCAAGGTTTTAATTTTCTTTCTTCCTCTTGCATGCTCTGCATCTTACATTCTTAATTTCATTCTAGCCCTTATTTTCTCTGTATTCAATTTTTCTTTTCTTGACTCTTCTTTCATTAATTGAACAAATGAAAATGCTATAAAAGTAACTATAAATGCATTCTTTATAATGCTAGTGAATTCTGATTTATTTAGTCAATTTCCATGTATTTCATCCAAAAGTTTAAAACATTTTGAACAAATGTAGATTTTGGAAATATAGCCCATAATATTTTCCATGTTTGTGCCGTGTCTTTCATTTCCTCAGCCTCCTTTAAGACATCTTGCAGTCTTGCCTCTGCAGTAGTTAGGTTGGCCCTTGTGTGATCTGCTTCCAAATTTTCTAGTGTTTAAGAGCTCCAGAGAACTCCAATGTGGAAACTTTGGCTTTGGATATGAAGGTGTGGACAAAATGAGAAATACGATGTGACCCAAGTAAAAAAAATCAGAAGGTAGCAAAATTTGTTCATACATACATAATAATATCTGGGTCCACGTCCTCACCTTCACAAAGAAGAACTCCACGAACAAGGTCAAAACTATGTAGCATGTGTTGTATGCCTGAGACTCTTGGGACAATTATTGGAACTACCCCATACTTTACTATCAAATCTAGGTGATATTCACCTACACATATATTTGGATATAATTTTGACTTCAATAGTTTCCATACAAGCAAACAAACATATTCAGATAGAAATTAAATGTGAGCAAAATATTTGGCATTGATGTCAACTTTATAAAATTGGATTGAATTTGTCAGAAACAAAGATGCAATCACGAGAGGGCAAATCTGTGTATTAACAAAACATCATTCATCTTCTCCTCTCAAAGTGGCCATTCAATGCGAATGAAAAAGAAATAAACATGAAATTAAAGAAAATCATTCTCTCTTAGAAGCATCAATCTATAAATTAAATGGCGATATGAACTTATACGGTCTCTCAAAAATAAATGTAAAAATTTTACAGATGATATTTCTTGCATGTTTCTGCAGAGTCATTGTGTAGATGTGAAAGAGAAGAGGCTGCCATTGCCGATTCAGCAGTGTTATTGAAACCTCAAACTCTGTGATGAGGAAGAGATATTAACGAGCAGGTGGAATGGGAAATGACCGTCCACAACTGTAGGTGTTTGAAGAGGAGACAGGTGGATGGTGTCTAGGCTGGCATTTGAACTTGCATGTCTATTTGTATCTGCATGTGGTGGTACGTGACAACATATTTTTCCGTAAGAGTTAGTTGCCTCACCTCCATCTTCTCAATTCCCACGCTTGCTCCATGTGGTTAGATATTTATTTCCTTCTTTTTTTACGGCTGAAACATGATCCAATAGATGGTAGATTGCCTCCAAACTCTAGTACAATAGCAGGTACTAGTAACATTCCACGGTACTTGTTTCAATATGTTTTTCCTTCATTATCTCTTTATTTTAAAACCCGCATATGAATTCCTTAAACTTTTTTTCCCTCCTCCTATGAAGGTTTAGAGCTTACCATAATCTATAAAAGAACATATTCCATATTTTTATTTATTCGTGGTTCAAAATGTGACAAGATAAATAATATGTTTAGTGTCTATTTCCAAAAAGAAAGAGGCTTGAGTATTTAAAAATCAATAGATTATTATTGAACCCATAATAATCAGCAGCTACGTACTAAGAAGTGTTTGTCTTATAATCTTTTCAGATATTGATATTAACAAATGTCCTTCTAGATAATGTTATAATTGATATATTATATTTATTTAAAAGAGAGATAAATAAATATTGGAGATGTGATTTATAAAATCTATTTTTAATTTCAATGATTAAAATTGTGTAAACATCTTTTTTCAAAGTTTATTATTATTATTATTATTATTATTATTATTATTATTATTATTATTATTATTAACTTATCCAATTTTTTAGTTATATCCAATTTTGTTTATTTTATAGTTTGAAAGTTTTATTAATACAATTTAAAATTTATTCACATCATCTCAAGATTGAAATTAATCATCATGTTTTTTAAGTGTATTATATTTTTCTTTAAACTTTAAAATTCAAAAACATTTTGTACATATATATGTACACACAATAAGATCAAGGGAAAAATCTTTTTCCTTTTTAGACTCAAATAATTCTCTTCAAATTTTTAAGGTTTGTGAAGAACATAATTTTTTGGTTCTCTTATTTTAAAATATGTTTGTTTTTTTCTAACATTTAGTTAGAGATTTTGATTTTACAATGATATATATTTAAAGATTTTTTATTTCTTTTTTCACCTTGTTTTTTTTTTAATATTTATTAGGAAGCGATCACATAACAAGATTGTAAATATGATGAAATCAATAAAGCACATTTTTTTCACATATTTATAATGATATGTACTTAATTTTTTTTTTTTTTTTCCTCACATTATTTCTTCTTTAATATTTACTAGGAAGTGACCACATAACAAGATTACAAATATGGTGAAATGGACATACAATTTTTTCACATATTTTTTAGTTATGTATTTATTTTAGTATTTGAATTTATTAAAATTTATCTTGTACTTATTATTCATTAACTAATATTTTATTTTTTTATTCCCATAAACTGATTTTGACCTTTTATGAACATTAATATTATTATGTTATGATTTATAATTATATAAATAATTATGAAGTTGTTTATATAAATGATAGTTATACAATTAAGACATTGCAATGAAATTATTTTTATAAAAATATTTTAATAAATTTATTTAAATAAATAAGCTTATAATGATATTTTTTGAAATGGGACATACATTTTAATTAGTGTAAGTTTACTATTTATTAGTACAATTTTACTATTTTTAGTGTAAGTTTAATTTTTATTAGGTTAAATTTATTAATTACAAAATTAATTATAGTGATGAGAGTTGTGATATGCATGGCACATTTTAAAATAGAAATTTAGATTATAAGACATGCATAAGAATTTAGGAAGTATATACTTTTTATTATAAGTATGATGATAAGAGTTCGGATATGCATAGTACATTTTAAAATATAAATTTAGATTATAAGACATGTATAAGAATTTAGGGAGTATATAAGCTTAAGTTTATAAGAATACATAAGATTTTAAATTCAATATATATAATAAAGAAAATATATAATAATTTCAATAGAAGCATAAAATATACCATTAAAATATTGAGATGCAAGATTTTTAAAATGAAAAATTGAATTAATAGATTAAAATTGATATGTTATTAAAATATGACTTAAATTCATTATAAGATAATATAATATGTATTAAAAAAATTAGAAAAAAAATAAGAATAATAAAAATCTATAAAAGAGTATAAAAAGCCTAATAAGATAAGTATAGAAAAATAGACCCATATTTTCTTTAAATAATGTGAAGAGTAGAAAAAGTTACAAAGTAACTTCAATTATTATTTTAGTTAACCTTTTAAGCATGTGTCTACTATTGTTATTTTTTATGTAGTGAGAGTGAAGTGAATGTAAAGTGACTTAATGGAGTTACATATAAAATGTAATTTCAATATTAATCATAATGAAAAAAAAGGTGAAAATTACATACTTCCTTATATTTTTTATATAACGACAAAATTTATATGATAATAATAATAATATAAAAATTTAATATATTCAAATAAAAGTTAATTTCTATTAAAAGAAAACCCAATTTTAACTCTAATTTCTTAAATACAACTTTTGACAATTTTTATAACTAGAAATGTTTTACTTATAAAGTCTATACATTAGAAGTAGGAGGCAATTTATAATTGTGACATAAAATTTATAAAATTTATTATGGGATGATAAAAAAATTTATTATTAAATAAATTTAAAAAAAAGGAAATATAATTTTTATTATTACAATATTTCTCACCATTAATTTTAAAATTGAGAATATGATCAATTTTTGAGTGTATTTTTATAAAACCAACTTTAATTCTAGTTTCAATTTTTTATATAAATATAATCAATAATTTTATTCTCTGGAATAGATTAAAAAGACTTTATAAGTAAAATTTAAATCATAATAGTTCTATAATTAAAAATGATTGTTTATTTCCTTAAATTTGTAGATAGATATAATAGAACTTTTTGTTTATTATTTATTAAATCTTTATCTAATATAAAAATTTAATGTTAAAAAAATATTGTATATATTAATCAAGAAAAAAGTTTATAAATTTGTATATATCAATTTAAGAATAGTTCAACTTTTCATTTGAGAAAAAAACCTTCATGTGAAGAGATCAATGGATGAAAATTCATTGATTTCAAGAGTCATGGGATGTATCCACTTTAATTAATAGAATTGATCTCATCCAGAGATTATATTGGAGCTTATTGGTATTATTTATGCAGATTTTGATAAGTGGTTTACATATTTTCATGTGTCTTTTGGTGTGGTTTGATTTCTAGATTTTTGCTGCTATGTTGGTTACTAGTATGAGGGTTGTAGATAAGTTTTTTTACATATGTAAATTTACAATATGCCACCTTTAATATTTGTGGTAATTTTGATGTAAGTTGGTGCCAAAATTGCCAAATATGGGGCATTGGAAGAATCTTGTTTATTGTAGTTGTGTGGAGTTATTGATTACAGTTTGTAGGGGTGTATTGTAGTGGTTATACTAGATGTGTATAAGTAATTTTATACCCATAAATCCATCAAGGTCATCTACAAAAATTATGGAATTCATATTTCTATTCAAAGCAAAATATAGTCATTATTGTGGTGTCTTTTACGAGTTTCTTATGAAGAATAATTCAGAGTTAGTTCAGTTTTTGTTTGCTGATGTAGATGCTGTTATTTAATTAATAATTCACATTTTAACATCATCTTACATGTCTAAAAATAACACGTCATTATTATAAAAAGACTCAAAAGTTTATGTGCAATAATTATCAAATTCAGGTTTTAGATTGTGATGAAATTGTTAATTCTATGTGGTTATCTAGTTGTATTATCTCAAAATGTGTGGAACGTGATTGAAAATTAATTTTATACCTTAGATTATACATATTATAAATAAAATTTAAATATATTTCTTTTGGGGACATGATAATTGTATCAGAGTAGAGATCTTGTCAACGTGTTGAGGAAGATAACCATTTTTTTGTTTGTTAATGTTACATGCCAAGTTTTATTGGAAAGAGGATAGAGTTATGAAAAAAATTAACTTAGGCAATCATGAATCCAAATACATAGATAATAATTATTCTTTAAATCACACAATATTTTATTATGTCTCTCTTACTATGTGAATATACATAGACTATTAAATAGCCATGGAGGAAGCACAATGACTTCTTATAACATAGGACCTAATGACCTGAAATAGCATTGATAATAAATAACCTTATGGGAATATAGTTCTTGATAACAAACAAACTAAAATACACTAATTAATAATGTTACAAATCCTAACATTCACCCCCTTAACATGATTAATTCTTAGCACCCCCTTAATTCAAACATGGTAAAAAGTTTTTACACTCTCCATGTATCCTACTCAACTTTGACATGGCATGCCATATTTATGGCTTCATGGTCTTGGTGACACCTTGGGTTTTCCTTTCAGAACTACCACAAACCTAGAAGTGACAGGAGTACATCTCTCTACTTAACACCTTTAGTAGTTTCTCGGATTACCACAAATCCATATGTTTTTCTACTGCAAGTTAACAATGAAAATGGAGGTGGAAGGAGGTCTTGACCACTTCAGTGGTTTATCATATTTACACAAAACCTTTTCCAAGAACCAAGAACTCCTTTAGTGATTTTTTCCCCCACAATGGTGTTCATCATGAGGTACCAAACTAGACAATAATACTCAGTATTTTATTGAAAACCACACTGTATAATAAAAAAACACTACCAAAAATGTCACCATAGCAATGATATGGCCCCATAGTAGGTGACTGGTGAGAGGATGTTAATTATCCTCTAGGTTTCATGTATTCTCTAGCCTCCATGTTTTTTCCAGCCTCTAGTAAGGTGCTACTACATGTTTCACAATAAGAGATGTGAAGTGAAGTGACCTCTTCAGTTGACTCTTCACTTTCATTATTATCTGGTGAATCTTCTACTTGAGAAACATTAGCTTCACTGGGGTTGAATTTCCATTTTATAACATCTTTCACTCAAAAAAATAGTCCCATGTTGTATGGCATTTTTTCTTGTAGTAATGGCATTTTATGTCCTTTTTGTCAATATTGGACTTTTTATGAAAATTTCAAGAATAAATTGCATTCTCATGTTGTGAAATATATTCATATTATACATGTATCTTTTTGTCTTCTTCCAGTAGTTTTACAATCATATCATCGAGAGATTATGATGGTATTTGGCTAAAATTAAATACAATATTTCTATATTTGTATGGTAGACTATTTAATAGAATAGCTTTTGCATCTTGATCTTTGACATTAGTTTTTACCTCAGAAAGTTGCCTAATAAGAGACCTTAGATTGTTTATATGGATAGACATATTAATTCCATCATTCATTTTGAATCTATATAACTACAATTTTATTGAAAATTAGGAATTTACTGCTTTTGCACTAAACATGGTGTTGAGTGTATTCCAAATTTGCTTATATGATTTTTATAAATCCACATGATGTAACTCAAAATATGAAAGTGAAAATCCAATAATAGCTTTTGCTTTGTCATCTCTTGTTTTCCACTCAAATAACTTACTTGCATCAGTGGGTTATTTCTCATCTCCATTTATGATACCCCATAAATTTTTATGCATCAATTACATTTGTTATTTAACCTTCTATGTATGAAAGTTTAAACTAGAATATTTCTCTATGGTAATTTGAATTTCCATATTGAAACAAAGAGACGTATATCAATCTATAAAATGAGCATAGTACCGGGATTGAAACATTTTGGAATGATGTAGCCTCCTGACATGTGTTAGCTAATAGAATCAACAAAATAAAAATTGGTCTTCAAAAACCCCTTATTATGCTATTGGTATTTATGATGGTAGTGATCTTTAGAAAACAAAAACACCTTGGCTACATTTTTTTTGTACATTACTGAATGCTTTATCAACTTTCTCTATTATGATGCTACATAGTTTATAGGGCTTCTGGGTGTTTGTATCTTTAGGCTCCAAATGCTCTCAAAATTTCATGCTTTCTTCTATTGTTGACTATGTTTTATTCCTAGGTATCTTTGCATTCCTTCTACTACATGATTCTTAGGCTTTCAATGTACTCTTCTACTATGATTTGTTGTGCTAAGAACTTGTTCTTTTAGCTTCTAGTTGCGTCAATTGACTACACTTTCTCCCAATAGTTTCAAGCTTCAAAGGATGCTTTAGACTTTCCCCAGGTACTGCTCTAATACCATATTAGAAAGTGGATATATTTATGAAAAAAAATAACTCAATAAATCATGCATTTAAATACATAGAGAATAATTATTCTTTAAATCACATAATATTATATTATGTCTCTCTTACTATGCAAATATAAATAGACTATTAAATAACCATGAAGGAAACACAATGACTTCCTATAACATAGGATCTAATAAACCAAAATAACATGGATAACAAAAAACCTTATGGGAATATAGTTCTTGATAACAAACAAACTAAAGTACACTAATTAATATTGTTATGAATCCTAACAAGTTTTGAGGTTGCATGTTAGTGATCAACACTTGCATTTCAGTTTTAATGGGTGCATGTCAATGCTCAATGGTTGCATGTGTGGTATTAGCCATTGCATATTAGTTGTTCAATGATTGCATATAGAGTTAATCATGAGATGTTTCCTTGAATATATGTTTAAGGGAATGAGAGAGAGGGATAATAAAATTATGGATTCCAACATTACTAGATGGTATGATGAATACCAAGGTTTTAAGGACCTTTTAACATTTCAATAATATTTAATATTGACAGGAATAACTATACCCATAAAAGAAGAGTTTATCATGATAGTTGATGAGTACCAAGGTAAACCTAAAGCTTTCCAAGCTACAAAATCTTTTCACATGTACTACATAAGGGGAAGAAAATATGAAGATGATTTTGAATATGTTGAGCATGAGACAAAGGAATAAAAACAAATAGAGCTATAATAGGGTGAGAAGAATCGAACCACAAAAGAACCCACAATGCAAGATAAAGGTAAAGATGTTTTATCTGAAGAAGATATTTTAGTGGTTTCTAATGAGTTTACTAGTTAGAATAATGTCTATCTTAATGAAGTCAACACCAAATAAACTTTACATATTGAATATGTAGAACATGTGCTAAAGTAAGAAGAGAAATTAAATTTGTAGGATGTTTGTCACATTGGAGATAATGAAAATAATGCTAATATTGAGCATGTGGAAATCACTAGAGCAGTAATTAGTGATTATCACATAAGTATATCTGATGAAGTGTTGTTATAAAATGAATGGGAAATACAAGAAATATCATAGAATGATTTTACTAAGAGGTATGTCATAGAATTAAATGCTATTTTTTGCATTGATTCTAACAAATATCCTTTATCTTTGCATGATTATAGATTTCATGGGGAAGAAAGAATTTATAATGGCCTATGAACAAGAGTTTGGGATCTAGGTGTTCTATCTAAATCCAACATACATTTTGAAGATTTCAAGATGGAATATCAAGCATTAACCTCCAACCTTATGAAAGGCATGATAATGATTAAACTTCAAAGTAACATGGTGTTTAGATATGCTTTTAGAGGATATTTTTGTGACAAAGATAGAGGTGTTGAGGTTATCTCAACAATCCATATCTCAACAAAGGAAGATGAGCTCATTTATGGAAGCCTAAGGTATGATAATCATTTTTTAGCTTAATTGTTTCCTCTTATATCACTGTAAAATTTTGGTCGTCATGGGAAGCCCATTATCAAGGATGATATTTTGAGACCTAAAGAGAATAGAGGCATTAATATTGTTCAATTCACCATTCCTTGAATTTATAGTGAAAGAGAGTTTATAAGGGATCGTATAGGGATTGTTATAGATTCTAACCATTTTATGAAAGGAGTTTATGACAACAAAAATTTGCACTCATTCATGAATTCTTAAACATGATCCCTAGGAATGAAGAAATTGTTGATACTTTACATGAGGTAGTTTATTCCTCTAAGGGCAATTCGATAACAAGATACCAGTGGAGTCAAGAGGAGGAAGTGGATATGCACATTAGAACATTCAAGATCCACTTCAGGAATTTTGAGTTCATGATCATACTATATGGTTCATCTAATGCACTAGCCGTCTTCTAATTCAAAGTGAATCAAGTATTTAGTAATCAGCTTGTTTTGATACCATTTGATGATATGTTGATGTGTAGAATAAAATTGAAAAACCATTTAGGGCACTAAAATATGATTATACGGATTCTAGAATAATGGGATCTATTTGTAACAAAATCTAAGTATGAGTTGGGTATTTAAAATTTTCTTGTTTGGGCATTTCCAACCATACTGACTCTTTGGAAAAGGCTCTCTAGCTTCTATAGCCATGACAAAAGGTTTGTTAATGGATTTTCCTACATTTCAGTAGCCTTAACTATCATGAAGAAGAAGAGAGCCCCTACATGGATGAATAGAACAAAAAAGGCATTTGATAAATGTGAAAAGGTAATCAATTTATGTTTTATAATTTTCATTTTAGATCTATCACATCCTTTTGTATAAGAATATGGTTCTTTAAGAGGATTTAATTGGGCTTTATTAATGTAAAGATGGAAACTGATGAGATCTAAAAGCATGAAGCTTGAAGAATTAGAAGGGAATTCCCATATGTATGGAAAAATATTTATTATCAATTATAATTTTGGGAAATGCAATAAACATTGGGTGTATGGGAGTTATGTGATGAAGATAGAATGCTTGGATTGAATATTTTCTTTAATTAGTATAAATGGAGTGATGAATCATAGGACTGGGAAAAAGATAATATGGTTATAAGTGACTTTTTTACAATGATTAATTTATGGTATTCACATATAAATCAAGGAGATTAGATGTATATGACCATAATAGACCATGTTATAATTACATTTACCACTATCATTTTGAATAATTGGTTAGATGCTCAGTATGTGCTACTAGATAGACTCAGAGAGTGTATAGTCCCCCATCAAAATGAACTATTGTTTATAGATTTGAGATCTAGAGTTGGGTGGAGTATTTTTTATTGTTATATGATAAAAATCATTGTTCCTCGACTATACAATTGCTTTTATAGATCAAATCATGAAGTTGCATTTAATACCCTTCAAATTCAAGCAGGGTATGGAATAATTAGTGTTGTTTTTAGTAGGGTGTATCTCCACATTCCAAAGAGATTTTATTTTTATAGATAATCTAATGAAGATGAGGTTACCATCTCTCAAGCTGGGATTTATATCAGTGGGAGAAGTTTCAAGAGTTCCAAGATTGAATTTTCACATACTAGTGCACATACATAGTTGAAAAGGCAAGTTGTGGGAAAAAGGATATTGATGCAAAATAAAGGGAAACGTATTACATACCAATTGATAGCATGGATCAGTTGGCTATACCTTAGTGATTTTTACATTAGTATCACTCAACCCAAGTACACTACTTTGAGATTTTCCAAACTGCTAGGAGAAAGGATAGACAAAACTATATTTGGTAAGTTTAACAAATCTTTGTGGGAGTATTGGAAATAATACACCAAAGACATGCATGTCCCAGAGCTAAAATTACATGGATACTTCTATTTGGCACATGACATTGTCATAAAGGAATCTGAGTCTTTAGGTTTGCACGATATTGTATGGTAAGAGATGCAATACCTCATGGGTATAGGATCAAGGTTGAATATGAAGTTTGACATATTTTATCATTGTGGCCTAAGGATTCCTAAGCATTATGTTTGAAATTTCTTGAGAACATGCAATTTTGAGGAGGGAGGACTTGTCATGTCCCTTTTTCTAATTAATCCCCACTTAATAATTAATTAATCTAAATTTGGATTATGGGAGAATAAAAGTGGGAAAATTGGATCAAGTATGTAATTAAGTGTTCACCAAAAATTAGAAAAGCCAAAGAAATAAATAGAGATGAGTATACATATTAACTTATTAATATTTTTATTAGCTAAAATGGGTCACAATTTTATAGAAGATGATAATGATGAGTTTATAAGGACACTTACCAATTGGGGTGTGGATTTCTAAGAGAGGATAATGATGGGGTTTCAAAGAAAATTTTTATTTTATTCTTGCATTATTATCCTCAAGGTAAGTGGGTCAAATTTGGTAAGTTTCTATTAGCCATGTTGGAGATATAATATGGAAAGTTTCTATTACCCATGTTAGAGATATAATATGGAAAGTTTATATTAACCATGATTGGAGATAGAATATATAAATATTCTAGTATTATTATTTATTGATTTTTTTTTTAACTTTGGGATTGGTATCCCAACTCTTATTTAAGATAAGCAACCTCATATGTGTGAGATATTTTGTCATTTCAACAAATTTTTGGACTTTGTAGTTCAACTTTGCATCTGAGGACAAAAACCTTTAGGTGAAGAGATAGGTGGATAAAAATCCATTAATTTCAAGAGTCATAAGACATAGACCATTTTATTTAGAGAGGTAATCTCATCCAAATATTATATTGGAGCTTAATGGTATTGTTTATGTAGATTTTGATAAGTGGTTTACATATTTTAGGTGTTTATTAGTGTGGTTTGATTTCCATATTTTTGATTCTATATTGGTTACTATTATAAGGAATGTAGGTAAGTTTTTTAATGTATTGTACAGTTCCAAGATGTCACCTTTCATATTTGTGATAATCTTGATGTCAGTTGGTGCCAAAATTGCCAAATCTAGGTCATTAGAATCATCTTATTTGTTGTAGTTGCGTGGAGTTATGGATTATAGTTTTTAGGGGTGTATTAAGATGGTTGTATTGGATATGTATAAATAATTTTATTTTCCATAATCCATCAAGTTTAGCTACATAAATTGTGGAATTCATATTTATATTTGGATTAGAATATAGTCCTTTATTGTGGTGCCTTTTGCGAGTATCTTATGAGGAATAATTTAGAGTTTAGTTTATTTTTGATGTTGTATATTTTGTTATTTCCTAATTTTTTTCCATTTTAACATCATATTACATGTATAAAAATTAGACTTCATTAATATAAAAAGACTCAAAAGTTTTTGTACAAGAATTGTCAAATTTGAGTTCTAGATTATGAAGAAATTATTAATTCTATGTGGTTATCTAGTTATATTATACCAAATTATGTGGAAAAAGATTTAAAATTAATTTTATAATTTGTTTTTTTATGTATTATAAATAAAATTTCAAGATATTTCTTTTGGGAAAATGACTAAGGAAGATGAAGAAACTGAGGAAATAAAGGAAGAAGATCACGAGCATGTTATATATTTAGTTGATTATCCAACTGATCAAGAAGTAGAGGATTTATAAGTAGTAGAGGGGTTAGGATAAGGAATGAGTTAAGAGGATAAATTTGAGAAAACAAAATCTTGAGTCTTGGAGGATAATAAGTGGAAGTAGCCCTAACTGACATATTAGATTAATAAGTCCTCATAGGTGATCAGAGCCAAAGCATTGATGAGGTAGTTTCATCCATTATTTCATTTGTTGTTAGTGTATATATTCTAGTTGAAAAATCACCTCCAAATGTTCCTATAAGTTTTGTATCTAGTTCTACTATTAATCGATTCATCTACTCTTTATGCAAAATAAATAAGGACTCCTAAGATAGTCCATTTTGAGAATTTGCTTACTATTTCCAAATTTAACCCCCAAATACCATAAGTCCCAAAGAAATGATCAACTCAAATAGAGATACCAATGACCCAATCATCACCCATGCTATCATACACCATGACTATGGAAAGGACCCTCCGGTTGACTAAATTCTTAGCTAAAGTCACCCCAATAAGGGAACCATCACCGTGGGAGAGGGTTGTCCATTAAACTCTCTAGTTCCCCATTCAAACAAGTGCATCCATGACACCTTAAATAATAACACTCCCCCTATGACTCCTTCACCCTCTACATCTAAAGGCCCAAGTCAAGATGATGAAATAGGGAAACTCATTGTTCCCCAAAGGGTGAAGTAAATGTTGGGTATAAGGGATGAGAGACACAATTTGGTTGTTATTAAATTACCCATAATCTCCAATAGATTTGATAATAATAGTGGAACTATTCAAAGGGTTAGGAAGATGAAGGCATTGAATCTCATCATAAGGGAGGAGATAGATTTCAAACAAAGGGAAAATTTATTCCTTTATCAAAGAAACCCAAGAGGAACCAAAACGATTCCACAGAGTATACAAAGGACTTATGTGCTTTTATGGATATACAAGTGAAGCCATGAAATAAATTTACCAATGCAAAAGGATGCCTTGAAAAGGTTATATCAAAGACAAACTATACAAGTTACTTAGGAAATTATTGATGATGTGCATAGTGTAGTTACCAAGATGTATAATATTTTAAATAACATCCAGACTTACATAACATGAAGTTAATACAATAGAGTAAATGTCACCAAGTTTTGGAATTAAATGAGGTAATTGTAAAAGAGATTATTTTTTTTGGTTCAACATTCTAGAACTAGCTTATTTAATCATTTAAACCTGATGACCAACATGGATGCATCCTAGTGCTTAAACTATGTGATTTCAAGAAGGGATTCTTCACTCAATTAACATACTCAAATGAATAAATTGCTAGGACTTTTGTCAAGACATGAAATCAAAGTTTTGGTAATTTTGGGAGATATGAGGGTCACTAATGTGATCATTCCTACATGTGATCTTGTCAAAAGGCCTAATTTATAGAACCTCCTCTAGGTAGATGATAACAACTTTAATAAGGAAGTTGAAAACATCATATATAGAACCAATGAAGAGGTTATGTAATTTGTTAATTTTTCCAAGGATAGGGTAGCAAGAGTTGAAGCCCTGAGAGTTGAATTTAAGAGATTGGAAGTTGAACAAGAAAGATTTATGGCTGAAGTTATCAAAATATTAAAGCCTTCCCTACTCAATTTTGGCATTATAAATAATGAGTTTAAGGTAGTAGATGCATTTTTTGAAGAGCTAAAGGTAAAATATAAGGCTTCAAGTTCAATTCTAGCAACTTAACTAACTTTTATCATTCCCATGTCAACATAGAGTGCCCTTTTTTTAGGATTTATAGTCTTACACACTCCAATGTGCCTAGTTTTGATCCCTTAGGGACCCCTGATAATTACTTCAATTATAACTATAGTTATTCCATCAACTTTTTCAACTAGTGGTGCCACATCAACACCCTGACAAAAATAACTATGTATTTGCATGTTCTTATCAAGTTGGAACTTTAGTTCCTAACCTATGTACCTCACATATATATTGTAATTTTAGATGAATGATCTATTTTATATGTTATCATTGTACATGAATGATTTGCATGATTGAACACACTATTCTATTTTTGACTTATAAATTTAGATGAAGATTGAATAGATGAGGCCTTGCCCATCCTAATTTTATATATACTTGTAACCTCCTAGGCCCAAAATGAGAATTTTTTTGGATATTGACATTAATAGGAAATTATGAGAATTTCTGCTTGACTTGATTTTAATGTGCAAATCTTGATTCTTCTCTAATTCTGTGGACTTTGTTGGACTTGTTATCATTTTGGTATCTTAGTTATTTAATTATGTCTGAGTTTATCTTTCTAATATAGTTATTTACTTTAAGCTATATCTGATTTGAGTGCCTTTTGCTTGACAATTATAATCCCCCTTATAGATGTGCAATAAGAATCTAATAAACATGACAAATTTTAGTTACGCATGTTTAACTTTACTGTGTTTTATTTCCCCTTTAATCCTAACCATGTTTGAGTGTTGGTGTTCTATAGTAGCTTACAACAAACATTGGTATTTTGATTTATTGTCCAACTTAGGTCAAGTGATGGTCTTAAAGAGTTTTCATCCTGTATTATCCATAGGCCCTCTTTTCTTCCCTACTCTTCCCTCTTTTTTGAGTTGTTTTGATAATCCTACCAACTTCAATTCAAATAATCATCCTTTCATCCACTTCAAGTAGATTCAGGTTCATCCATATCCAACCCATTTATGTAAACAATCTATATTGCTCATTGCTATTTTTTTTTTAAAAAAGTTGTAAAACTGAATGCTCTGCAACTTGTGCCTTAGAGTGAAATATTTTACTAGTCCTAAAATGTTAAAGTCAACCTCGCAAAGGTTTGTGTAGTGTCCATAAAACCCACATCAATAAGGTCTTTCTACTTCTTATCCATGTGCACGTCATTGGTGTTAATACATGGAAGGGAGGGTTTGTTTTGGTGAATATGCCTCATGGATGTTTCAGTTTGGAAAATTATTGTTGGCTTTGTTGTGGTAGATATGCAACAATGCAATGTTAAATTACATTAATGTTGCTTTTTATGAATGCCCATATTTCTCTACTGACATGCTTTTGATATTAATTTGTGTGAAGAGCAAAGTTTGGTATGATTTTTTATTAATGGCAATTGATGGTGGCATAAATAATCTAAGCTCATATATGATATATCAATTTTTTAGAATAATTTTAATATTTCATTGAATACTTCCATCTTAAAGTACTTGCAGTATAGGAGAACATATTGACCTGACCCTATGTTTTCATTAACTAATAAATTTCTTTGTGCATGCAAGTGTGTAGTTATTATTGTGGTACATGTGCATATAATAATCATCCTTCACTTTATTTACATCTTTGCATCAGAGTTTTAAATTTGTATAAGGTTTTTAGAATGTATTTATAATTATTATGTTCTATTTTTTAATTGGTCTACATTGAAAAAGGTAACAACATTTATAATACTTAACTCAAAAATAAGAGTTGTTATGAATAAGCTTGACATTGTTTAATTGGTTGTTTTGTAATTGTTAAACTCAACCATTTGTTATGAATAAGCTTGACATTGTTTAATTGGTTGTTTTGTAATTCTTAAACTCAACCATAGTTACATAGTCCAGGTTTGTTTGAGAATGCTTCCCCAGGTAAAAGAGTTTGAGAGTGTCCTTTCAAAACCTTTTTTTACATGTCCTAAAATCATTGCATTCAATTAAATAATCATGTGTCTTTGAGTGTTTTCTCAAGCCACATTTTGTCATGGTTAGGGTATGTTTGAGAGTGTTCCCTTAGGTCAAAACATTTGAGAGTGTGTTTTCAAAACTCTTTTTCTACGTATCATGTAATTATTTTATTACATGAAACCACATCTCTTTAAGTAATTTTTAAAACTATCTATCAAAGTATTTACAAGTAAAACATATGACATAAATCAAGAATACCATTATGTGAATATAGTGTAATTATTGTCATTGATGAGAACTTTTAATTTATACGATGTATAGCTTGACGTGATGTGTTTTTAACATGGATGGATAATGACATCAATACTTTGAGTTTATATATGAGATATCAATTTAGGAAAGAAAGTTTGATATTACACTAAGAACCTCCGTTGGCCAAAGATTTTAGTCCATGAGTATATTTTTATGTCTTTGTGGATTTATATGCATAGTTTTTTTTTGTAAGCATGAAAACCATCTTGTTATATCGGTAAGCTTATACAAATATGTGGGTTCCATTTTTTAGCCAAATTTCATTGCATATTGTGTTTTTTAAGTTATGGGATATGTTGTGAATTTTTATTTGCACACGTAAAAAATAATTTTTTGTGTTACTTTACTCTTTTAATTTATGTGATGAAGTTTAATATTGGTTTGCATGCATGTGCTAGTGAAAACAAGCTAAACATAAGCATGCATCCTTGTATCACAATAAAAGAGAAAAATTGCATGAAAAATAAAATTTCCATCATAATAAGATATTTTTCATATGCATAAATCAATTGAATAAATTACAAATTTTCATCAATGAAAACTTTCAAACACATATTAAACTTCCTCTTGAAAATAAACATAGTTTAATAATATCATGATTTTTTTCTCATATACATAAACAAAAATAAAAATTACATATTTTTAAGCATTAAGATATCAATTTTTGAGACAAAAATCAATATTACATTGACTACCTCTAATTTTTATATTTTTTAAAGGTGTTTGTAGCTATATCTACTCTAAGTTGAATTTATTACATTTTATGAGTTAACTTTTTTTAACCTACACTTAACATGTATGTTGATTGATGAGTTTTTATTATCATCTAGAATGGAATATTGCCTTCCACGTGTACCATCTGACATGGTTAATGTGTCTAAAGATAAGTATTGACAGTGTGGAGAACCTTTGTTATCTGGAAGGGCAGAGCAGAGGGATGTGGCACATGAGACCTTGTTGAAGATGGGGTCAGGTTGAGGGAAGCATTTACTGCAAGGGGTATATTGGGTCCAGAGGAGATTACTGCTCGTGCCCATGATTCCAACCTCTTTTTTTGTTGGAGATGTTCTGATGTTGATTATGATTTGGAATCTACTTTGATTGTGTCTCCCTACATTTATCATGTTACAAACCCTGCTACATCACATCATAATTATCATCATCACCTAATATTATTATAATATATATTTAAAACTTGGGTCGAGGGGCGTAGTCGGTTGGTCAGGCATTTCCGTTGCAGCTCTGTCAATCAAGTGTTTGAGTCCCCCCAGCCCCGTGGTACTAGTATTAGTCATGTCTAGCTAGCGGCACCGGTCACGTTAAAAAGTTTACCCAGATTATATATATATATATATATATATATATATATATATATATATATATATATATATATATTTATATTTAAAACTTAATACAATTTAATATATCATACAATATATTAATATTATATAAGTATTGTAATGTTATATACATATGTATATATTTATATTTATTACTTTTATATTTATATAAATATATAAAATTATACGTAATAATAATATATGATAACATATTTATATATTTTAAAATATATTTATTATTATTGATAATTTTATATATCATGTTATATATGTAATTAATATATTAATATGTAATATTAATTATATAGTGGGTGATTAAAATAGTTTGGTAGAAATCATAAATTATATTGATAAATTTCACATGTCACTAAATTTTATATGGATGAGATTGTTGGCAAGATTGTTGTCATTGATATCAAAGACGATAACGTTGGTCTAAGCAAAAGGGCCAAAAGCCGACTCATGATAAATTATTTAATTAATCTTTACTTATGTAAAAGGTGATTGACTATGAGGTGTTTATGAAGAACGTCTATTATATTATAATATGAATGCATGTTGGTTGACCCTTACCTTGATCAATACCACCTTGGAAGAAGACATCTCTCTTCATGGAGTCACCCCTCTTGGGGGAATTAAAAATAAAATAAATGTGTTTTAATGAGGCCAATCCCTTTGAAGGATCACCTTTCTTGGGTAAAAAGGCACAAGAAATGGTATACAAGAAAGATGATATGGTTGTAAATTTGACAAGCAGAAAATTGTAAAATCAATCCACTAAAAATATATTTATGAGTGTGGAGAATAGAAGATACATCATACAAATATCAACAAATTTGAGGAGAAGAAAATATTAGAATATCACTCAAATAAAATTTTTGAAGGAGATTTATTCTCAAGAAGACAAAACTTTGTTGAAGTCGAGATTGGTGCCTCATATTGGAGAGGTTGGTGCCTCATATTAAAGATATTGGTGTCTCTTGCTAAATTGGTGCTCATTAATGGGTATTGATGACTCTAGTAAGTTGGTGCCTATAAAATCTTTGTATAGTAGGGATTAGTGTCTCCAGTAGGTTGATGACTACAAATTTTGTAAGAGAATTTTATATTATGATTTTATTCCCAAAAAGGGTTTTCATGTAAATTTTGTCTCTTAATTGTGTTATCTAGTGTGAATAGTGTTACTATAGTTATTACATTTTATTAAGTAAAATATTAACTTATATTGATTCACCCCCCTCTTAGTTTAAGTGTGTGTTTAACAATTGGTATCAGATCAAGTTCCTTCAAAATTAGTTTAACTGCTACAAGGTAGATCTCAAGAGCACACATGGCTGGTCATCATATTCAAGAAAGTTTTTCCACAAACAAGGATTCATTGTTCAACAAAACAAACTATGCATTTTAGAGCATAAGGATGCAAATATATCTAATGGAACTTAGCTTTGATATCTGAAAAATAGTAGTAATTGGATATATAATGCCACAAATTCCACCAACGAATACGACAAAAAGAAGGCTAGTGAACATAATGTAAAAGCCATGAATGCAATTTTGGGTGGCTTATCAAAATCATAATTTGTCAAAGTAATGCATTAAAATTCATCAAAGGACATTGGGATAAAATTTAGACCATATATGAGGGTGACAACAAAGTGAAGAAGGCAAAACTCCAAACTCATAAGAGATAGTTTGAATGCTTGAAAATGAAAGATAAAGAAAATGTCATGGCGTATCTTCTTTGTGTGAATGAGATTGTTAACACCATCAGAGGGCTTGGTGAAAAATTTGAAGAGTCCATAATAGTTCAAAAGGTACTAAGTCTCTAACCTTAAGATTTGATGCAAAAGTTTCTATTATTGAAGAGATAAAGGATCTATACTCATTAACAATGGATGCACTACATGGGATGCTCATGGCTTATGAAATGAGAATCAAAAAGAAAAACCATAAAAAAGAGAAGTAACCTTCAAAGCTTCAAATAAAGGGAAAAATAAAGATCTTGAATCAAGTGATGAACAAGATGAGAAGGAGGCTGTGTTTGTGAGAAAGCTTAAAAAGGGATCCAAAAAATATAAATGTAAGCTTCCTTTCAAGTGTTTCAATTATGGTAAAGTAGGATGTTTTGTTGTTACATGTACACATAAGGATGATAGTGATGATGAGGAAAATCATAATGAGGAAAGGAATAAGAAGGAAAGTAAAACTCAATAAAAGAAAAGATTCAAACAAAATGAATATAATAAAAGGTTTAGTAAATACAAGAAAAACCTCTATTCCAAAAAATAAAGAAGTTTAGTTGAGGAGAGTGATAAGAGCATATCAGATAGTGACAAAGAATAAACTCTATTTATGGCTATAGAAATTAAAAATGATGCCTCTACAAGTGAAGACACCTTAGAAGAGGAAGAAGATGTCAAATATGAAGGAGAGGTAGATATTGAATAAGAACTCATCCATGCTTTAGGTGAGATAAAAGTCCTTATGAAAAAGAATCTGAAACAAAGATTATAGATTCAAAAATATGAAGAAGAAGATTGTGCTTTGAAAACAAAAATATCATAAAATGTTGAGGAAACAAAAAAGGTAATCATCAACCTAAAGAATAAATTATAAGAAATAAAAAGGACAGAGGAGGAGGTGAGAGCCCAACTAAATATAAAAGAAGATGAATGCAACAAGTTAGAATCTGAAATGGTTATGTTAAGATTAGAATTGGAGAGGACCATTACCCAGTTGAAAAACAACTTAAATTTTGAAAATATCACCAAAAAATTAGGTGACATCCTAAATTATCAAATGTCACCATTCATTAAAACTAGTCTAAAGAAGGGCAGAGTTTAAAAATTATAAAACCACCAAAGTTAGTATATGTAGAGAATTACAAAAACTATACGGATGTACTAAAGGGGTTTGTAAATGGTGGAAGTGATAATAAGAAAGAGCATGCTAATCCTCCCAAATCAAACAAAGGTAAAAACATACCCATAGAAATTTTAATAATAATATTCCCTCTAAGACAGTATAATGTGATCAAGTACACAAGTTCCTTCTATGGTTATTGTTATTTATGCAATCATTTTGGGCATAGACCAATGGAGTGTAGGGCACATACGATAAATAGGTATGCATGGGACAATGACAAAAGTACTTATAGAGTTTCAAGTAGAAACTATAACTCATTTTCCCTGTTATCGAATTACAAAGAGAATGACATTGTATGTTATAGTTGAAATAACTATGGACACATAACACAGTTCTGTAGAAGTGTTATTGTAGAACCCCCTAGATAGAATAATAAAGTGAATTATCTTGTTGTAAATAAAAGATAACTTATAAAAATTTATAAATAAAATCAATAGGAAGTTAATCAAGACAAGGAGAAATCTATGCTTGTCCAAACAACATTTCATGCACAAGATGAAGGGAAACAATGTTATATTGACAATGACTAGGGAAAAGAGAAAATTTCTCTCTTTGAAGGAAATGAGTGAAGGCATGGTAAAATTTAGAGATAATGCCATGATGAGAATAGATGGAAATGGTACCCTTAGACTTGATAACATGGAAAAACAAAAAAATAAAATGTATTGTATGTTGAAGGCTTGAATCATAACCTTCTAAGTGTTAGTCAAATGTGTGATCAAGCAAATACTCTCACATTTTATGCTAAAGTTAATGAGATTAGGAAAATAGACACATGAAAATTAGTTGTAGATGAAAATAGAAAAATAGACAACCTGTACATACTCAGTGAAGTTAAGGGAGAGAAATGCTACATGAGTTAAATTAATGAAATCTAGCTATGGCATAGAAGGATGGGCCATATGAAAGTAGATAATATAGTGAAAATAAACACTAGGCAAGCCATAAGAGATATGTTAAAGATTACAAAATTGTTAAACATTATTTATAAGTAGTGTCAGCATAGAAAATAGTCAAGAGTGAGTTTTAGGTTAAAGAAGTACTCAACCACCAAGCCATTGGAATTGATTCATACAGACATTTGTGGGCCTATAAGAATGTAAATCATACAAGGTGAGAGATAATTTATGTTACTCATTGATGATTATTCTAGAATGACATGGATTACCTTTCTAAAATAAAAATCTAAGGCACTCAATAAGTTTAAACCTTTTAAAGATTTGGTTGCAAATGAAATAAATTTAAAGATCAAGTGCTTAATATCATATCGAGGAGGTGGGTTCCTCTAAAATGAATTCAATGAATATCATGGAATAAAAATTCATTTCTCAGCTACAAGGACTCCCAAATAAAATATATTTGTAGAAAGAAAGAATCAAACAATTCAGTAAATGCTTATAACAATGTTAAATGAATATAAGCTATCATACAGGGTTTTGAGAGAAACAATTAACACAACACTCTACATTTTTACTAGAGGAAAAATCATAGTAAACAATAGCAAAACCCCTTATGAGTTATGGAAGGATAGACCAACATCAATCAAATATTTTAGAGTGTTCAAGAGTAAATGGTTCATTAAGAGAGATGAAGAAGACTTGAGAAAGTTTGACTCAAGAACTAATGAAATTATTTTTCTTGGATATTCCTCAAAAAAGTAAAGCTTATAAATGTTATAATAAAAAGTTGTAAATAATCATAGAAAGTGCTAGTGTAAAGATGGATGAAACAAGGCCTCAAAAAATAAGTGCACAAACAAATGATCATTTAGAGGAACCAAACTTCAAAGAAGAAAATAAGAAGTGAAAAAATAAGAAGAAATGGAGTGGGAAGATACAAAGGCACCATCTCAATTTTTTCAAAAGTATCATTATGTTATTGGTGATATTGATCTTGGGGTAAAAACTATAAGAAGATTTTAGAGTATACCTGAACAAGTAAACTTATTCTTATTATCCAAAATAGAACCCAAAAATCTTATAGAAGCTAGCAATGACAAGCATTGGATTGATGATATGGAAGAAGAATTGAATCAAATTGAAATAATGAGACATGGGAACTCATTCCTAGACCAAAAGACAAGAATGTTGTTGGTAACAAGTGGGTGTTCAAGAATCATTTAAATTAAGATGGCCAAGTAACAAGAAATAAAACAAGACTGGTTTGCAAGGGTTATGCTAAAGTGGAAGGTATTGATTGAAGAAACCTTTACCCCTATTGTGAGATTAGAAGCAATTATAATGTTTTTGGCATATGTTGGTTTTAAGAACTTCAAAGTTTCAAATGGATGTGAAATATACTTTTCTAAATGTAAAGCTAGAAGAAGTATATATTGAACACCCAAAAGGTTCCCTTCTATCAAAAAATAAGGAGTGTGTGCAAATTGAAGAAGGCACTATATGGGCTAAAACAAGCCTCCAGAGCTTGGTATTTAAGGCTTGATAAATATCTATAAGAATAAGGTTTTAAAAGGGGAGTTACTGATAGTAATCTCTATATCAATACTAAAGGTGAGAATCAGTTGATTTTTGTGGTATATGTGGATGATATCATTTTTGGAGGAGATAGTGAATGAATGTCTCAATAATTTATAAAAGATATGCAAAAGGAGTTTGAAATGTCTATATTGGGTGAGTTCTCATTTTTCCTTTGTTTTCAAATTTCTCAATCTAAAAAAGGAATATTTATCTACCAAACCAAATATATAAAGAATATGTTGAAGAAGTTCATAATGAAGGACTACACTTCTATTATCACACCCATGGTTACAAGATGAAATTCAAGTAAAGATGATGAATTTTCTGAAACAAACCAGATGCTTTATAGATCCATGATTGGAAGCTTGTTATGTACCAAAGCAGCAATGCCAGACATCATGCAAGATGTAGGCTTAGTAGCACATTTTCAAACATCCCCAAAAGAAACACATGTGCAAGTGGTGAAAAGGATATTCAAATATCCAAAAATCACTTTGGATTAGGGTTTGTGGTGTCAAAGAGGTGAATATTTCACTCTAACAACATGCAAAGATGTAGGTTGTGTAGGAAGTGTTGATTTTAGAAAGAGTATAAGTGGAGGAGCACTCTTTCATGGAAAAAAAATAGTGTCATGGATAAGAAAAAATCAGCCTTCCATTTATTTATCTATGATTGAAGCAGAATACATAACAATAGTGTTTTGTTGTACATCAATCCTTTGGATGAAGCAAACACTGAAATATTTTAAGATATAATATGAACATCCAATCTCAATACTCTGTGATAACACTAGTGCACTAAACATTTCAAAGAATATGGTTATGCACTCTAAAACAAAACACATTCCAATCAAGTATCACTTCTTGGGAGAACATGTTGTAAATCAACAAGTAAAGATGGAGTATGTTACCACAAAGAAACAGATAACATATATCTTCACAAATCCCTTCCCAAAAGAAACTTTTGAGTTTCTAAGGTAGAAATTGGGAGTGATCCATTCTTCATCTAGTCATTAAATCACTCAAGAAAAACATGGATAAAGGAGGAGATAATCATTGCATTATTCAACTCCATGGATATTTTGGTGATATACATTATGATTATGTTGTTTGTCTCTTTTCCATTGATGTCAAATGGGGACAATTGAAGAAAGGGGGAGCAAAGGAGGATAACTATAGCAAGGGGGAGTTCATGTTCTATTTTTATACATGATTTTCATCAATGATAAAGGGAGAGATTATTGGCAATATTGTCATTGATGTCAAAGATGTATGGATGAGATTGTTATCATTGATATCAAAGAGGACATCATTAGTCCAAGCATAAAGGCCAAAGGCCGACCCACAATAAATAATTTAATTAATATATACCTATGTAAAAGGTGGCTAAATATGAGGTTTTTATAAAGAGCATCTATTATATTTTAATATGAAGTTACATTGGCCGACCCTTGCCTTGATTAGTGCCACCTTAGAAGAAGATGTCTCTCTTCATGAAGTCACCCCTGTTGGGGGATTTAAAAATAAATTAAATTTGTTTTAATGAAGTTTACCCCCTTTGAAGGATCATCTCTCTTGGGTAAAGAGGCACATGAAATGGTATATAAAGTTTAGATGAGATGGGAGTAAATTTGACAGGCAAAAAAATGTAAAATTAGTCCAATAAAAGCAAATTTATGAGTGTAGAGAATATAAGATACATCATACATACACTAGTATATTCAAGGAGAAGAAAATATTAGAAGATCACTAAATGCATATTTTTGCAAGAGACTTATTCTCAATAAGATAAGACTTTATTGATTTAGAGGTTGGTACCTCATATTGGAGAGGTTGATGCCTCATATTAAAGTGATTGGTGTCTCTTTCTGAGTTGGTGCTCAGTGATGGGGATTAGTGTCTCCAGTAGGTTGGTTCCTACAAAATCTTTGTATATTAGGGATTGGTGTCTCTAGTAGGTTGATGCCTACAAATTTTGTAAGAGAATTTTATATTGTGATTTTATTCCCAGAAAGAGTTTCAATGTAAATCTTGTTTCTTAATTGTGTTATCTTGTATGAATGGTGTTATTAAAGTTAATAAGTTTTATTAAGTAAAAGATTAACTTATATTGATTCACCCCCTCTCAATATGAGTGTGTGCTTAATAGTTGAGGATTCTACAAGTCCATTATCTAATATACAATATCATTACTCTTTATCATCAAATCGTGTAATGCACTTTAAAATATTTCATCACTTACATGTTTTGTATAACCCTACCATTTCTTTCAAGGCTTCAATGTTAGTGTTTCTATATGTTCTTGAGCATAATCTAATTGCTCCATGGGTCATTATATCTGCAGATTAGATGAATAAAAGCTAAAATATAGATTCCATAATCTCAATGTTTTTTCCCCATGTTAGTGGCATTTTAACATTGATTATAACCTCACAAAGAATATGGAGCCTTGCTACAATCAAATAATCTCTCATGACATCATTGTCTACCTTTGATAATATAAAATTAATAATCAAAGAAGTTATCACCATGCAAGTTATGAACCCCTTTACAATAAATATCCAATTATTGTTAATTAATATTTCATACCAAAAAAATGAGACAAATTTAGTGGTTATAAGTTTTTAATGAGGTATACTTGTTGATTTACACTCTCTCTTTACAAAACCCCACTTTCCCAAAATAAAAAATTATATCCCTTTCAATGTAACTTGGACTCTTCAATATGATAGTTGTAGCCTCCATAACTCAAAGATAATAATAGTCAATGCGGTTCCCAATTTGAAATATATTAGGACATAATAGCACTTAGGATAATATCCATATATTGATGGGGCTTCAAACTTAGGTCTAGCAGAATACTCAAAATAGGTAATACTTTTGGTCTTATCGATAATTTTACTTTTCTTTTATTTGTTGAATAAATAAAAATGAACACTATTACTAAAAATACAATTGTTTTGTAAGTGTTACTGAGAATAAGTATGGGAAAAGATTGGAAATATATGAATCCATATCTATTTTCATATGGCATTCTATATCGGTCAATTATATTATAAAAGAGATGTATTTCATTAAAATAAGTATTTTATTACTTTTGTCTAACTCATTTTAGAATCATCTAATCATATTTTAATTAGGTAAAATAATCAAATACATTAATATATATTATAAAATATTATATATGTATATTAATAATATATATAATATAATAATATAATATAATATATATTATATATACTTTATAATATCTATATAATATAAATATTATTATATACCATTACAAAATTTAATACTAATAAATATCAATTATATATTATAATATAAAATTATTTATTATAATATTATATATTATACATAATATTTTTTTATAACAAAATTATATATAGAAGGGAGGATTTGTATGTGTATCTACTTGAGCTTATTCAAGTCTATTTTATAAAATATTTTATCATCATCACTCACACATCTTCAAATATTTCATTGTTTTTATGCTTTGTATGGCTTTGGACTTTCCATATTTTATATACCATTGTTCATATTCATTGTGAAATATAACATCTCCTCCTTAAACATCATATTATTGTATGAGCACACATATATCATCATTTCCTATCATCATCTCTACAAGAAATATTAGATTATTGTTATTTGAGATTTTGTTCACAAAAGATGATATAGAGTAAGTAGCGATAGGTTTCAAATTAAATATGACTATTGATTTACATTCTTTCACTTCACAAAGCCCCACTTTACCAAAACACAAAATTACATCCCTTCCACCATTATCTTTACAAAAAATATTTAATTATTATTTAATATTTTGTGAAAAAATTGTTATATATTTATTTTTAAAATATAAACTGAGAAACAAACATACTATTTATAAAAAAATACACACAAAAAAATAAAATAAAATAAATTATAAATTTCAAATTTCAAATTTCAAATCAAATATAATTATCAATTTATATTGATTAAATTTATTAAAAAAATAAAATAAAAAATATTCAATACTCATAAACATACCTCACACCTTTGGACCAACTACTAGTCTCAATACGTTCCACTCATTTATGGCCGTTTATTAATTTAACATAACTGGTACTTGACGCGCGAGAAATAGTCCGTGAATGGTATTGATGGATATGCACTTGTTATGCTTCCGCCACGACGGACTGTAGCTGCACTTCCCCTAAACGCCCGCTGAAGAAACAGGCTTCACCACTAATGGCGTGAAAGGACACACCTCGATACTTTTGCTTGCTTCAGAATATTTCCGTCCAACCAACGAATGTCACCCGACATTGCGTTGTGGGTGTGACGAGGGAAGTGTGTGGTTGCAGAATCGCCACTTTGCCGTTGCCGAATCCCACAGACGCATTTCTAGATAAAAGGTGCGCACGATAAAGACAATGCGGGGCAGTGGATGTTCCAGGCGGTGAAATCGTTGACGTCAGCGGGCACTCAAGTTTCGGACGCCATCAGCTCCATCGACTTCACCCCCGACGGCTCACTCTTCGCAACCGGCGGCATCGCCAAAAAGATCCGCATTTATGGCCTTGACGAACGCCTGGCCGACAAGGAAGCTGCCGGGTCGAAGAAGCGGAAATGCCCCACGGAAGCGGCAGGGCTGCGGAAGGTCGACGAGATTTACACGCCGGCGAAATTGAGCAGCGTGGCGTGGTGCCCCGTCGACCGCAACATCGTCTGCTGCGGCGACTACGACGGCGTTGTGGCGGAGTGGGACGTCCAGCAAGGTGTGGTGGCCGTCGAGCGCTACGAAAACGGCGGGCGGCAGGTGTGCAGCATCGATACCAGTCGATTTCATGCGGGTCTCTGCGCCTCCGCCTCCGCCGACGGCACCGTCAGATTATGGACAGCCCGAGCGGACACCAGTAACGCCATTGTAACCCCCTCCGCGACAGGTGCTTCCGTCTGCTCCGTGCAGTTCAGCCCGTTTTGTCCAGATCTATTAGCCGCTGCATCCGCCGACGGAGGCGTTTATTTATACGATATCCGGACGACGGAGAAGTGCCTCATGGACGCGAGGGGCCACACCCGGGCGGTGAGTTACGTGCGGTTCTTAGACAAGGGGAGGGTGGTTTCTGCTTCTATCGACAACACTCTTAAGGTGTGGGACATTACCAGTGGAAATGAGACCCGGATTGTGAGGAATTGGGAGGGGCAGCACCTGAACGTCAAGAATTTTGTGGGTTTATCGGTGTCGGACGGGCGTGGGGGGCTGATTGCGTGCGGGTCGGAGACGAATGAATTGTTTGTATACCACACCGACGATGAGCGTTCATTGTGGCGGAGTGCCAAATTCCCGTCGGCGGAGGAGAGGAGGGCGTTTGTTGGAGCAGTTTGCTGGAGACGAGGACAGAGCGACGGCGACGATGTTCACTCTGCTGTGGCTGCAAATTCAGACGGTTCGCTACAGCTGATCGAAGCCACAATTCTTGATTAGCTCGCCACATGTCTAAGCTTTTTCATTTTAGTAAATACTAAATATGCAAACCCTACTCACAAATAAAGCCCTTGAAACATTGTTTTAATGTGAAAGCATGTACGACGCCTCCTATTCTATCATAACTTAAATGAAAAATAATCATTTTGGGTTTGTACGGAGTGATGTGTCCATTTTTTATTTTTTTTTTCTGTGTGTAATTTTTAATAATTATATATATATATTAATATAATGTGAAATGTTTTAATAATAAAATAATTGTTTTACATAAAAATAAGGTTTGTTTAAATAGGTAATTTAAAAATTTGTGGGACTTAATTTTTAATTTTATAATTATAATTTTTAAGGTGATTAATTTTAAATTTAAAGATTATATAATTGAAAGAATTCACATATGGTTAATATTTAACTTAGGATTTGTATGCTACAACTACATTTTTAATATAAGAATTTATCATTCAAATCTGATATCCAGATTATTCGGTGGTTTAGTATTTTGGAGCATGCATATTATCTTTATAAATTCTAGCTCGTTGTTTATTTTGTGTTGTGATTGTCAATCAGACATTTTTTTTATTGTGTGTGTGTGTGTGAAGAAATATATATATTAAATTTAAAGAGAATAGTATAAACTATTCACAAAAAAGAGGTGGTATGAGAGTACGCCACAGACCACAGACACACTAAGCATGTAAAAGATGCTTAGGAAAAAAATAGTCAAAAAACTATTACAACACTAGGTATGAATTTACATTGAGAGAATAAATAGAGATAGCAAAAAAACCAGAGGTAGAGGGTCCTTATTATCAAGATTTCCCTTACCAACATTAGGGAGGTCTTTTCGCACAAGAATGGGGTCTAAATCATCATTAGCATTGTTCAACTCTCCTTTTTCTTCTTCCATAGTGTTCGAGTCTACACAAGTAGGAGAAATGGCTAAGGCTAGATGAGAAAAATTATCAGCACAAGGCGACAATGTCTTTCTATCCCAAGGTGCTAGCAACAATGCACTCTAACTCCCACACTAAACAAGTAGAGGAGGTGGAGGCGATCCATAACCACCCTATTAAGTAGGTAAAGGTGAGCAACAATGCAATATAAACCACCCCAAATGACTCTGAAATGATGGGAACAGATGTAGTGGTGCCCCTTCAAAATGGCCTTCTTAGAAGGCGAGGGGGATAGAATATGGATGAAGGTGCATGAAGCATTTCCCGAATGATCCATAAAGGTCTAGAGATGGGATACCTCTAAGGCCACCTTGTTCACTTGCACTTATATCTACATAAACACATTGGAGATAACCATTTCCTTATTATAATCAAATAAATAAATATCCACTAAAGAATTAGCAAAAACATATCCATTTTTTTCCTAATATAAAAAAGAATTGCCACTTTGAAAGTATGCCAACTTTGAACATAATTAAAAGGAGTCATCAACAAATCTCTCAAGAGGATATTTTGTAAGATAAATGAATTAGGTTTAAAAGGTCTAAATAAATCATGAATTTAAGACCAAGCATTTTTTGCTTTCACACAGGAACCAAAACAAATTCATAAGGGTTTCTAAACGGACACAAAATGGGCATTTGAGCTCAGCAACACCTAATTGAACAAGGAGACGATGAAGAGGGAGACCATGGTAAAGAAGACACCAAGAAAAATGTGCAAACTTAGGTTCAATAATAACATCCCATAGTATTTGAAACCATCTATACACAGTGGTGGTCAAATAATGAAGCTCCCACCAAGCATTGAGCTTGTCAACTATAGGCATATGAGGTGACAACCATTCATATCCATTATTGGGAGTATACTTCTTGAAAGGAGTTTCAACCTACCACTTCCAGTATGTTTACCATAGGCATGTGGAGATTATTGAAATCTTATGAATCATCTTAACAAAGATAGAATTAATAACTTCTTGGCAAGACTCTTTGTCATTGTTGTTTAAAATAAACTTAATCTTGCCTTCCATTAAGAAAGCTAAATTATTACTATTTATAGAAGATATCTTATACAATGTGCATTCTTTATCTAAATAATTTGAGGGCATGCACTCAAGGGACTTCAAGACAATTGATAACATAACCACTATAAATAATGTTGATTGATGTTGAGATTGAGTGAGCTTACAAGGGACCAATGTAAGGCATTGCATAAGTGATTTTTGTTGATCATGGGAATATTCATGAGATTTAAACACTTGTTGATAATGGTGAAAAATTTCTTAAACCATATCAGGCACTTTAATGATCCTTTGGTTAGCTTCTTTAATGGCTTTGATTTGCTGAGTTACAACATTTATCCTTAAACATTTTAAATAATTATATAGAGACTTTGTTGCTTACTTTAATCTAATGCAACTTGGCTTTCATTTGTGCACCTCACAAATTATAGTGCAACTCATAGTTTCAAACATTAATGGAAGGGATCCTACTCTAAAGAAATAATAACACAACTCAACACTTTGATGGTGGTAGAGTATGAATGTTAGTGGATGCATGCTAGTTGATGCTCATAGATTCAAATAAATCTAGTGGTGTATGTGATACAATTAGACCACCATTCCAACTATAATTACCTATAGGTTGAGGTACGAAGTTCCATACTTTCCAAATGCATGATGCAAATGGGTAGTATTTGGAAAAAAAAATTAAATTGTTTTTGGTTGTTTAAATTATCAATTAATGCCAAAGAGAATGGGAAATTAATTTTTAAAAAAGAGGAAAAAGTCCTACAATGTCTCCACCGATGATTAAAAATAGATGTCGAAGGAAAATTATGGTGACATGGAGAGCATTACTCTATCAAGTCTTTTAAAGACATTTTTAGATCTATGGTGGAGGTTTTTCCACATGTGCCATATGGTATTCATGGGGTATCAATAAAAAAATGGGGTCATAAAACCAAAACATATATCACATATATAATGATGCCTCTCACTTTCTACTTGTCCATCTTACGGAAGTGGTCAAGTTTTTCACTTGGGTGTTTAGTCATATTGAAGTTCCAACACATAACCCAATGTGCATTTGAAAACTCATCAACAATCCACCACCAAAGAGTCACCCTTTCCATCACATCATTAGATGTATAAAATTAATAAAACTAAAAGAGCGGTTTTCAATATTAAATAACACCCATAGAATAAAGTTCGATGGGTCTCAACCATGATCCACATAATGTGTCACCATTTTGGATAAATAAGTGTTATCAAGACGCCATGTCAAAGGATGTGATCTCCATTCATTAAAATACTATCAGGCCAAATTATTTTGGTAACATATGCAAGTAGAAATCCTATCATCTTAACTTCTTGCAAATAAAGAATATCCATTTTTGGAAATTGAAGCAAAAAATATCGTACAATATACTTATGATTTGAGTTTATGAGACCTTGCGCATTCCATAAGCAACAATTCATAGATTAAACAAATCAAGAAATAATATATTCATAACACATTATTATATTATTTAAATATATTTAATTTTTACTAATGTAAATAAACTTATTAATAAAAAAATGAGCTAGTTTACATAGTAAAGGTAGATAGTTGATATGCATGACCCATAAGTTGTTGTATTAAAGTCCAAGTGTGAAAACATCCCACATAACACAACTTGTTGGACCAATTTTGTGGAGATGAGGGAAAAGTGACGACGATGACATTCACTCTATTGTGGGTGCAAACTTAGACGGTTTTCTAGAACTGATCAAAGTCATAATTTTTTATTAGCTCACCACGTGTCTAAGCTTTTTCCTTTTAGTAAATACAAAGTATTCAAAATGTACTCCAAGTATTCACAAATAAATCCCTTAAAATAATTTTTTAATGTGAAATCATATAAAACAATTGCTTTGCGGAAAGGCAAGACTTGCTTAAGTAGGTCATTTTGAAGGTCGTGGGAGTTAGTTTTAGTTTTATAATTATAATTTTTAGGGTGACTAACTTTCAATTTATATGTTGTTAATATTTAATTTATAAGTTGTATAATACGATTAAATTTTTAATATAAGAATTTTCATTCAATTTTGATATCAAGATTTACTTGGTGGTTTTGTATTTTGGGGTATGAATTTAATCTTATAAATTATAGCTTGTTATTTATTCTGCATTGTGATTTTCAATTGAACATTTTTTTTATTATGAATCATATATATATATATATATATATATATATATATATATATATATATATATATATATATAATTAAAAGAGAAATAGTACAAACTATTCAAAAAAAATAGATAGCATGATAGTACACCACAATCCACAAACACACGAAGCATATAAAAGATGTCTAGGAAAAGACTAGTCAAAAACCTGTTACAACATTAAGCATGAATTTACATTGAGAGAATAAGCAATAATAACAAAAAAAATAGAGGAAATGGGTCCTTATCATTAAGATTTTCATTACCAACATTAGGGAGGTCTTCCCCCATAAGAATGGGGTTCCCAATCATCATTACCATTGTTTAGCTCTCCTTTTTCTTCTTCGCTAGTGTTTGACTCTATGAAAGTAGGAAAGATGGCTAAGGTTAGATGAGGGAACTTATCAGCATAAGGAGAGAGCCTTTCCATCCCAGGTTGTCAGCAATGACACACTCTAACTCCCACACTAAACAAGTAAAGGATTTGGAAGTGATCCCTAAACATGCCATTAAGTACGCAGAGGTGAGTATCAATGTAGTGTAAACAACCCCAAATGACTCTAAAATGATGGAAACGAATATAGTGGTATTCCTCAAAATGGCCTTTCTATAAGGTGAGGGGGAAAATATATAGGTGAAGGTGCATGGAGTATTGCCCCAATGATCCAAAATGATCTAGAGATGGGATACCTCCAAGGCCACCTTGTTTGCTTGCACTTGTATCTACATAAACATATTAGAGATAACCATTTATTTTTTATAAGTAGATAAATGAATATCCCCTATAGAATTAGTAAAAACATATCCATTGAAAGTATGCCAACATTGAACATAAGTAAAAGAAATCATCAACTAACCTCCCAAGAGGATATTCTACAAGAAAAATGAATCAAGTTTAAAAGGTCTAAAGAAATCATGAATCTAAGACCAAACATTTTTTGCTTTCACACATAACCAAAACAAATTCATAAAGGTCTCTAAATGGCCACAAAATGAACATTTGGGCTAAGAAACACCTAATTGAACAAGGCAACAACCAAGAGGGAGACCATGGTAAAGAAGACACCAATAAAAATGTGCAAGCTTAGTTTTAAAAAGAATTGTTACTTCTCGATTTCACCTTATGACTTGTAAACCTTTAATCCATGGATTGGTATGGTTACTATCTTATTATTTTTTATTTGATTTTGAGCTTTAGGACATATACTCAAATGGGACAATGATATTATTGATTAGTATACATGATGTGATAGTGGTATTTTACATTCTATACATTGTGAATATGTATTTATTAATTTTTGAATTATTGGTTGATATTTATGATGACTCAGACTAACTACCCACTTATTGTAAGGTGGATACAAGATAGATCCTACCCTAAGAGCTTGATGAAGGAGAGCATCATTGGAGAGGATGGGCTAGATGGGATGATTGGATGACTAATAGAGGAAATTGCTAGTGACCCTACACACACACACACACACACACATCAGATTTTAGATGTTATATGCATAAAATGTTAGTGCGTAATTAATAAATATTGTTTGTGATTATATTTGTGTGTGTGGATATACATTAGATTCTTTTATTCCAATTGACTTGATTTTTGAATTTAAATCAGGAAAATAAATATTATTTACTATATAGCTATTATTATTGTAGATACAATTATATTATAAATAAAAGGCAATTAATGACTTAATATCTGTTAGTTAAATAAATAATTATCCTAGTAATGATTGTTTTCATGGAAATAGAATTATCTTGAAATTTTGACTTTGAGTTAATACAATCTAATTTAATCTTGAAAATACATGTAGAAGTTACATTTAGAACTAGAAAATAGATTTTATGATTACTTTAGTGAACTTAGCCTTAAGTTAAGCTAACTTGATTAATTAAGGTGTAATGGTCTCCTTAGAGAAAATTAAATGTTTTAATGTTTGTTTAGAAAGCTAAATTGGATTAGAGACTATGGTTTTGGGGGAGTAAACTGTAGTTAATGAGTTTAGAAGAAGAGTAAATTGAGATGCATGCGGTAAATCAAAGAGAGAGATTTTAGGCAAGAAATGGAGCACAAAAATAAAAAAGAGAAGGGATTTTTATAAATAAAGTGAATTTTGAAAGTTGCATACATAGACGGACTGAGAGAGAAAGAAATCAAAAGAAGGAGAAGCGAACAATTTATGAGAAATTAAGGATAAAATTAAGTATTCATCTTACCAATAATATCAAGTTAGTTCTGCATGTCAATTTTTATGGTCTAGGCATCTACTTCTTTAGACCTACGTTTTAATGATATAATTGAATTGAGTTTAGAAAAACATCTTCCACCCTTAATAAATGACTATGAATCACTTATAAGAGACCTAAATTTTAATTTTTTTAGCCATCATATTATTTTTAGGAGGCTATATTTTACTTTGTGTGGAAGCATTTCATGATTTAAAAGCGTGCTTTACTCTCTAGCCATGTTCCATTTTGTAAGGTTGTGGTTAATATATTAGAGCCTACTTTTAATACATTTGAGACCTGCGTATTCTTTTGGCTACATTTTAATCTGCATGGATTGCATTCTATGTTATGATATGCATCCCACTATAGTTAGCCAGTGCATCAATTTCAATAACCTACCGAGTCATTCCTTAGGTATTATTTATTTTGATCTGCATTATATTTACATGACTATAGATTGAGTTTAAAAATTAGCCAGCACCCCATATAGAAGCATCCATTATTTCCTTATGAGAAATTTTGATGCTAGCTATTATATAACTACGAGCTATTATAGAAGCCTGCATTTCACTTTCAAACATGCATCTCATTTTTATAATTGCATTCCAATTTCAATACCCAATGTTGCAATTCTAAAACTAAAATTCTTTAAATAGATGAATTTTTAAAACTCTACATTCTATATTATAGACCTACATTATTATTTATTAGAAATGTCTAGTGTGGTGAACCTGCATTTACTCTAATAGGCCTGCATTTCAACATTATAAGCATGTATCTAGATTATCTAAGCCTACATATTATTTAAGTGGAATACATCCCAATTAATTTGACCTACATTTAGCATTGTAAAGGACTGCATTGTAATTTATGTAGATTGCATTAGATTCTTCTCTAACCTGCATTTAGATTGCTTAAAGGCTATATTTAGATTGTTTAAAGCCTGCATTTTGATTGCTTAAAGGATGCATTTAGATTACTTAAAGCATGCATTTTGATTTATTAAAGGTTTCATTTAGATTTATTAAATATTGCATTTGAATATAAATAAGACTGCATCTTATTCTAAATAGGTCTATGTCCCATGTTTTAGCCTAGTGTAAAATATTGAAATGCCAAGCTATATATTGAAATGCCAAGTTAAATATTTGAAATGCCTAATCAAAATTTTAATGATGAGTATGTTTATTTAATGACATGTTAATAAAATAATGGGTGTAAGACAAAACACTGAGTTTATAAAATATAAATATGAGTTTATGAGTTTGATGAGACACTATTCATATTACAAAAGGAAGTAAGGTTATTCTTATTTTATTGACTACTTTTGCAAATTCATTGCATGCCATTCAAAGAATTAATGCATGTAATTTGTATGTTCTATAATTAGTTGCCAATACTATTATTAGGAACATTTAATTAGAATCCAAAGTGTGCAAAATAACAAATAGTTTACTTTAGACATACATGCAAGGATAGCCTTTGATTGAGACCATACCTAGATAGTATGATCTCGTATGCGATTATATTTTTTAACATAGTGTTATTTTGAATTATTAGCACATGTTATATTCGTTATGCATTGATAGATAAAATATATGAATAAGATTATTCTATTCCCAGTGTAGGGAAAACCTATATGAATGTTTGAGTTATATACTATGTTATATATGTGTTTATATTAAAATACACATTGATGATGCTAATAGGTAGTGTGATTAATTCTACTAGCCTAGATCCAACACCACCAATGTTGATAGTAGATAGTCTGATCACGTAGTGTGTGATGAAATTGACTGATCTAGATGATTGTATGCTATTTGAAAACTTTGGTCAGAGTAATGTTATATGTACATTGTAATTTCATATGTTTGATTTTCATATAATATAATATCATGTTTGAATTTTTTTTTTATGATATACTTCATGTAGTATAAATCTTATAAGCACACGGGGTACTAGCACGTCTCTCTAGATTCTTACACCATTTTATCTACCTATCCATGAAGGAAGGGCCATTCCTTGATAGGGGATTGTGTGAGGGATTGTTGATCTATAGTTGGTGTGAAAAAGTGCTCAGATAATGCTCTTCCTCCCCACTGTAGTACTTATTTAGAGATAATTATTCAGATTATCAATGATACAGGAGTTGGTTCAACCTGAGATTTAGAGAGCTTGGTATCTATTTATTATATTATGTTGTATTCCTAGAAAAATGTAATTATAATATATAATTATTATATTTGAACAACAATTATTATATCAATGGACCAGTTGTAGCTGTGTTTTATTATATTTACTTTTTTAAGAGTTATATAAGATAAATATTATATTTGATATTGGAATTTAGAAATACTATTTTTCTAGTTATAACTCAAATTTGTTGAAATGTATAATTCTATGGAAAGAATGTTAAGTTAACTATTTTAAAAGAAAAATTTTACTACATTTTCTAAGTACAACTTGAGGGGTTGTAATATGTGGTATCAGAGCTTAGGCTTAAACTCTAGGACTGAATGAGTCTGCTAACATTTTTGTATTCTTATTTTCAATGAGAAAGAAGAATGGTGCAAATGAGAGCATCGAGTGAGGGTCTTTTGTATGTCAATGACAACAACTCTCCCATTGATCCTAACCTCATTATCGTTGATCATTCAACAAAATTGGATCATATTTTTACAACCATGAATGATACTAGGGATTGGATTATAGTATTGGAATAATAAGTTAATGGTAAAGGTGAAGAATAATGTTAGGAAGTACTTATTAAGCACCCCATTGATTAGGAAAACCCACAAGATGCAAGAGCTGAGGTAACTATAGAGTTATCAAGGGACATGAAAAGGTGAATCCACCTAAGTTCAATGAAATTATACTAGGTGATATATCTGAGGCATGGTTGATAGATATGGATAAGTATTTTAAGATTATAAATTACTTTGAAGTCACTAAAGAAGTTTGGGGAGCTTACTAGTTGGCTGGTGAGGTAGCTACTTAGTTTGCCAATAAAAATATGGAGATAAATATTAACTCAACTACCATAACCTGGGAGTAATTTGTGATGTTGTTTAGGTCATGGTGGTTACCACATCTCTATTTTTATCATAAACTTGTAGATTTTTATAACCTAAAGTAGGGGGAATCAACAATGAATGAGTACTGGGAACAGTTCACCAAAATTTGGAAGTACGTACCTTAGTACCAAGTTGACGAGAGGTTTAAAATTAGTAATTTTATCATGGGATTAAAATCCTAGATTGATGGTGAGGTATATGTTCATATACCTCTCACCATGGACTAGGTTTTTGAGAAGGTAGTGAAGTAGAAGTAGAAGCTGAAGTATCTTACACAGGCCATGGAAAAGTTTAAGAAAAATTTTATGAATTATAATCCATCTTTCAATAATAATAACTAAAGGTATAGGGGTGGATACTCCAAAGGGAAGTTCAATAAGTAGAACACCAAATTCAACAATAGATCTGGTAACAGGAAACTAGGTAATGGCTGTAAAGGCAATTTTTAAGGAAACACTCAAACTGACAAGAAATGTCTAGTAGCGGGTTATTTCAATTGTGGAAGAAATTATTATTCACATGAATGTGCTTAGGACAAGTCAAAGATCAAAATACCTAATTCTTAGCAGGGTAATTTTTAGAGTGTATTCATGTAGTAATTGATAATCAACAAGCTAAATTTTAAGAACCACCCATAGAGCTGTCAATTATTTTGTTTGAACATCTAGCTTCTACTTTGATAGATACATGGGCTACTGAGTGTTTTATAACTCCTAGAATGTTGAACATGTTTCTTAGAAAAGCTATATATGTGGAAAAGGCATGGTCGATACAATATGGTAATGACTTAAAAGTCATGGTTGATAAGTGTCTAGTTGAAAAAGTAATTGAGTTACCTAAATCTTTAACTCTAATGAATTTATATGTATCACCTCTAGGGTCATATGATGTGATCTTAGGATTCAACTGTCTTTATAAACACAAGGCCAAGGTGGATTTCTATTTAAATAAATTTAAATGTCTAAATGATATTGAAAATTAAACACAAATTCAAGAAGAAAATAGAGAGTTGAGACTCAGGAAAATTTTTGTAATGCAACTCAGGAGGGTTCAAGCAAAAGGGTGCCAAGTATTTATCATCAAAATAAGTGAAATAGAGGAACCTATGCAACCATTTCTTGAAGACTATCCATTTCTTAGAGATTTTTATGATGTGTTTCTAGAAGAGTTACCAAGTTTACCTCCTAAACATGAGTTTGATTTCTCTGTCAACATCGTACTTAGATTGGAACCATAGTCTAAGGCACTATATAGGATGATAGCCACTAAGTTGGTTAAATTGAAGGCTCAACTCTAAGAACTATTGTCAAAATGGTTAAGTAGGCCTGGTGCATCACCATAAGGTACACTAGTTGTTTTTGTGAAGTAAAAGAATGGTACTATTCGACTCTACATTGATTACAGAATGTTAAACAAGGAAATTGTCAAAAATAGGTATCCACTACCTTGTATAGATGATATTTTTGATGAAATACATATAACAACAATATTTTCAAAGATATTCTTAGATCAGGATATCATCAATTGAGGATTTGGGATGAGGATATTCTAAAAACAATGTTTAGAACTCATTATGAGCATTATGAGTTCACGATGTTACCTTTTGGGTTGACTAACATGCCAACAACATTCATGAATCTCATGAACAAGGTGTTTAGAGACTATTTAGATCACTTTATCTTGGTATTTTTGGATAACATTCTTATATATTCTAATATTGAAGAGGAACACATACAAAATTTGGAATTGGTTCTGCAATGATTGTACAAGCACAAGCTATACTGCAAGTTATCTAAATGTGCATTCTTCCAAGAGAGAATACAATATATAGGGCATATTATTTATGCAAATAGTATTTATATAGATCTAACTAAGATAAGGGCCATTATGGAGTGGCCAACACCTAGAAATGTGCATGAGGTAAGGAGTTTCTTGGGGTTAGTAGGCTATTATAGGAAGTTCATTCCAAACTTTTCCAAAATAGATACTCCAAATTACCTCTTTGAAATAAAAGAACTAAAAGTTTGTGTGGTCGTATAAATGTGAAGTATCTTTTCAAGAGTTGAAAATAAGGCTTACATTAGCACCAGTATTGAGAGTTCCTAATCCCAATGGTAAGTTTTCAATGATCATATATGCATCACGAGAGGGTTTAGGTGAATTCCTTGTGTAGGATGGTATAGTAGTGGCTTTTGAATCAATGAAGTTGAAAACTCATGAGGTGAATTATGCCCCTCATGATCTTGAACTTGTAGTAATAATTCATGCTTTACAAGTTTGATGACATTATTTATTAGGAAAACTATTTGAGCTCAAGACTGATAACTTGGGTCTCAAATATATTTTCACCCAACCTAATATAAATGCTTGTCAGAGATGTTGGTTAGATTTTATTTTTGACTGTGACTATGATAGCAATTACATTAGAGGCAAAGAGAACAAATTAACTAACATTTTGAGTCATAGTAGGTACATAGCAGCTATAGCTACTATAAGGAGTATTTTCAAGGATCAAGTGGTTAAGTTCTTACCAGGAGATGAATACTATGAGCAAGTCAAAAAATCATTGTCTAATAATGCTCATAATCCTTGATATAAAAAATTAAGTTTTGAGAGTGATAGTCTTCTATGTTTTAATGGGCAGATATATGCTAGATCGAGAGAATCTACAAAGCACAATGTTGAAAGATTTATACAATGTCCCATATTCAGGACATGTAGGAGTAACCAAGCTCATGGTAGAGCTTAGACCTTTGTAGTTTTAGAAGGGAATCAAGAAAGATGTGGTAGATTTTATGTCACATTGTTTGGAATGTTAGTGAATGAAAGTTAAACATGTGCACCTAGTTGGATTTCTACATCTACATGATGTACTAGAGTGGAAGTGGTAGGTGATCAGTATGGACTTTGTCCAAGGTTTACCAATGTCATGGAGTAAGCATGATATGATTTTGGTAGTTGTTGATAAACTAACCAAGATGGCTCATTTCATACCAGATAATTTGGCAGATGATGCACCAACCCTTATGAAGAGGATCATAAACAAAGTATATAGGTTTCATGGATTCCTAAAGAATATCATTTTGGATCATGATCCAAAGATGACTTCCATATTTTGGGTAACTCTAAACTCAGCTTTAGATACAAAGTTAAATTTTAGTACTGCATATCATCCAGAGATTGATGGTGAGATTGAATGTGTAAATTATATGTTAGAAGATCTTCTACATATGTATTACATGGATCAAAAATACAAATGGAACGATTATTAAATACAACTCATATCAGTCAGCATTGAAGATGGCTCTTTTTGAGGCACTATACGGAAGGAGGTGCAGGACACCAATCAATCGGGATAGGTTAGAGGATATAGTAGTCTTCAGGCCAGAGATGCTTTCTAAAATGGAAGATCAAGTTAAGTTAATTAGATAGAGATTGGTTGACGCTAATGATAGATAAAAGAGTTACATTGATCCAATCATTTCTTCCTTTCAAAGGACTGATTTTCAACCACTTTTCCAACCATTCCCTCGAGGGGGCACCTATAGTTCATCCATTACCCTTGAAATTGTAAGCATACTAGACCTTTTCATTCTTTGAGAAGATGTTATTATGCTTATAGCTTGTAACACTTTCTCAAATAGGGGCAAACTGTAAACACCTAAAATTGGCCACCAATGGCCTTCAACTGGACTTCAAATTAATTCCTACCAACCATTGCAAATTAATCTTAAGAATCATTGAACATCCCAAATTTACTTTTTAATCATTTGTTAAATCTCATAATCATATTGAGACATTTTTAATTGGGGTATCCTATCGTATGAAACAAAAACCTCTCACAGATTCGTCTATAATCATCCTATGGCATCACAATAGTCAATTTGGCCTATGGACCTATTAAACGGGACACTTGCACACATAAAACCAAATCTTGAAAGAGCTAAAAGCCTAATCAAAATTAATTAACAAACTAAATCAAATTAAAGGTCTAGTTGAATTACGCATGTGTAATTAATGAATAAATCAAAATCAAAATCAAAAATATGAAATATCATTGCTTTTCATGATTACCCTTTGCAAGTTGTCAAGCCTTTTGAACATATCTCAAAATATCTCTTTTTGGAGACCTATGTCTATTCATTACAAATCATGAGTGTTTGACATCTTTTAACTCTGCTAGGTTTATGTTGACTCACTTAGGTTAAGTTGGAACTCATTCCATGTTTAAACTACACTTTAACTCACCTTGAGTTGGGGTTAGTTCTTAAGCCTATAAATACAAGGCATTGCCTAATGAAAAGAGAGCTTGGAAATTGCAGAGTTATAATGCGGGTTTTTGCATAAGATTCATATCAATAATGTTATAATGCTAAAATATTGAGCCAAGCCACACCAAGTAAGCATAATCCATATCAATCCACAATGGTGCCAAGGAGAGAGGGAGGTACACAAACTCCATTTTCAAAGACTCTTTGAGCACAAATCAAACAAGACACACAACGAATCATTTGGAGCATTCAAGGAAGGTAAGAGATTTGTTTGTTTTTGCATTTTAGTTGTGCTTTTCATTTGGTTTTATTCATTAAACTCCCTCTATGATCTAGGCTTATAGATGTTAGCATTTTAGTGTGTTCATTTCATTGTTTTATGGACTAACACAAGACTAACCTCCTCTCCATTGTCAAATTCCTATGATCACAATTATAACCTTACATTTAATGTTGAGCCCTTCTACAATCAAATAATCTCACATGACATCCTCATCCAAAAAAATTGAACCATCAAAGGGGTCTCCACTATGCAAGTTGTGAACCCCTTTGCAATAAATATCCAATTCTTGTTACTTAATACTTCATGTATAAAAAGTGAGACAAATTTAATAATTATAGGTTTTGAGTGAGGTACACTTATTGATTTACACACTTTCTCTTTACAAAAACCTACTTTACTAAAACAAAAAATTACATCCCTTTCAATATAACTTGATCTCTTGCACCTTTAGGCCAACTGCTAAATATCGAAAGGGATGGACGTTCAAGACATACATACATCTTAAGCCTTATCATACAAATACGTTCCACTCATTTATGGATACCATCCGCACGTTTATTAATTTAACACAACTGGATCGTTGACGCGCGAGAAATAGTCTATGAATGGGAGGGTATGCGTCCCCTTGGTTTTGATGGATTAGCACTAGTTATGCTTCCGCCACGACGGAGTGTAGCTGCACTTCCCCAAAACACCCGCTGAAGAAACAGACTTCACCACAAGCTCCTGGGAATCTACTAATGGCGTGAAAGGACACACTTCGATACTTTTGCTTGCTGTATGCAATTTGTTGCTTCAGAATATCTCCATCCTAAAAGTATCAGAGTCTGTTACCAACCAACGAAGTTCACCAGACATTGCGTTGTTCCGTTGTGGGTGTGATAAGGGAAGTGTGTGGTTGCAGAATCGCCACTTTGCCGTTGCCGATTCCCACAGACGCATTTCTAGATAAACATGACAGATAACTCTCCAAAAGATGGGCAAGATAAAGACAAGCAGTGGATTTTTCGGGTGGTGAAATCGTTCACGTCATCGGGTACTCAAGCTTTGGACGCCATCAGCTCCATCGACTTCACCCTTCGCAACCGGCGGCATCGCCAAAAAGATCCGCATTTAGGGCCTTGACGATGGCCAGGCCGACAAGGAAGCTGTCTGGTCAAAGAAGCGGAAATGCCCGACGGAAGCGGTAGGGATATGGAAGGTCGACGAGATTTACACGTTGGCGAAATTGAGAACATCATCTGCTGCGGCGACTACGACAGCGTGGTGACGGAGCGGGACGTCCGGCAAGGCGTGTCAGCTGTCGAGCGCTACGACCATAGCAGGCAGCGGGTGTGGAGTATCGACTACAGTCGATTTCATTCGGGTCTCTGTGCCTCCGCCTCCGTCGATGGCACCGTCAGATTATGGACCGCACGAGCCGACACCAGTAACGCGATTGTAAGCCCCTCCACGATAGGTGCTTCTGTTTGCTCCGTGCAGTTCAGCCCATTTTGTCCAAATCTATTCGTCGCTGCAGCCTATTTCTGGACGATGGAGAAGTGCCTCACGTACGCTAGGGGCCACGCCCGATCGGTGAGTTACGTGCGGTTTTTAGACAAGGGGAGGGTGGTTTCTTCTTCCATCGACAACACTCTCAGGGTGTGAGAAATTACTAGCGGGAATGAGTCCCAAATTGTGAGGAATTGGGAGGGGCAGCACCTGAATGTCAAGAATTTTGTGGGTTTATCGGTTGCGGACGGGCGCGGGGGGCTGATTGCTTGCGGGTCGGAGACGAATGAATTGTTTGTATACCACACCGACGATGAGCGTTCATTGTGGTGGAGTGCCAAATTCTCTTCGGTGGATGAGACGAGGGCGTTTGTTGGAGCAGTTTGCAGAGCGAGGGCGACGACATTCACTCTGCTATGGCTGCAAACTCAGACGATTCGCTTCAGCTGATCGAAGCCACAATTCTTGAGTAGCTCGCCACATGTATAAGCTTTTTCATTTTAGTAAATACCAAGTATGCAAACCCTATTCCAACCACTCACAAATAAAGCCCTGAAAACATTGTTTTAATGTGTAAGCATGTACGCCGCCTCCTATTCTATTGTAATTTAAATGAAAAACAATCGCTCAATTTTATTTTTTCATGTAGTGTGTTTGAGTTGTGACGTGTTCAATGATTTTATTTTGTAATTTTTTGTAATATATTTTTTTATTTCAACGATTTTATTTTGTAGATTTTTTAATTAATATAATATAAAACATTCCAATAATAAAATAATCATTCTTTAGAAAAGTAAGGCTTGTTTAAGTATGAGAATATACTACAAATTACAAACACATTAAATATGTAAAATATATGTATGAAAAAAATAGTCAAAAAATTGCAATAATAGTAAGCACAAATTTATATTGAGAGAATAAGAAGCGAGCAAAAAGCCCCGAGGTGGGGGCTCCTTATCATCAATATTTCCCTTATCAACATTAGGGAAGTCTTGCGCCATAAGAATTGGGTCCCAATCATCATTACCATTGTTTATCTCTCCTTTTTCTTCTTCCATAATGTCTTAATCTACACAAGTAGGAGCAATGAATAAGTCTAGACAATGGAACTTATTGACACAAGGTGAAAGAGCCTTGTCATCCTAGGTTGTTGGCAATGACACATTCTAACTCTCACACTAAACAAGTATAGGAGGTAGAGGAGATCCCCAACTGCCCCATTAATTAGGTAGAGGTGAGCAATGATGCAGTGTAAACCACCCCAAATAGTTATGAAATGATGGGAATAGATGTAGTGGTACCCACCTCAGAATGGTTTCCCTAGAAGGAAAGGGAGATAGAACATGGGCGAAAGTGAATGGAGCATTGCCCAATGATGCAAAAGGGTCTAGAGATGGGATACCTCCAAGGCCACCTTGTTTTCTTACACTTGTATCTACATAAACACATTGGAGATAACTATTTCCTTGTCATAAGAAGATAAGTGAATATCCACTATATAATTAGCAAAAACATATCCATCTATTTTTTTCCTAAAATAAAAAAGAATTGCCACTCTAAAAGTATACCAACCTTGAACATAAGTAAATAGAATCATCAACCAATCTCCTAATAGGATATTCTACAAGATAAATAGACCAGGATTTAAAGGTCTAAAGAAATCATGAATCTAAGACCAAGCATTTTGTGCTTTCACATAAAACTAAAATAAATGCATATTTTTTTTTAAATGGTCACAAAATGGACATTTGGGTTAAGTACCACCTAATTGAACAAGGCAATGACTAAGAGGGAGACCATGGTAAAGAAGGCACCAAGAAAAATGTGCAAGCTTAGGCTCAAAACTAACATTCCATACCATTTCAAACTATATATGCCATGTGGTGGTTGAATAATGAATCTCCCAGTGAGCATTGAACTTGTCAACTATAAGCATATGAGGTGACAACCATTCATATCCATTGTTTGGAATATACTTCTTCAAAGGAGTTTCAATATACCACTCCTAGTATTCCCACCATATGCATGTAGAGGTGATTGAAATCTTATGCATCATCTTAACAAAGATAGCATTAATAACTTCTTGGTAAGACTCTGTGTCATTGTTGTTGAAAATAAACTTAATCTTGCCTTCCACTAAGAAAGATAAATTATTTTTGTTTATAGAATATATCCTATACAATGTGCATTCCTTGTCTGAATAATTTGAGGGCATGCACTCAAGGGACTTCAAAAAGAGGGAATTGAATAAAATTAATAACATATGACCACTATAAATAATGTTAATTAGTGTTTATATTGAATGAAATTGCAAGGGACCCATGTAAGGCAATGCATAAGTGATTTTTGTTGCTCATGGGAAAATTCATGAGATTTAAAAACTTTGTTCATAATGGTGAAAAAATGCTTGAACCATATCATACACCTTAGTGAGCCTTTCGTCATCTCCTTTAATGGCTTTGATTTTTTAAGTTACAATATTTAGCCTTAAGCATTTAAAATAATCCTATAGATACTTTGTCACCTACTTTAATCTAATGCAACCTAGATATTATCTATGCAACTCACACATTTTAAGCATCTGCCATCTAAATGTATTGATGAATTAGTGAAAATTATAGTCGCAAAGGTTAATGAAAGGGAGCCTTCTCTAAAACAACAATAACACAACTCAACACTTAGGTGGTGGAAAAGTAGGAGTGTCAATGGATGCATGCTAGTTGATTCTCATATATTTAAATAAATATAGTGGTGCATGTGAGATAATTTGACCACCATTCAAAACATAATTATCTATAGGTCGATGTATGATGTTCCATACTTACCAACTATGTGCCAAAGTAGACCCATGATGTAAAACAATAGTGGTGAGAAAGAAATATTTTTTTAATTTTTTTAGTTGCTTAAATTTTCAATTAATGCGAAAGAGAATGGAAAACTAATCAAAAAGGATAATGTCAAAACTGACAATAAAAGTAAGTTGTTAAAGGAAAACTATGGTTACATGGAGAGTAGTAGTCTATCAAGCCTTTTAAAAAAAATCAGATCTATGGTGGAGGTTTTTACACATGTTCCCTATGGTAGTCATGAGGCATCAATAAAAATTAGGGTCATAAAACCAAAACTTATATTGGATATACAACCGTGCTTCTCACTTTCTAGTTATCCATCATATAGGGAAATGGCCAAATTTTTTACTTGGGTGTATGGTCATATTGAATTTCCCAAACATAAACCAATGTACATTTTACAACTCATCAAAAATCCACCACCAAAGAGTCACCTTTTCCATCACATCATTAGATGCATAAAATTAATAAAACTAAAAGAGTAGTTTTCAATAGTAAATTGTACCCACCAAATAAAGTTTGAGGGTCTTAACCATGATCCACATAATGTGCCACCATTTTGGAGAAATAAGTGTTATCAAGCTACCATGTCAAAGGATGTGATATTATTCATGACAAAACTATTGGGACAAATTATGTTTCTAACATCTGCAAGTAGAAATCTGATCACATTAGCTTCTTGTAGACAAAAAATATCCATTTTTCAAAATTGAAGCCAAAAATACCACATAATATACTTATTATTTGAGTTTATGAGACCTGCATATTCCATGAGAAGCAATTCATGGATTACACAAGTCAAGAAATAATATCCTTATGACATTATATTATATTATATATTTTATTTTTAATAATGAAAACAACTTATTAGTAAAAAATAAGTTGGTTTAAATAGTAAAGGTAGCTAGTTTGTATGCATGACCCATAAGTTGTTGGATTAAATCCAAGTGTGAAAACATCACACATAACACCACCTATTGGATGGGAAGGCCCAACAAATAATCAACCATCCCTCAGAAACCACTTGTAGGTAGGGAAAGCTAGCAATCAAAAACACAATCCCACTGAACACAACATTGTTGGGTGAGATAGCCTAGTAATTAGAAGAAATGACAAACAAAAACCCTATATGGGGAAAATAGAAAACCCTAGAAGCCTAGAGAACTTGAGTGATAAGCTCATCCTCCATGAGTGAAGAAGGCACTAGGGTAACACTTGTGGATTGGAAGTCTTACTGGTGCAATCACTAAGGAGACCAAGTGGAATGAAGACCCCATCCACCCTCTAAGTAAACCCATGCACTCACATATGCATAATGATGTAGTAAATAAGCCTTATTATCCTCAAAATTCATATAAGCTAGGTAAAAGTACAAAGAGGATTAACAAACCATGCAAGGGTAAAACCTCTACACTAACACCCTCCCTTAACTGCAACTTAGATGGGTAGTGTGAAAAAAGTGAGTCTTGACAAATAGGTTTGATGAGGTACCCATGTATAATGCAACTCTAAAAAAATGGAGTAAAAGGAGAAAATCTAGTGGAAAAAAAAATCCCCCCCCCCGAAAAAGTGAGAAAAGAAGAGGAGACTAAAAGACCCCCCAAAAGATGATGCTAAAGTAATCGACACTCCAAGTACAAAGCAATCATCCACAATATCTTACAAAGCATGAAGGATATATGCCTCCACAAAGAAGAGAAAGAAAGTAAGTGCAGAATGTCGAATGGTAAATGTTGTAGTAGGTCCCTCTGCAACAAATGATGTATCTTCCTTTCGAAAGAAAGAAACCCCAAGCTATCAAATTTTTTAATTCCCACTCAAGTGGAATTCAAGTAGGAATCATAATGTAGATCTCTGTAAAATGTTCAAATATCTTTCGACTAATTCTCGAATATGTCAAAGTCTGATCAAGTATCACAGGACTAACTATAAAATATGGTAATGAAGAAGCATATAATGAAGGGGAGAGAATAAGAGGGTTTATAAGTACCCTCATTATATCTAGAGAAGAAGAGTGACATGGAACATTTGCTGAAATAATGTCCATGGGAAGAGGAGAGCAAAGCTCAATAATTGATGAAATTGAAGAAGATACTACAGATGAAGCACACATCTCTACAATATGAATATCCACAAGAAAATATGATTCATCGATGCTCTCAATGTGTGTAATCTCACTTAAAATAGTAGAGTCCTCTTAAGTGCTAGACTATAAGAAAAACATCCTATATAAGAACAAAAGTAGAATCTGTTATAAGACAATTGAGGTCGGGCAGAATCTCATCCTATATAATGGATCTAGAAGAGAAACATCCTATATAAGAACAAAATTAGAATCTGTAATGGCTCTAGAAGAGAAACATCTTGTATAAGAACAAAAGTAGAATCTGTAATAGGACAATTGAGGTCAGGTAGAATCTCATCCTGTAGTGGTGGCTCGACAAAATGAAGAGCATTGTCCATGTGGAATGTGTCATCATAGGGAATAAAATCAAGAGGAGAGAGTAAAAAAATATCTAAAGAGATGATAGGAAGAGGATGAATGATATAAATTTTAGCAGAATCTTTGAAAAGAGACTATATCATGCTCTAAATAGTGTCGAGACACATGGTAAATTGCACATGGTGATGTAGATCCCATGAAATGTGCAACAACAAGGTACCATGAACCTTGTAACAAGAGTTATCCCATTTAATGTACTATGTAGGATCAGTCGAGGCAAGGATCTGTCCATACAAAAATAGAGTACGATTCTTTTTCTTGAGCAAGTGTTCCATATACACATGCCGAAAAACATAACTAGTCTTACCAAAAAGAACCATTGGTGTAGATTCAACCTTATTCCTCAATAGGTATCTCTCAAGTGGGGTCGACATGACTGAGAGAAGACACTAGGGAAGTGCACAACTACACAAAATAAATTGAAATGAATTCCTAAAACATGCTCATGAATGACACGTCGAGCACAATTGAGAATGCATCCAAGTGAGCAATCAGTGCTGGAGTGAGGGATAATGCACACTTAGAATGGGGATGTTAGACAAAGTGAAAAATGCATCTACGTGCGAGAAATTAGTGCATAAAGATAACAATGCAAAAAGTGGTAGGGCCCATAGCATAGGTACCCCGCTTGAAAAGGATATTTTATAATTTTAGTGTGTTTTACAATGCACATATGACCAAAGCATGAAAAATTGGAAAACATTAACTTTTGCAAAAGAAGGCACTCAATTGCGAGTTACAAATAAAAAATTATGATACAATCAATTTCCCGTAAATGAGGCCTATTTAATAAAAATTGCACGTAAAATTTTTAAAAACTCATCCAAACAAAGGGGTAACTTTCCACCTACTTATCAGAACCAAAATTGAATGAAGAATGCAATAGTTTTGTTTGTGAGGAGGAATTAGCTCTCTACCACCCTGAGCCTCACCCTTCATCTTTGAGAGATGAGACGAGAAAGTAAATTTCAAACCAATTACAAATAATCCTTCACAATATATTATTTTCTAATAAAAACAATCAAAAACATATTGTCTTGGCCCACCATGTGCAACACAAATCACTTGTGCCACTTGATGAAAACACACTGGCCACCACCATCATGATTATCTCCACCATTAACAAACAGACCCCTCCACTCAGGGGTTAAATTTGACCCCCGTTTTAACATTTTTTACCATTTTAAATGTAAAATACTTCCAATTTTTTTAAAACCGTAATGAAGGACGGGGATTTTTTTTTAAAAATTGTCATTTTGACGTTCACTTTTTAAAAACACATGTTCTAATTTTATATAAGGGCATCCCGGTCTAGCCTCCAGCCCTCTGACTCCGAAATCCTGATTCCCGACTCCCGACTCCTCGAGTTCGACTCTCTGTCTGTCTCTCCACCGCTCCAGCCTGACGGCACCATAGTACGTGGGCTCCAGCCTCCAGGCATTCACGTCTTGACATAGTGATAGAGCTAGCAGCCAGCAGGTCACATCGTTAATACTGATTTGACTTTGCTTATGGCGTAGCATTGCTTGCTTCGCCTCTTGGAGTTGGTAGGTCATAGCCTTGTAGGCACTCCGCACTTGTGTGGCGTGGTGAAGAAGCCATGAAGCAGAGATAGAAGGCAAGGATGTAGGGAGAAGTAAATAGCAGGAGGTTCGTAGAAAATGCATAGGGAAAATGCGTTGAGCAGGGGGGAGAGAGTAGAATGTAGAAGATAAGGAACACAATGGGAAAGAGATCAAGCAACACCAAGGTATGGTAGAAATTAAACACAAGAAAAAGGGAGGGAACATGCAGAAAGGAAGGAGAGTAAGGGAATAAACACATGGGGCAGGCAAAATAGAAAACACAAGCAAAGAAATGGAAGACACGTTGGGAAGTTCTGGATGGTTGCAAACCCAAATTTCCTTCACCATGATATCATTCGGATCTGCGCCCGATCCAGGTAACTCAGTACCATTTTTAAATGAGTTCTCTTCACAAATGAAATTAACGGATAATGTGACCAATTTTATTATTGCCATTATAGTTGAAACTTAAACCTGTGAAGAAAGAATCAATGAAGGCAATCAAAGTTTATTCATATTTGGGAAATTCATGATATGGCTATATCTTCTTGTTTATTATAACAACCTCTAGACTTCAAAGAAAAATTACTGAACCTGCCACGTCTAAGCCTGGATTAGTGTTCTAAGTTGAAGTCGGTTGTCCTTGATGAATGTCGTGCTATATAGACAGACTGTATTGAGTCCGCATCATGCTAGTGGAAGACAGATCCAATCACAGTGTAGCTTCAGATATTTTGATCTCTGCTGGACAGCTATTTCAACAGTGGCGGTCGATGAATGGCCGATCTCGTGACACGTAGGTGCCCTTTTAAACTATTCTCAGCATCATGTATGGGTTTTTCCTGCCTCGTAAATTCATACCCTACGCTAAATATATATTAAATCTCCACCTCAACAATGAGCATTGATGAATTGCCGTGGTAGTTGAAGAGGGTTGGTCTTTGACTGAATCTTTGCCACTGGTCATTCCATAATTTCCATTCAAATTCCAATTTCCCCCCAAATTCCAATTGCAGCCCGCAGCCTGCGTGATAGCGTTTGACACTTGACAGTGAGAAACTGAGAATATATGGCCGTGGCAGAATAGGGTAGCAGACTAGTAGTGACAGGCTGATAGCACCGCAAAAGTATTCTAGGGGGCAGACTCCAGTACCCATTTGAAAATTGCATTGGCTTTTTATGTAAGTATCTAAACTTGGTTTTTCATCTCATAGTTTATTTTTTTGTATTGCTTAGCTTTGGCTTTCATTCTGCTATGAGAATCATTATTGCCAATTTGCCACTTTAGTTAAATCATGTTTTTCCAGTTGCAAATTACAATACTAGTTTTGATCATAAAAACTTCATTTTCCATCTATTTAGGCAAATTACAATACGCTTGAGAAATATTGAGAAATATCCATCTGGAGAGTTGTTTAGGGTTCCCCATCACATGAACAATAAGTTTAATTAATTTCTATATAAAATTATGAAAGTCAAAAATGATAAATGAACGTTACGTACAAGGTGACATTATCTTAAAAACCGTCACAAAAAATTTTCTTGACGGACAAAGGTGACCGTCAAATTTAACCCTTGCCTCCACTCATTAAAAAAAGGTGAATATTATATTTGTTTTTGTTTTTAAAAAACATTAACCTTTAATAACAAACCGCGGCCTTTGACCAAGAAGGATTCGTTTTGAAAACCACTGGCTTTCTCCGCACGTTGCAGCTGACTCTCAGCATTTGGCGAGGAGGCAGAGGGCACGGCGAGTGGCGGTGGAGCAGGCCGTGGGAGCCAGAGAGCGGCAGTGGCAGTTTTGGGCTGTGTACAGGTCGGAGGAATGGAGAGAGGGTCGTTGGACGGTAGATGGGTCACCGAATCTGCGATGGCTGGGTGAGCTGAGGAACGTGGAACATGAGACCTTGTTGAAGACGGGAAACAGTTGCTATGCTTCTGTGGCAGGTGTTGTTGAGAGGTGATGTTCTTTGCAAGGCTTTCACATCGTGTCTCCCTGCATTTGACATGTTATAAACGCTGCTACATAGCAGCACAATTATCATCATCGCCTATTATTATACTATAAATAATATATTATATATTATAATTATAATATATATTTAAAACTTCATACAATTTAATATATTATAATTTATATTAATATCATTTATATATTGTAGATATATATATATATATATATATATATAACTTATATATATATTAAGTGATAATATATAAGATAATTTCATATATATATATATATATATATATATATATATATTATTATTATTATTATTATTATTATTATTATAATATGTCTTTAAAATTTTATTATATCAGTTTTTTTTTAGTTTATTGCTTAAAATATTTTATTATTATTTTTTAATATAGCTTTGTCTTTTCTTTCAAAGTTTTGATTATGGTGTTTTTATATGTTTTTGAGCATAATATAATTGCTCCATAGATTATTATATTGGCATCTTAGACGAACAAAAGATAGAAGATAGATTCTAAAATCTCAACATCTTGTTTCTTATGTTAGCAACATTTTAGCATTGATTATAGGCTCACATTGAACATGGAGCCCTGCTACAATCAAATAATCTCACATGCATCCTCGTCCACTTTTGATAATAGAAAATGAACAATCAAAGAAGTTGTCACTATGCAAGTTGTTAAACCTTTTATAATAAATATCCAATTATTATTATTTAATATTTCAGACACAAAAAATGAAATAAATTTAGTGATTATAGGTTTTGAATGAGGTACACATTGATTTATAATCTCTCTTTGCATCCCTTTCAATGTAACTTGGTCTCTTCAATATGACAATTGTAGCCTCCACAACTCAAAGAATATAATAGTTGAACTGGTGCCTAATTTGAAATATATTAGGACATCATGGCATTTAGCAAAATATCTATACATTGATTGAGGTTTTAAATCCAGATCAACAGACTACCCAAAATAGATAATCTTTTTAGTTTTCTTGACAATTTTACCTTTATTTTATTCATTAAGTAAAGAAAAATAAGCATTATTGTTACAAATACAATAGTTTTTGCAAATATTATTGAGAATAAGTATGCCAAAAATTTAAAAATATATGGATCCATATCTATTTTCTATGGTATTCTATATTAGTCAATTATATCATAACGGCGGTGTATTTCATTAAATAGTATTTTCTATTTTTTTGTCTAACTCATTTTAGAGTCATCCAATCAAATTTTAATTAGTTAAAACAATCCAATACATTAATATATATTATAAAATATTATATATGTATATTAATAATATATATAATATAATATAATAATATTATATATATAATTTATAATATTTATAATACAAATAACAATATATATTATTATAAAATATATTAATAATAAATATCTAATTATATATTATAATGTAAAAAAAAATTAATATACATAATATATTTTTATAACAAAATTATATATAGAGGGAAGGGTTTGTATGTGTATTTCTTTGAACTTTTTCGAGTTTATTTTATGAAATAGTTTGTCATTATATTTTATTATCATCATTTACACACCTTGAAATATTTTATTATTTTTATATTTTGTATGGTCTTGGACTTTCTATATTTTGTATATCATTGTTGGTATTTATTCTAAAACATAATATCTCCTCCGTAGACATCACATTATTGTATGAACAAATACAAACCGTCATTTCTTATCATCATCTAACTAAAAATATTAAATTATTATTGTTTGAAACTTCATTCATAAAAGATGATATGAGGGAAGTAGCAATAAGTTTCAAATAAAATATAGTTATTAATATACACTTTCACTTCACAAAATCTTACTTTATCAAAACATATGGTCTTGGACTTTCTATATTTTGTATATCATTGTTGGTATTTATTCTGAAACATAATATCTCCTCCGTAGACATCACATTATTGTATGAACAAATACAAACCGTCATTTCTTACCATCGTCTGACTAAAAATATTAAATTATTATTGTTTGAAACTTCATTCATAAAAGATGATATGAGGGAAGTAGCAATAAGTTTCAAATAAAATATAGTTATTAATATACACTTTCACTTTACAAAATCTTACTTTATTAAAACAAAAAATTACATCCCTTCCACCATTACATCTAAAAAAATATCTAATTATTATTTACCATTTTATGAATAAAAAATGAAACAAAATTAACAATTATAAATTTCAAATAAAATCTGATTATCAATTTATATTAATTGAATTTAAAAAACCTCCACTAAAAATCATATATATATATATATATATATAAAATGTGAATTATTTTAATTATATATATATTTAAAGGGAAAAGTAAAGTTTAGTTAAATAAATCATTTTGAAATTTATAAGAGTTGGTTTTTAATTTTATAATTATAATTTTTAAGGTGACTAATTTTAAATCCAAATATCATATAATTAGAAGAATTTGCATGTGGTTAATATATAACTTATGATTTGTATATGATTATTAAATTTTTAATATAAGAGTTTTTCATTTAAATTTAATATTATGATTTATTTGGAGGTTTTATATTTTGGGGAATGAATATTAACTTTATAAAATATAGTTTATTATTATTTATTTTATGTTTTGATTGTTAATCAGACATTTTTTTATTAAAGATTTAATATTTTCATAGTTTATATAATAAATAATATTTTGGAAAAACTGTGATAAATTTTGAATGTCGATATATTTTGGATCCAATTTCATGATCTTTCATTAGAGAAATAATATGTTTAAGAACAACAAAAAAACACACTTTAAAGATTGGAAGAATATAACCATTACCAAAAAGTTGATAAAAATTTACTTAAATAACCATTATCAAAACTTCTAAAAATTAAAATAACAAATTAAGTAGTTACCAAATTCATATTAATTATTAATTCAAAACTATATAAATATGTTATTATAAATTTAAAAATATGTTATAAATAAATAAATTAAAAGAATTTATTAATTATTTAATTATTAATTAAATTTATTTTTAAAGTATGTTATAACACTATAAAATCTTATGAAATTTGTAAAAAAAAATTAAAAATTAAATAAATTTATTATTTATTATTTATATAAAAATTATTAGCTTAATTATAAAAAATATTAGTTAACCAAAATTTTAATCAATTTAAAATTTTGTTAAAACATTATAAAATATTTAGAAATTTGTAAAAAATAAATAAATTGAACTTAGAATTTATTATTTATTTAAAAATTATTTATTCTAATTATAAATAAAATTTGAAATTAGTTAATCAAAATGTAAATAAATTTTTTAAGTTATTAACTTGTAAACATAACTTATTTTAGAACAATTCAAGAGAGATCATTAAAAAAACTTAAAAATAAGAAATCAAGCTAGGAAATCAACAGAGGGAACTCTAAACACCACAATTTTAAGCTTTATTAGAGAAAAAAGTAATTATTATAAACTATTGTCTTCTAAGCATAATTGATCTCTAACCCATCATCTTTGTTTAAGTTTTTAGGATGTTTCAAAATTTCTATTACTTCTCTTAACTTACGTTTATGGAAGTGATCTTTTGCTACCAGAATTTTTTCTTCCTCAATATTGATAGCATGTTTCCACTTAAGTGAATGTTCGACAATCATTGATTTTTATTTCTTTTCCAAACAAATGTCTGTAGAATATTTTTAAATTCTCATTTTAACTGATCTTTCTGTCTCCCCTATGTAAGGTATACCACATGAAAAATCAATCTTATAGACTCCACTTCTAAGATTTAGGTCCAACTTGTCTTTAACAAACCCCAACATCATATGCAACTTATTAATAGGTAGGAATGTGAAGTGAAAATTATGGAAATTGAAAATTATTAAAATATGCTTATATTATGACCCTAAATGTTTTGACCCTATACCTATTTTCTAACTTCCAAGGCACAAGCATCAGACCCAAATCCCTATATCAATGCTAGTATCCTAACCTAATGTAGGTGTACAATGCCCTAAAGTCATCTAAATTGTAAATGAAACATATCATAATGGTTATCCTAAGTGTTTTAATGAGAGATACTTCCCAATAGGATTTGTATATATTCATAATCATTCCTCATTCATTCCTCACTTACAACCTAGCATAGACCAACATAACTTATCAAATCATTCAATCGAGCACTCAATAAAGTAAAGCTTCCCTATTTTCTCCTATTTTCATATCCATCATAGGAAAAACACATAAATAAGTTTGAAGTACTGAAGAAGCGACCTATGACCTTGATTTTACAAGTTACAAGCTAGGTCATTATTATACTTTTTTTCCACATATTTCATGATTTACACACAAACCAACATGTAGGGATAAATAGATCATTTGAGGCCCTCTTTGGAGTATTAGTTATGTAGTTAGTGCTAATTGACATAGGGGTCTTTAAGGTCAGCTCGATACCATGTGCCCACTAACCCATTTTTTCAAAGGTCACTATGAAGATGGAGAACTAGGGTTTTATAATTTTATGAGTGACAATCCATGACCTAGCTCTGAATGCACCAAATCGAAGGAAAATAAAAACCCAAAAGTATCTAGGTGGTCACTTTCTTTTCTAATAGGCATTTCATACACAACACCTATGTCTAGTTCAGACAACAGCATCAATACAACCATCCAAAGTTGACACTAGTGTTTATGGCTCTAAAGGCACTTAATCCATAATGTGGTGACTATTCTATAATCCTCTTCCAGTCTAATTCCTACTTGTTCTAGATCCATAACTGTGTTATCATTAGAACTAGATAATTACATTGTTTCATTTTTATTTCCATATCTAACGTAGTTGTACTTACTATTATAATCCTATCTTAGTTTATCGAACTCAACATATGTCTTTATAAACTTGCATTAAGAATATTTGATGGTAAAAACTTGCATTCTATGAGTATATTTAAATGTCTTTATAAACTTGAATGTATAATTATTATTTTTTAGTATAAAAAACCATCTTATTATGTCGATAGATTTATAAAGATATGTGGGTTCCATTTTTTAGCCAAATTTCATTGTATATTGTGCTTTTTTCTTTTATGGAATATGTTATTTAGTTTTAAATTTTTATTTGCACATATGAAAAGCAATTTTTTATATTATTTTATTCTTTTAATTTCTGAAATTAAATTTATTATTGGTTTACATGCATCTATTGGTGAAAATAAGCATGCATCTATCTATTGTAATAAAAACATTAAAAAAAAAACTGCATAAAAAATGAAATTTCCATCATAATAAGATATTTTTCATATGCATAAATCAATTCAATCTAACTCTCTGAACGACAAGTTTTCACAAAAACATTTAAACAAGTATTAATCTTCCTCTCATAAATAAAAATAACAACAATTTTTTTTTCTTATACATAAACTGATATAAAAACTACAATTTTAAGCACTGGCATATCAATTTTTGAGACAAAATTGAATGTTACATTGACTACCTCTATTTTTTTTAATTTTTCTAAAGTATCTGTTGCCACATTTGCTCTAAGTTGCAATTATTATATTTCATGAGTTGGGATTTTTTAACCTACACTCAACATGCATGTTGATGAGCTTATTTGAATAATTTTATCACTTGTTACGTTGATAGTCATTTTTTATGATTCGATTTTAGCGGAGTCTTCATCTGGGATGGAATACTGCCTTCCACCTGTACCATCTGACATGGTTAATGTGTCTGAAGATAAGACGCCGCAGGTACTTGAACCGTCGTCGTATTAGTATAAGTACTAACAATTTGGAGCACCTGTGTTATTGTTGCAAGTGGAGGAATTGGACAGGTCGAAGATGGGGTGAGGTTGAGGGAAGCATTTGCTGCAAGGGGTACATTGAGTCGAGGAGATTGCTGCCCGTGCCCATCATTCCAACCTTTATTTTTTTGTGGGCGATGTTCCGATGTTGAGAGTTGATGTGAGGATGCGTTTGACATGTTACAAACGCTGTCTCTCCCTGCATTTGACGTGTTACAAACGCTGCTACACATTACAATTATCATCATCGCCTAATATTATTACACTATAAATTTTATATTATTAATTATAATATATATTTAAAATTTAATACAATTTAATATATTATAATTTATATTAATATCATTTATGTATTATTATTATATATATATATAACTTATATATATTAAATGATAATATATCTTTAAAATTTAAGATAATTTTATATATATATTATATATATATATATATATATATATATATATATATATATAAATAAAATTTCAGATAATTTTATATGTTATGTTATATATATTATTAAAATATTAATATATAATATTAATATTAATTATATAATAAGTAATTAAAATAATTTAATAAAAACCATAAATTATATTGATAGATGTTATGGATATGTATATGTCATTAAATTTTATGTGTATATGTGTGTATGTATTATTATTATATTATAAATAATACATAATTATTTTATAATATATTATTAATTATAATATATATTTAAAATTTAATACAATTTAATGTATCATATTCTATATTAATATTATTTATATATTGTAATTATTTATTATATATATATATATATATATATATATATATATATATATATATATATATATATATATATATATAAAAATATAAATAATATGTAATAATTTATTATTATTATTATTATTATTATTATTATTATTATTATTATTATTATTATTATTATTATTATTATTATTATTATTATTATTATTATTAAAACAGTTTGATATAAATCACAAATTATATTGGTAGATGTTATATGTTATTAAAATTTATATGTGTATATATTCGGTCTTCTTCGAATCCATTACCTAAAATATTTTATTATTAATTTTCATCATCATTACTTAAAATATTTCTCCATTTGCATGTTTTGTATGGCCTTAATTTTTATTTCAAAACTTTGATTATGGTGTTTCTATATATTCTTAAACATAAAGTAATTGCTCCATGGGTCATTATATTGGTAATTGGGACGAACAAAAGCTAAAAGATAGATTCCATAACCTCAATGTTTTGTCCCCACTGTTATCAGTATTTTAGGATTGATTATAGCCTTACATCGAATGTTGAGCCCTGATACAATCAAATAATCTCTCATCACATCATCATCCACCTTTGATAATAGAAAATGAACAATCAAAGAAGTCGTCATGATGGAAGTTGTAAACCCCTTTACATTAAAAATCTAATTCTTGTAACTTAATATTTCGTGCATAAAAAATGAGACAAATTTAGTGATTATAGGTTTTGAGTGAGGTACACCTATTGATTTACACTATTTCTCTTTATAAAACCCCACTTTAGCAAAACAAAAAATTACATCCCTTTCAATGTGACTTGGTCTCTTCAGTATGATAATTGTAGCCTCCACAACACAAAGACTATAACAGTTGAGGTGGTGGCCAAATTGAAATGCATTAAGATGTCATAGTGCTTAAGAGAATATCCATACACTGATAGGGATTCAAACCCAAGTCAAACAGACTACCTAAAATAGGTAATATTTTTGGTCTTGTTGACAGTTTTACCTTTCCTTTATCCATTGAATAAAGAGAAATGAGCACTGTTATTACAAATACAATAGTTTTGTAAGTGTTACAAAAAATGAGTATGGAAAAAGATTGGAAATATATGAATCCATATTTATTTTTATATAACATTTTTTATCAGACAATTATATTATAAAGGAGATGTATTTCATTAAATATTTTTTTTGTCTAACTCATTTTAGAGTCATCTAATTAAATTTTAATTAAATAAAATAATCAAAAACATTAATATATATTAGGAAAAAAAAATATTATATATATATATATAAGGGGTAAAAACTTTATTGAAAATCAGAAAAGAGCATTACAAAACATCAAAGGGCTAGGGCCCCAGGAATCCATAGGAAACCGTCAAACCAAGCTTGAAACAACATTATCCTCTACCAATACCATTCTATCTTCAGCAAGAACTCTCTCCAAGACATGTCGGAGCTCATGGGGAACCTGCTCCCACTCATCAATCTTCCAACCATCTAAATGCTCAGAGGCCCACTTATCCAAACAACAGCAGCCCTATTCCACTTCCTTGGGATATGGACAAAAGGCATCATCTCCATCAAAAAGCTTATCTGCAAAATCTATTGCATTATCATAGTCACTTGCCAACTAAAATCAAAAACCTTCTGTTTATTCAGCAAGTTAATCAAAACCTACGAGTCAGACTCACAGATAACCTTGCGCCATCCCAAAGCATAAGCCCTCTCCAAAGCGTAGAGGATCACCAAACCTTCCATAAGGTTGTTAGTCTGCACTCCATCATGAACAGAAAATTAAAAAACCACTGATCCTAAAAAATCCCTACCCACCCCACCAATCCCAACAGGGCCAAGATTGCCCATTGAAAAACCATCAGTATTGAGCTTTAGAATGCCAATCGGAGTGGGTAACCACCTCCCCACCATTTGAACTTTCTTATTCACCTGCCTTCCTCTCCTAACACAAGTAGAAGCTGGAGACAACCCCTAAATACCCAGTCTATCCACTAACTCTGCATCTCCTTTCTCCAAATGGAACACCACATCACACTTAGCTTCCACCGTCTCTCGAATCATACCCCTAATTTTGTGCCAAACTTGTTGAATCAACAACTTCTCTCCTTGAAATATTCTTCAATTTCGTTCCAACCAAATCTGCCAAAGTATGAAAGAAGGCCCAACATACCACACATCTTGCAAGAAAGAAGCCATAGAAAGAGGTCTACCCAGCCTATTCCAGAAATACTCCAGGGAGGATGCATGAACACAGGGTCTTTTCCACACATCCCACTAGCAATGCCAAAGCTACAGAGTCACAGGACAATGGAAAAACAAGTGAGAGGAGTCCTCCTCTCCACATCCACATAGTACACACATAAAAGGACCCTGAAAACCTCACTTTTGAATCTTATCCCATGTCAAGTTCCTATTCCAAGTGAAAGTCCAAAAAAAGCAGTTACACTTTGGCCAAGATAGCTTATTCCACACTTTCTTCCACCAGTGCACCTCCACTCCATCTAGTTGGTGAGATAACAACACCTAAAATCCAAACGCCACATTATAGACACCTTTAGGATTAAGAGACCAAGAAAGAACATCCCCTTCTTGGAGGGAGCTACAGTGTCTATGAGAAAGGATACTATGAAGCTCAGTGCACTCCTCCTCCATACCAACAATAGGCCACTCATCGGGTTTCTTCCATCTCTCCACCACCAACTGCCCATGAGAAGAAAAGGATTTGAAGTCACTCACCCTTAACAAACCTACCTCACAGAACCTTTGGCTCAGAGTTACCGAATTAGGGAACTGAGAAAAAATGGGAGGAAAGCCATCCCAAGAATTAGACCAAAAATGACCTTTTGTCCATCTTTTACAAATCTAGAATAAGCCATCCTTAATTAGGGTAGCCCCTTTCTTGACTGTACTCCAAATCACTGATCCTTTCCCCACCAGGGGATAACAAGGAATATCAATTTGAGGGACCCCCAAGAAGTATTTCTATGTTAATACCCTGGCCCAGATTCCATCCTGCTCCACACACCACCTCCAATACAATTTAGCCATCAACATCATCCTTGTCAATGATGATTGCCTTAGCCCAAGGCCGCCAAGTTGCTTCGGGCTACAAACAATGTCCCACCTAACAAGGCTCCATTTAGAGGACAATAAACTACCTGCCCATAAAAATTGTCTAGCTAAGGAATCTAATTCCTTAACAAAGCCCAAAGGGCCTACCTGAATCATACATCTATAAATGGGGAGAGCTTATACCACAAAATTGAGTAGTTGAACACAACCCGCAAAGGACAACCACTGATGGGTCCAATGATTAACTTTCACATAGAATTTATTCATAATATTCTTCTAAGGCTCCCGAGGAAGTCTTCCAGCAGAGATGGGAATACCAAGATATGTCAAAGGGAGAACCCCAGTCTGAAATCTCAAGATATGAGCAATTCTCCTCTGAATGGAGCCTGGAGTATTGAAGAAAAAGATGGAAGACTTATTTTCATTAAGCATTTGACCTGAGGCTAAAAGATAAACATCCAACACCTTGCGTATATTCGAAGCTTCCCTAATAGTAGCCATACCCATCAAAGCAGTGTCATCCACAAACTGTAGGTGAGACTATGGAGGTAAACCACTTCCCCACCCCCACCCTTGAATGAAACCTAACTCCACCTTCCTTCTTAACAAGCATCCTAGACCCTCAACAAGAAGAAGAAACAAGTAAGGAGAGAGGGGGTCACCTTGACGCAAACCCTGAGAGGCTCCAAAAAGCTTAGAGTGCTCACCATTTATTAACACATAGAAGGCTACCGAAGTAACACAACTCATAACCCAACAAATCCACTCATCCCCAAAACTAAAAGCACCAAGAACCTTCTGAAGGAATGACCATCGTACGTGGTCATAAGCCTTAGCCATATCAAGCTTGATGAACATTGCCTTATCTTTAGAGCTAGCCATAGAGTGAATGGTTTCAGTTGCAATAACAATCCCATCCAGAATCTGACGTCCTGCCACAAAACCACTATGTTCCTCTGAAATCAGCCCTTTAAGATTTTTTCAACCTATCAGCAAGCAACTTAGAGATAATTTTATAAATCACATTGCAAAGAGAGATAGGCTGAAATTGACTTAACCTATCCTCCCCTCCACATTTTGGGATGAGAGTAAGGAAGGTAGAATTCAGGGCCTGTAACATTTGTTTATTCTTATGAGACTCTTGAACAACCGCCAACAAGTCCAACTTGATAATCTCCCAAAATTCTTGAACGAACTCAATCGGGAAATCATCAGGGCTGGGATCTTTCCCCTTTTTCATTTGAAACACAATCCCCTCTAGCTCCTCTATCGAGATATTACTCATAAGATGATCATTCATCTCTCTAGAAACTAAAGAAGGGATATAAGAAAGGACCTGAGCTTCCTCGTCAGATACCCCTTGCAAATCCTCTCTGAATAATGAAGCAAAATATTTCTTAGCTTCCCGTGTAATTTCATGAAAAGAAGAAAGAGTTTCACCCCTGTCATTTACCAGAGCATAAATAGAATTGTCGTGTCTCCTGGCTTTCACTGAGTTGAAGAAAAAAGTAGTATTTTTATCCCCTTCCTGAAGCCACTCAATTCGAGCCTTTTGTTTCCAAAAAACCTCCTCTCATAGTTCACATTCTTCTAGTGCTTTCAAAGCCCTAGTCTCTTCCCGCAGCAGGTCCTCATTCACTCCATCCTCTCTAATCAACCTCGTAATACCATCCGACTCAGCCTAGGCAATGTTCTTATCATGGAAAATGTTTCCAAAGCACTAGCGATTCCAATGTTTAAGCTGATACTTGATAAATTGAAGTAACTTAGAAAAATTATACATTGTTGTACCATAAGCAAGTCTACCGTATCTCCACCACTCAGCCATATAGTCGTTGAGAGAGGAGTCATGCAACCACATAAGCTGGAACTTGAAAGTAGGAGATCGAGGAACCCAAGCTGAAGAAATAGCCAGCTTGATAGGCCAATGATCCGAACCCCTCCAATCCAATATTTTTGACTTAGGAAACCACAACCCACCAACCTAGTAGCAAGAAACCAGAAAGCGATCAAGTCGTTCCACAATGTAGTTATTCCCAATCCTCTGATTAGTCCAAGTAAATTGGCCATTAATGGGCTTGATATCCACAAGATTTAAAGCTAAGATATTATCCTGGAGTAGCAACACAGAAAGCTCAAGCCTCGCAATACCATCCCGCTTCTCAGCCAACTCATATATAGCATTAAAGTCCCCAGCCATTATCCATGGGTGGAAAGGAACCATGTTTCAGACAAACTAGATATGGGACCACAAAAGTTGTTTACCTTGAAGATCAGTAGGTGCATAGATATTGGAGAAGAGGACAAACTCCCTCGTCTCAAAACAAGATGCAATCATAGAGATAGAAGACTGAAAGGATAACCACCAAAGAGGGCGGATCTTCCAAGGATTCCATAAATAGGCCACTCCCCCCACTGACCCTTGAGCACCAACGCACTGGCACTCTCCACTCCCCCATAGCTTAGGCACTAAACCAAACATACACTCCACTGATAACTTAGTCTCCTACAGGAAAAGAACATTAGGAGATTGAATTCTAACCAAATCACAAATAGCTTTTTGTCGAGGGCCACTGTTCAAGCCCCTTACATTCCAAGATAGAACGATCATTTCAAGGGGGTAAAAAAATGAGAATCAATAGTATTAACAGACCCTAACTCAACCAAAGTTTCCCTTGTTAATTTAATCTTTTCCACATCCTTTTTTCTGCCAGGCTTGGAAGACTTCTCTCCTGCCCCTTTTTTTGGGTCCTTTTGAAGAAGACCCAAATGAGAAGAAGACTTAGGAATCTTCCCACCCTCAATCCCTGTGTTTGAGACAAGAGGAGATCCATCCTCACCACCCTCCTGCCCTACTATACTAGGAGCCAATTCCATCTAGACTTCCATTTGAACATCAGTGTCCATTTGAAAAACTCTATTATCTTGCAAACCTTGAGTATCTTCCGAAATAAGGCCCTCTTATCCTGTACCCAAAGCCCCTTGATCCAAATTCATCAAGCCTAGATTCACTTCCTGCTGGCTAAGATCATCTAAAATTTCAAATCTATTGAAATAATCTTCGTCCTGCCTTTCCTTCAAAGTCCTCTTTTGACCTCGATTCTTTTTTTGACCCTTGACAGGAATGAAACCATTAGTGCCATCCACATCACCAGGAGTGGGTTCCTTCCCCTTTTCAACCCTAGGGTGATTGCGGGGAGGTTGAGAAGGCTGGGAATCCACATGCCTAGCCTTTGGGCATCTTCTCTACAAATGACCATATTCATGACAGAGATGACATTCAAAGGAAGGGTTTCATAATCCAAATGTTGCACCCAAGAGTAAGGACTCACACACATATCCACCGAATCTGACAAAGGTTTACTTAAATCAATCTCAACACAAATACGAGCAAAAGTCATCATCTTTTTACCTTGAGTCTGTTGAGAAGTACCAACTGATTTTCCTAGCATCGAAGCCAACAAATGTAAAACATCCTCCCACCAACATTCCATAGGGAACCTTGGAATCTGAACCCACACCAGAACCTGATTTGGAAGATCTTCAGCAAGATTGAAGCCCGCATGCCACGGTTTAATAAATAACCCAATCTGATTATAAAAATAGGGGCCTCCTTCGAAGGCCTTGTTGCGGTCCGCCAAGAAATTGAATGAAACCATGAAAAATCTATTTGCTAAAAGCATAACCTCCATTTCTCCCTTAGGCATCCAAGTCTATTGGGCCCACGATTCAAGAAATTGTAGTGAAACCTGCATCCCCATAAACTTGCATAGCAGAGCATGCTTCGAATAATATTCAATATCTTCTGCAATCATCTCCATCGGGATAACCAATATTGGTCTCTCCTCACAACATTCAAGACAACCATTGATCTTCGTCATCCGAGTACCACTAGATAGACTCGAACCAACCAATGCTAGATTTGGTGAAAACAAGTTGTTTAAAACCTTCGAAGCATGCGAAGTAGCATTTGCACCAACCGTTGCTGAGCGATAATCCATCTTGGGACAAGCCCCTGAAGACTCCCCTATTGGCATTGGCACTCAGCGGGATCAAGGCGAACAAGCAGGGTTATGAAACCGCAACCCCAGATAACCCCCAAACTGCATCCACTCCCCACTCTAGCGTGGCCAAGAGTGAGCAGTTGTTTCGAGCTAGGGCCTAAACGTCTTAGCTCGACCAGCAACCCCCAGGGGTGAGCGTCGTCTGCAACAATCTACAAGGTTAGTTATTTCGGCTGAATCTGCATGTTGAACACGCAGTAATCGCTGCTCTTCCACTTCCTCTTGTCCTCCACAACCTAGGAAATGATTAATCTATCTCAGATGTGAGCAAAGCGTCTCTCCACGCCCTTATCAAATGAAACTGTAGCCCTAGGCCGCCCCCAAAATGCATCCACTCCCCACCCAGGCGCATCCAAGAAAAAGCAAAAATTTCGGGCTAGGGCTCGACCGCCCTAGCTCGACCAGCAACCACAGGGGACCGCAACAAACGACAGGGTCAGTGATTTCGGTCAACACTACATGTTCTGCCCACCAAAAATGCCGCTCTCCGCCTTCCACTTCAACCCAGCGGTCGCGTCATCCATATAATATATTAAATATTATAATACTAATATATTATAATATTATATATATAATTTATTATATCTATAATATAAATAATAATATATACCATGACAAAATATATCAACAATAAATATTTAATTATAATATATAATTATTTATTATTATATTATGTATTATACATAATATATTTTTATAATAAAATTATAGAGAGGGATTTGTATGTATAACTATCTAAGTTTCTTGGAATCTATTTTATGAAATATTTTATTATTACATTTTATTATCATCATTGATACATTTTGAAATATTTAATTATTTTTATGTTTTTTTTGGGTCATGAAATTTTCAAACTTTGTATGTCATTATTCATATTCATTGTGAAACATAACATCTCTTCTTTAAACATTTAATTAATGTATGAAGAAACATACATCACCATTTATTATTATTATTTCTACGAAAAATATTAGATTATTATTATTATTTTGAAATTTTACTCACAAAAAATGATACGAGATAAGTAACAATAAGTTTTAAATAAGATACCACTATTGATTTACACTTTTTCACTTCACAAAAATCTATTTTATCAAATTAAAAAATTACATCCTTCCATTATTACCTCTACTAAAATATATCTAATTATTATTATTTAACATTTTATTTAAAAATAAATCAAATAAAATTATTAATTATTAATTTATAATTTAAAGTGAAATAAAATAAAATTGATCAAGTTTATAAACCCCACCAAAAATCGACTAACTCTCCTCCCAACATAACTTACACCTTTAGACTAATTGCTAGTCTTACTGTAAATGTAGTTGCTCATCTTAAAAGACCCAAAGGGATGGATGGACGGACGTTCAAGACAGACACCTTAAGCCTTATCAGACAATACGTTCCACTCATTTATGGATACTATCCGCACGTTTATTAATTTAACATAAGTGGGTGGTTGACGCGCTAGGATTAGTCCGTGAATGGGAGGGCATGTGTCCCCTTGGTATTGATGGATATGCACTGGTTATGCTTCCGCCACGACGGAGTGTAGCTGCACTTCCCCCAAACTCCCGCCGAAGAAACAGGCTTCACCACAAGCTCCTGGGAATTTACTAATGGCGTGAAAGGACACACCTCGATACTTTCGCTTGCTTCAAAATATTTCCATCCTAAAAGTATCAGAGTCGCCAACCAACGAAGTTCACCAGACATTGCGTTGTTCCGTTGTGGGTGTGATGAGGGAAGTGTGTGGTTGCAGAATCGCCACTTTGCCGTTGCCGAATCCCACAGACGCATTTCTAGATAAACATGACAGATAAAGATGATCGGACGATAAAGACAATGCGCGGCAGTGGATGTTCCGGGTGGTGAAATCGTTGACGTCAACCCCGACGGCTCACTCTTCGCAACCGGCCTTGACGATGGCATGGCCGACAAGGAAGCTGCCGGGTCGAAGAAGCGGAAATGCCCCACGGAAGCGGCAGGGCTGCGGAAGATCGACGAGATTTACACGCCGGCGAAATTGAGCAGCGTGGCGTAGTGCCCCGTCGACCGCAACATCGTCTGCTGCGGCGACTACGACGCCGTGGTGACGGAGTGGGACGTCCAGCGGGCGGCAGGTGTGGAGCGTCGACTACAGTCGATTTCATCCGGGTCTCTGCGCCTCCGCCTCCGCCGACGGCACCGTCAGATTATGGACCGCCCGAGCCGACACCAGTAACGCCATTGTAACCCCCTCCGCGACAGGTATTTCCGTCTGCTCCGTGCAGTTCAGCCAGTTTTGTCCAAATCTATTAGCCACTGCATCCGCCGACGGAGGTTTTTATTTATACGATATCCAGACGACGGAGAAGTGCCTCACGGACAGGAGGGGCCACGCCCGGGCTGTTATTCATTGTGGCGGAGTGCCAAATTCCCGTCGGCGGAGGAGAGGAGGGCGTTTGCTGGAGACGAGGGCAGAGCGACGGCGACGACGTTCACTCTGCTGTGGCTGCAAACTCAGACGGTTCGCTACAGCTGATCGAAGCCACAATTCTTAGTTAGCTCGCCACATGTCTAAGCTTTTTGATTTTTGTAAATACTAAGTATGAAAACCCTATTCCAACCACTCACAAAAAAAGCCTTGTAAACATTGTTTTAATGTGAAAGCATGTACGATACCTCCTATTCTATTATAACTTAAATAAAAAACAGTCATTCTCGATTTTTCTTCCGGTAAAGAGTTTAAATCCCATCTGATGTGTTTGACTATTTTATTTTGTAAATTATAATAATTTTTATTTTTTAATATAATGTGAAAGCGTTTTAATAGTAAAATAATTATTTTATGAAAAGTAAGATTTGTTTAAATAGATAATTTTAATATTTTGGAAGTGAATTTTTAGTTTTATAAATATAATTTTCAGCCGCGATTAATTTTAAATGTAAAGATTATATAATTGGAAGAACTCACATGTGGTTAATATTTAACTTATGATTTGTATAATATGATTAAATTTTTAATATAAGAATTTTTCATTCAAATCTAATATCAAAATTTATTTGGAGGTTTTGTATTTTGGGACATGAATACTAACTTTATAAAATCTAATTATTTGTCATTTATTTTGCATTGAAATTGTCAATCAAACCTTTTTTTTATTATGAATCATCTATATATATTTGAAAGAATATATATATATTAAAAGAGAAATAGTACAAACTATTCACAAAAAATAGGTGGTATGAGAGTATGCCACATACCAGAGACACACTAAACATGTAAAATATGTTTAGGAAAAAAATAGTCAAAAAATTGTTACAACGGTAAGCACAAAATTATATTGAGAGAATTAGCAACAATAGCAACAAGACTGGAGGTAGGGAGTCCTTATCATCAAGATTTCCCTTACCAACATTAGGGAGGTCTTCCCCCACAAGAACGTTGTCCCAACATTGTTACCATTGTTTAATCCTCCTTTTTCTTCTTCCATAGTGTCTCACTCTACACAAGTAAGAGAAATGGCTAAGGCTAGACGAGGGAACTTATTAGCACAAGGCAACAAAACCTTGCCATCCCATGGTGCCAACAATGACACACTATGACTCGCACACTAAACAAGTAGAGGATGTGGAGGTAATCCCCAACAACCCCATTAAGTAGGTGGAGGCAAGCAACAACGCAATGTAAACCACCCCAAATGACTCTGAAATGATGGGAACAGATGCAGTGATACCCCTCAAAATGGCCTTCCTAGAAGGCGAGGGAAATAGAATATGTCTGAAGGTGCATGGAGCATTCCCCAATGATCCAAAAAGGTTTAGAGATGGGATACCTCCAAGGCCACCTTGTTTGTTTGCACTTGTATCTACACAAACATATTGGAGATAGCCATTTCCTTGTAATAAGCATATAAATGAATATCCACTATAGAATTAGCAAAAGCATATCCTTTGAAAGTATGCCAACATTTAACATAAATAAAATGAATCATTAACTAATCTTCCAAGAGGATATTCTACAAGATAAACAAATCATGAATCTAAGACCAAACATTTTTTGCTTTCACATAAAACCAAAAATAATGTATAAGGGTCTCTAAATGGCCACAAAATGGACATTTAGGCTAAGTGACACCTAATTAAACAAGGTAATGACTAAGAGAAAGACCATGGTAAAGAAGACACCAATAAAAACGTGCAAGCTTAGGTTTGAAAAGAATAATATTCCATACTATTTGAAACTATCTATGGTCAGTGTTGGTTGAAGAATGAAGCTCCCACTGAACATTGAGCTTGTCAACTATAGGCATATGAGGTGGTAACCATTCATATCCCTTGTTGAGATTATACTTCTTGAAATGAATTTCAACATACGACTTTTAATATTCCCACCATAGGCGTGCAAAGGTGATTAAAATATTATGCATTGTTTTAACAAGGATAGCATTAATAACTTCTTGGTAAGACTCTTTGTCATTATTGTTTAAAATAAACTTAATCTTGCCTTCCACTAAGAAAGCTAAATTATTATTGTTTATAGAAGATATCTTATACAATATGCAATCATTATCTGAATAATTTGAGGACATAAACTCGAGGGACTTCAGCAAGAGGGACTTCAATAGAATTAATAACATATGACAACTATATAGAATGTTTATTAATGTTGATATTGATTGAGCTTGCAAAGGACCAATTTAAGGCATTGCATAAGTGATTTTTGTTGCTCATGGGAAGATTCATGAGCTTTAAACACTTGTTGATAATGGTGAAAAACACTTGAACCATATTAGGCACCTTAATGAGCCTTAAATGGTCAACTTATTTAATGGATTTGATTTGTTGAGTTGCAACATTTGGCCTTAAGCATTTTAAATAATTATATAGAGACTTTGTCACCTACTTTAATCTAATGTAACCTGACTTTCATCTATGCACCTCACACATTTTAGGTGTCTATAATCTAGATGTATCGATGAATTAGTACAACTTATATAATTGCAATAGTTAATGGAAGGGAGCCCAATCTAAAGCAAAAATAACACAACTCAATGCTTTGGTAGTGGTAGAGTACGAGTGTCAGTGGATGCATGCTACTTGATGCTTGTAGATTCAAATAAATATAGTGATGCATGTGAGAGAATTCGACCACCATTCCAACAAAAATTACCTACAAATTAATCTATGAGGTTCCTTGCTTGATAGATGTGTGCCAAAGTAGATCCATGATGTAAAAGGGTAGCATTGAGAAAGAATTTATTTATTTATTTTTTTGGTTGATTAGATTGTCAATTAATGCAAAAGAGAATGGGAAATTGATCAAAAAGGATAATGTCTCCACTAAGAATGAAAAATAGTTGTTAAGTAAAATTATGGTTACATGGAGACCATTACTCTATCAAGATTTTTATAAACTTTTTCAGTTCCATGGTGGAGGTGTTTTCACATGTGCCATATGGAAGCCATGGGATATCAGTAAAAATTAGGGTCATAAAACCAGAACTTATATTGCATATGCAACCATGCCTCTCACTTTCCACTTATCCATCATATAGGGAAGCGACCAAGTTTTTACTTGGGTGTTTGGTCATATTAAAGTTCCCACTCATAACCCAATATGAATTTGACAATTCATCAACAATCCACCACCAAAGCATCACCCTTTCCATCACATCATTAGATGTATAAAATTAATAAACTAAAAGAGTAGTTTTCAAAATTAAATAACACCCACAAAATAACGTTCAAGGGATCTCAACCATAATCCACTTAATGTGTTGCTATTTTAAATCAATAAGTGTTATCAAGCTGCCATGTCAAGGGATATGATCACTAGTCATGATAATACTATCGAGTCAAATTATATTACTAATATTTGTAAGCAAAAATCTCATTGAACCTTAACTTCTTGTAGATAAAGAATATTCATTTTTAGAAATTGAAGCCAAAACTCTTGTACAATATACTTATGATTTAAGTTTATGAGACCCTATACATTCCATGAGAATTAATTCATGGATTATACAATTTAAGAGACAATACCTTCATATTATATTATATTATATTATATTATATATTTATTTTTTACCAATAGAAATAAATTCAAATGTTTAATACTTTCACAGTCTATAAAATCAATTAAGAATATTTTCAAGATAGCCGTGTTTCCACTTTTATTTCAATGTTTTAGATCACTACTTATATTCCTTTTTTAGGATTAAAAATGTAAACATAATTATCCCAAAAATATTTTTGATTAAAAACAAACTTATTAATAAAAAAAAATAGTTTACATAATAAAAATAGCTAGTTGATATATATAACCCATAAATTGTTGAAATAAATTCAAATGTGAAAACATCCCACATAATATAACTTTTGGATGGGAAAACCCAACAAGCAAAAAGCCATCCCTTAAAAACCAACTTGCATGTAGGAAAAACTAGAAATCAAAAACACATTTCCATTGAACACAACATTGCTAGGTGAGATAGCCCAAATTAAGTAGAAGAAATGGTAAATGAAAACCCTAGATGTGGAAAATAAAAAAACGTGGAAGCCTAGAGCACTGCAAACTAACCAATCAAGGCAACAAACTATCAAAATCTAACATCCTGAATTGAAGAAGAAAGGCATAGCCGAGAAGTCGTTAGCCATACGAGTCCAAGTCGCATACAAATGTGAAAAAACTTAAAAACAACACTAACCACTACCTAAAACTTGCCATCCTCGAGACACAGGGTAGGGACACCACCCCTATCAAACAAGGCAATGAGACCAACACTACGATTTTAGTAGAAGGATAAAGGGCACAAAGTTCCTCCATCGTTTCCTTCATTATGACATATCAAATATATTTTAGGAGTTTAATAGAGCGGGTAAGTAGTTACTTCAAAGAAACCAAGATTCTCATTGTTATATAAATAGTTTTTTCTCTTGCTCTTTTCATTATGCATTTTTTTAAAGTTAAGGATATAATTTATTTAAAATTATATTTTATAAGTTTATGATTTTAATTTATTTTAAAAACTTTTGTTAATTGATTTTGTTATAAAAAATGTTATGATAAGATTTTAATAAATTTTTATTGTGCTTTTTAAATATTTATTATATTGTAAATAGTTGTTAGTTTAAATTGGTGAAGTTGTGTAGTTTACAAAAAATCTACTAGAAATCAATTTTTGTTGCTAGCAAATCTTGATATTTCAAACCTTAGCTCTTAACTTAACATCACTGTGTAAAGTAATAATCAACAAAAAAAAAAAAATTACCACATTATTTTTCAATACGCATGTAGAAAAAAAACTAAATACTTATAACTTTAAGCTTAATCATCATTATTAAATTTTTAAAATTGTGTTTTCAATTTAATATTAATAACTTAAATTATTAATTAAAAACCTTATTAAATTATTTAATCATCTTAATGTTGTATTTAGTTTTAAATTTTTTATTATATAATTTATTATCTTCATTAGTTATAAAAAAAATTAAATAATATATGAACAAATTTTTATCAATCTTTTAGATTTTATTGTATGAAGAAGAAAATACTCTAAAACATTAATAAAAATTATTCCAAAAATATTATGTAATTTTTCTTTACATATACAAATTCTTTTAAATATTTATTATATATAATTTTTTGAAATAATTTTAGATAATATTAAACACTAATAGAAAAAATGTTGTAACCCAAATGCTTTATATTATGTATAAGAAAATATTATATAATTATTTTTTTTACAAACAATGAATACCATTCAAAATGTCACACATTGGAAGAAATATTAAAATCAATTTTAATACATTTTATTGTATCTAATCACATTTTAAATTTAATTATTCCAAATAAAATGTAAATTTTATAATTATAAATGTGTATCCAAAAGTTCACTATCTAATTCATATTTCTTTAATAATTTATGAGTTTTTCAATTAATGGGTCTATCAATATGCATAAATAACTACCATGTATCATTTAACTTGTAACATACCTACAGTCATGATACAATCACTCATACATGACATCTATCACATACCTATTACATATATGTATGCATTCACTCATACATGACATCTACTTGTAATCATGATATAATAACTTATACTAGACATGAATGTAGCTAATCACCCTAATAGACTCCATTTAAAATAGATTAAATCAAAACACCATTCAAATTCATTCTAAAATAATACCATTCACTCTAAAATAAATGTCATATAGATGGTCAATCTATGCATTCTTCAATTCTAATCTCATGCCTTATTCCAAATTCATATAGAATAAAGTCATATTCTAGCACTCCAAATTCACATAAGACACTCCCTTATTGACCCTCACCATCCCTAATCATTCCCTCATCAACCCTAATATTCAATTATCATCCCTATTGATTCCCTTACCAGTTCTCATTATCCCTAATCACTCCCTCATTGGCTATCATCATCCTTCATTGTTGCTAATCACTCCCTCATCAACCTTCATCATCCCTAGTCACTCCCTCATCATTCTTCATTGTCATTGATCATCCCTAAACACTCCCTCATCAAACCTAATCATAACTAATCACTCTCTTATCATCCCAAGCATCATCCCTAGTCACACTCTCATCATCCCTTATTATCCCTAATAACTCCCTTATTAACCATCATCATTTATTATCATCCCTAATCAATCATTCATCATATTTCATTAGACCCATCATCATCCCTAATCACTCCCTCATCAACCCTCATCATCATCATTAATCATCCCTAATCACCCCTCCTCATATGTCCTCATCCCTCATTATCCCTAACCATTCCCTCATTGTCAGTCATCATACCTAATCACTCTATCATCATTCCTAGTCACTCCCTCATCTAGTAGAGTGTGTTCTAATCTAGTAGTCAGTATAATTTTTTTTTTAAAAATTGAACAATATCTTTTTCAAATTTATCTTGAATGGTGTTATAATTCCTTTTATTCTAATTGGAGTGTACCAAGGTGATTATTCACATTCATGTCTAGTAGATTAGATGGGGTCATGATGGATTACTCTAGGGAGATTATTGAATGATTTATATGGTGGAAATAAGATAATATAATCTTTGCACTTTCATGGAAAAAAATCATTTTGAATGATGAGGGATGATGAAAAATGATGATAGATAAAAAAATTACCTCTTTGTGTTTGCTTCGTATGAGGTGAAATCCTTCTTCTAAACAAAGTTATTTCCAAATCATTAAGTGAAAGAGCTGGATTGTTTTGGATCTTCTCATGTTTGTGAGTTGTTCTCAAATAATGATGTGGGTCATGAGTATAAATTATTAGCATTTGTGCCACTAACTTTGTTATGGCATGTTTTCTCCTTGCATTAAAATCTTTACATTTGTGTAGTAATTATGATAGGAAAGTGGAGAGGGGGTTGACATGAACTACCAGTGCTTACATAATTCCTATATAGTGTGGTCTCCATAATATATGTTTAGTGTTTGCCATTTAGGTTTCATTTTTAAGGTTTAGGGTTCAAATTTTATAGTTCAGTGTTTAGAGTTCTAGCATTTAGATTTTAAGGTTTAGGGTTTATCCAGTTTTAGGATTTAGGGTCTATAGATTTGGGTTTGAGGTTTTATGGTTCTAGGTTTGTGGTTTAGGGTTCAAATTTCAATGTTTAGAGTTTAGTGCTTAGGGTTTTAGGATTAGGGTTTAGTCTTAAGAGTTTAGGGGTCAAGGTTTTAGGTTTTTGGTTTAGGGTTTGGGCTTCAGTGTTTAGGGTTTAAGGTTCATGATTTTGAATTTTGTGTTTAAGGTTTATTGTTTAATATTAAGGACCTATAAGGTCATGGTTTTATGCTTTAGTGTTTTAGGCTTATGGGTTGGGATTCATGGTTAAGGGCTTAAAGTGTAGGTTTTAGGGCTTAGAGTCTAGGGTATAAAGTCTAGGGTTTAAGGTTCTATGTTTAGGGTCTAGGTTTTGAAGTTTAGATATTATTTTTTTGGGTTTAGGGATAATGTATTTTAATTTTTAGAGGTTTATGGTGTTAAGGGTTTAGTTTTAAGGTTTAAAATTTAAATATTATAATGTTTAGGGTTTGGGGTTTGGGTTTTAGGGTTAATGGTTTAGGTGTGAATGGAGTGTACTAGGGTGATTAGCTACATTTATGTTTGGTATGAGTGATTGTATTATGAATATAAGATTATTCCATGTATGAGTGATTGCACACCTACATGTAGTACTAGGTATGGGGTAAATGTAATGTTTGAATGATTGTATCATTATTATATGTATATTATAGGTTGAATGCTACATGTTAGCCATTTATGCATATTGATTGATCCATTGTTTAAAAACCCATAAATTATTAGGAATTCATCTTTAATCCACCTTCAATCCATTTACATAAAATTCCCTAGTCACTCCTTTCTCTATATAGGTTAAAATGACCCCTATCCTTTCAAGATGTGGCTTAGCTAATGCCCCCTCTTATTTCTCTATATAGGTGATAACTCAAGATTATGATTTATGGATAGAGGTTTAGGATTTATAAATTTAGGGTTTAAGGTTAATGGTTGATGGTTAAATATTCATAGCTTAAGGTTTAGTGTATACGGATTAGTGTTTAGGGTTCAAGTTTTAGTTTTATAGCTTAACGATTAGGATTTAGGGATTATAATTTATATTTTATGCTTAAAGGTTTTGGATTTATGGTTTATGGCTCAAGGGACCAAGATTTTAGTTTTTAAGGTTTTGGGCTTGGTGTTTGGGGTTAGGGTTTTGGTTTTATGGTTTCACACTTAGGGTTTAAGGTGTGAGGTTAAGGGTTTGGGGTTTGGAACTTAGTGTTTAGTATTTAGTGTTTGTGATTTAGTGTTTAGGGATTAGGGCTTAACGTTTAGGATTTGGGGTTTAGTGTTTATGGTTTAGATTTTATGGTTTGGGGTTTGGGGTTTTAGGTTTAGGGTTTAGGGTTAAGGGTTTAAGGTTTAGGGATTTAGGTTTTGGGTTTTTAATTTTTGATTTGGGTTTAGAATTTTTTGTTTAGGAGTTAATGTTTAAGGTTTATAACTTATGGTTTATGGTTTTAGGCTTGGGGTTTATGGTTAAGGGATTAAATTTATGTTTTAGGGTTTAGGATTTAGGATTTTAAATTTATGGTTTGGGTTTTAGGGTTAAGGGATTACATTTAGGTTTTAAGGTTTAGGTTAAAAAGTACATGGTTTAATGTTTTAAGTTTATATGTTTAGGGTCTATAGTTTAGGGTTTATGGATTATTGGTTTTGGTTTAGGGCTAATGTATTAGGGTTAAGGGTTCAAGGTTTAAGGATTAGGGTATAGGGTTTAGATATATTATTTAGTGTTTACAATTTAGGGTTTATAGATTAAGGTTTAGGGTTTAGGTTTAGGTTTAGGTTTCAACATTTAGGTTTTAAGGTTTAGTGTTTAGGGTTAGGGGTTTGGGGTTAATAGTTTGGGTGGAAATGGAGTACACTAGGGTTATTATATTCATTTGTGTCCAATATGAGTTATCATATCAAGACCATATGAAGATGGCATGTATGAGTGATATAATACCTACATGTAGTACCTTGTATGTGTAGACGCAATGTATGAATTATTGTATCATTATTATATGTGTAATAGGTTGCATGTTATAGGCTATTAACTTATGCATATTGATAGACCCATTAATTGAAGTTCATTTACTAAGTTGATAACAAGGTTGTTAAGAAGATTCCAAGGTAAGGATAACAAACTCCAAGTATAGTATATTTACAACTTTGTTGATTGAGTATAAACCTCTTATGAAGGTCCGGCTATTATTATGTAAATAATATATAATACTTAAAAGTAAAGTGATTTAAATTATTTGATAGTTAAGCCAAGTCAATATCCTTCCAAGTAAATAGATTAAGCCATCCAGACCTATAGAGTAGAGTTTTCATTGAATTTTAATTTTTAAACAAACAATAAAGGAAATTGGTTTATTATCCTCAGAGATAGTATCTAAACATATTAATAAAGTTTTATAAGAATCATTTAATGAGATTATATTAATAACACCTTTTCAAGACCAAGCATGCCTATACATAATATTGTAGCAGTGTTTATGACTTAGTCAACTTTTTGGGTACTTTGATGATCTAATTGGTATCTTGAGATTATGCAAAGAAACCTATGAGTCTTGTATCATTGTCTTGATATTTTCATTGAGTTTTTTAATTGAATGAGTACCAAAAATGAGGTAGTTGTATACCTCTTTGTATCAAGTCTTTAAGAGGTAGAATTTGCCCTAATAGGCCTATAAAGGGTAAAGTTGTTGGCATCTGAGTTTTGAGTTGATGTTCTTCATGCACTAAGAAGCTTGAGTCAAATAATTGGTGAAACCCTCATAATATTGATTAAAAAAGTGAGGATGTATAATTGAGTGCTTTAGGATTCAAAGAATGGTTTTGCTTGAAGGTAGATTACTATATTGGGATTGAGTACCCTATTTTAAGTCACTGCAAGTGTCTTTTGATCTGAATATAGAGGATAAGAATTCAAGAGATAATACTAAAGAGTAATGTCATTATTATTTCAATACCAATAGTTAGAAGACATTTTGTGATGGACCAAGGGATAATTTATGATTAGGAAGAGACCTAATTGTAAGCACATTTCTATAGGACTTTGAAGTAGACTAGGTTGAGTAAGTGGAGCACTTAATTTGACACCAGTAGGGAATAGTAAATATCAAGATATGGATTGTGTATTTAGGTAGGGAATACTCCTTGAGATCAAGCCATGGCTCAGTTATTGAATTAGGTAGAGCATACTCAAGTAGATAAAGTAGATAAGGAATACTTAAGTAGGTAAAATAGACACGTAATCCTCAATGGTATAGATCTATTACATACTAACATGATTTGTAATTTCATTTCTCATTCTATCTTATAATCCTAAAATTTTGAAAACTAAGTATTGACTAGAATGAAATTTGAAAAACTAATTTCTAAATGGTAACTCCTATAGCTCTATAATAAATTTTAGAAGATGTTGAGTGGCCCTAATTTGTTATATTTAGTAAAATAAATTTAAAGTATAAGTATATAAAAATATTCTTATACTTAAAATTTATTTTAATAAATATATGCTTGCAAATAAAATACCTCTAATTGAAATACAAATAAACAAATACATGGCTTTCAACAATCTAATTGCAAAATAAAAAAGAAAAATACATGGCTTTTAAAAGGGCATATGCCCTTTACAAAGGGTGTATGCCTTATGTAAAGGATGCATGATATTTTCAAAGGGAATGCATCCTTTGTATTCTAAAAGGTGTATACCTTGTCAAAGGGTGTATGCCTTTTTCAAAGGGTATGTGCCCTTTGGATTGTAAAGGGTGTATGCCCTTT
>JARHVA010000430.1:4772500-5022500 GCA_037957365.1 Torreya grandis
CTTGCGAGGTTGTTACAAATAAGAGGTTTTTAACATCATCTTTATAATCCTACGTTACAATAGGGAGGATTACTCTTATTTCGAGTCCACCTATTTTATTGGGCCTAATTTTGCATTAATGAATCTTGTGTAGAGAGGTGAACATTTTATATATCATATTCATCAAAAACATATATATCATCCATGACTAGCAAATATACAATAACATAGGCTAGCACAAGGAAGAGAACAAATATTAGGTAAGAATAATCAAATGTCAGGTTCACTAAATGTTTAACTCTTTCTGAAAATAAAGATTTATGATTAAATAGTATCTTAATAAAATCAAGGATTATAATACTCTATAATATTAGGCCAATTAATGAATTTAGATTTTATTGATACTCTGATAATAAATATTAAATCTAAGCACATGCCAAATATAGAAAGTAAAACATTCAATATTTTGATAATAATAATATGAAGGAGAAAATGTACTTATATTATACATTGATGAATAAACAAATATGATTAATGTAGGTGTAAAATCAAATTGCATGATGATTTTTATCTAGTCATCAGATTTTTAAAAATTAGATTTTTGTCAACATAGACACTTGCATCACCCTATAGACACTTGCATTGATGCTATTATTCATGATTCCATGCTTCTATCCTATATGGAGTATCGAATATTGACTAAATCTCTAAACTTGGTATTTCTAGGTTTTTTGTCAACTTTTAGATTATGTGTTTAGATTGCACATATAGGATTGTGATATCAAAATATACATCAAACCCTAGATCCTCCTCTTAGGTCTTGTCACCTTGTCAAAAATGGGTGAATGGGCTCATGAAGTCATGCTAACCTTAAGGACCCCTTTGTCAATGAGTGTTACCTATATATCTAATAGTCTAAAGTGGGCCTCAAACATATGTAGTTCTCTCTTATGTGTTGGATTGTGTGTGAATAATGGTGCATAATGCTATATAAGTACACATAGTGATTTGGATTATAAATTGACAAATATTTCCCTTGTTTTAATCTTTTTAATTCTTCAAACCTATAATATGACTACTATTGTCATCAGATTATGCATCCTATGATACTCTATCAAGCTCTTATAATTTAATGCAACATTGAATCATCTCTCAAGTTATGGGAACTTGTAAGAGAGATTAATCTCTAGGATTGAAAGGGATATCTCCCTAGATTCTTCTTTAAGTTCCTATCACCTAATCTAAAGTGTGTTTATGAAAAGAGTTAGAAGCTTGCATAAAATGGAAACTACACTAAAGAGGTGATCCACCAAGACATATCCCATAGACTATCAGACTTCTACTAAGCAATAATGCTTTTTAGACCAATTTTATGAATTTAAGGATCCTAACACAGTGTTTCAATGTGATGGTAGCATACTTGGGATAATCAACAAGATAACTGACCTAGGAATAGATTGCACACCATAGAGACAATTTTATACTTGAAGAAGAGCCTAGTACATTCAACACACTTCACATGACCTATTAAAATCAGAACTCTTGCTTAAACATGAAGGATAAAGGGAGTAAGGATGATACTATCAGTTAACTCCACTATACATCACTCACACACTTAGACAAAATGTTTAGAACTCAGAATTAGACTTGTATTCAATTTCAAAGTCAAAGTGTAATGTCATATTATCAGGGCTTCTCCATACTAACTATGATCTCTTTTATAATAGCCAAAATGACTCACATTTATAGAACTTGGAAGAAGAGAGAGAAAAGAGAAGTTAAAGAGGCACAAAGACAAGTGTCCAAAGGTGAAAATCAGTTACACTGTATGGGAGTGAGGTGGAAAAGGAGTTATGAAATTGATTTGCATATGATTCCATCCCAAATTAGCCTCTTCTCCAAGTGTGGTGTATCATATCTTTAATCACTCTCTCTTGTGAAACTGCCTTCATCATGGGCTTTCTTGAGCATTCCAATGTAGGTTATGGACAAGTGTCTCATGTGTGTTGATGAGAGGAGGTTACAAATGGGTCTCCAATTGTATTAGGAGTTTTTTTAATCATGGATATTCTCTTACACAAGCACCATCATCACCTTGCAACCATGATCACTCTCCCATAAGCCTTACTTGATAATTAGCACTAGCATCTTTCAATTCTTCCTAACTAATCCATACCAGGGGTCTCATGACACATGGTAGGTGTTGACCAAATTTTGGCACTTTAGGTCAAAATTGGGCACCCATATATAAAATCTTGGCCAGTAATTCTATACCTTTTGGCTAGGTCCAGTATGTAGAATTCTTTTAGAGGAGGTGTTCCACACAAAACCCATGGCAAAAGTACAAGTGTTCATTATTTCAAAGGTTTTGTTTTTTATTTTTTTATTTAAGTGTCAAGAATTGTTTCAAACATTTTATCCAAAGTAATTTTACTAAAGGGTATATTTGAGCTAAGATTTAGAAGTCTTTCATGAAAATTATCCACTTCAATTTTTCCAAAGGGCACTTTAATTTTTTTGAAGGGCATCTTATAATCCTTTCAAAGGGGTGTTTTTAGAACTCCAAAGGTATTTTTATCAGAGAAAGGGCCCATTTCAAAGATAAAAGGTAATTAAAAAAACCCAAAGTGTATTTTAATTTTGGAACGGAATTTTATAAAAACTTGAAGAGACAATTTTCCTTTTGAAAGGTTCATTTGCAAGAACTCTGAAGGTCTATTTATAAAAATTTAAAGGGCACTTTTCTCTACAAAAGGGAAAAGTGACAATTTATATTTTTTTTGAAAGAAATTTGCAAGAACTCTGAAGGTCTATTTCTCAAAATTTGAAGGGCACTTTCCCTTCGAAAAGGGCACTTAGCAAAATTCCATAAAATTATTTGCATTAAAAAAGGGCTCAGACTAATTCTTTTAAACATTTTCTCTGATACAAGGGGAAACAAAAATAAATAAAGAAATTTTGTTGAAGACATTAAGTCTATGGTTAAGTGCCCAATGAAGAGAAGTTTGAGGGAAATAGAAAAGTGTCCAAGGAAAATATCCTAAAGGAATTCATGATGGGTGCATGCACGTCAACTTCAAGGTCATGGGCAAGCCGTTGGAATTAAAATCTTGGCAAGAACCTAAGGGAAAATGTGGAGGTGACAAATGGTATAATCCTAAGCATTTGGTGTAGACAAATAAATCAAAAAATAGGCAAGTTAATGGTTCAAGTCATTGCCTGCTAACCAAATCAAATGGCTTCCCTGAAATCAGAAACACAGGTGTCCAGAGGATGGATAGCAATTAAGGAAAGCATTTTATAACTATAGAAATGAATTCCATTTCCCTCAAGTAGTGCAATGTATCAGCTCCCCTATTGATAGTTTCAAATGCTCATAGATGGTCTTTGATGGAGGTAGTTTCACAAAGGATGATAGAAGAGTCATTGCACCATTTCAGAAGAGTCTACCATGATTTTACATGGACATATATCTCAAGATACATTCATTATCTAATTCCCACTCAACCATAAATGTAGTGTAAATGTTTCTATTCTCAGGGCCAAGCATGTTTTTCTGTGATCTTTGAGCTTCCCTCTTTTTTATTCTTAGAAATTCTATAAAGGAAGCCATTTTGTCATTGTATAAGAATCTCTCTGTTGGGTATGGTGAATCCCTTCCAAATTTGTGCCTTGAACCAATAAATACAAGTAATTTTGCCTCATTCAAACATTTTACGAAATGTAAATGATAGTTTTTAGTCTTGTGCAAGTGTGGTTTCAATCGACCTTCACATGTCACTCTTATCAATACCTTGTGTTTTATGATCTCTTTCTTACAGGTCAATAAGAAGTGTCAAGTAAGGTTGCAGATATAGTGAACAACTAATTTGATAGAGTATCTTGGAACATCTATAGCTTAAGTTTTCCTAACCTATACTATCTCTTAGACCCCATGTTGAAACACTGATGTGTGAGAGAGTCGATATCAAGTGAAGTGTATATGTAACTTATCCTTGTTTCAAAGTGCATGATATGTTATGAGTAGAGAAAAATATTTTGGTGTATGAAATTTATATATTAGGTTTACTTTTCATGCTATTACTAACTATTTTCAACCCCCAAAGTGTTAGTAGTAGGGACATGTGCTTGAATGATACATCAAAGGGAGTTATCCCTTACCTAGAGATTCATCTCACAAGGTTGCTCACCTACAAAAAATGAGATGTCCTAATTTTACCACTCAGATTAGAGGCCTAGAAAACCTCTTCTCATAGGGTGAATCCAAGTGTCAATATTATGACACTTCATACACTTAGCACCATCAGAAATACCTTAAAAGGCATTTAAACTTAAGTTTCCATGATCTTCACTATGTCACTTGAGATGTCACTTTAGACTGGCTAAAGTAAGAGACTTAGTAGGGACACTTGTGACTGGCTAAAGTAAGAGACTTAGTAAGATCTAAAAATGGCATAAGGATTTGGTTCATTTATTAATCTACCCTACCAAGTTATTGGTGTTCATTGATCATCTTTAGGACCTACAAAACATAAGAAAATGTCAAAGAAACCTGCTTCTTACATGACATGTATGGATTTTGTACAATCTAATTCCATGGATTTAATCCTCATGATGTTGGAAAAAACTTATCTTTCATAATCATGGTCAAATTCATCCATTTGGGTACACTTCTAGCCTCATTTCCTCCATTAGGTCCTAAAATAGGGCTTTCAAGGGTTTTAGAGTGACTAGCCCTCTTAACGTTTGTTCATAAAGGATACACGTTAGAAATCTTTCTAAATTCCATTGAGGGATATTAAAGGACCCTCTCCATATTCCATAAATACCTATAGGTACCATGCATAAGATCATGAAAGTTTTGAGCTTTTCAACTTGACCACTTGAGCTATTTTCATTCATATTGTGAGGGTTTAGGAGCTTGCAAGTCAAAAGATGGCTTTGTAATGATCTCTTATCCACTAGAGGTTCAAACACCTATATATGCATTGAAAAAACATGTTAAAATCATTGGAATATATCATCAAGAGTTAAATATGAAAGCTAACCCTTGTTTGGCATGAATCAGTCAAGTGGAAAGCATGGACAAGGCTAAAAATATACATGACCTTCAACTTGGCTTTTAGGTTGAAGGATTTCCCTCATATATGACTATAACCCTTGTAGTTTAGAGTACACTGTTTGATATAAAATATCTTATAAATGTTTTTTATATTGTTTTAGGTGTCCTATAACTTATAAAACCTTCATAAAATACCCCTAACATCCCCTGCTCACCAAATCACCTTTTTCTCACAAACTGCCTATGCTTTGCATGGGAAAACTGCCCTTATTATGAGACCAAATAGGGGGTATATAACCTATTATTTTGAGAAAAATGAGTATTTGAGTTTATTTTTCAAGTGGTAAGGACTCTCCATACCAAAATTTAGCCTTTTAATCCATCATTTGGCCCTCCAAATCCTCAAATTCCTTAGGTATACTTTTAGGAAAGGCTAATGCATGGGTGTTCTTGAAATGGACCGTGTTTTCTTTGAGAAGGAGTCATTTTTTTGATTTTTTCTCTTCCAATGATTTATATTTGTGTGTTAGATAATTCCATTATGTCTCATGCTTTATTTATGCCCTTTAATCTTCATGTAATCTTCCATCATATGCATATGGTTAGGAATGAGATTCGGGCTTTGACTGAGACAAAGTCACTTTGACTTTGTTTGGAGATTGTTTTATACAAAGAAAGGATTTAAAAGTGTATTAAAGAATGTTGAGGGTCTCTTATGATCACCCTTCACTTTTCCTAAGTCATGCCCCATTAGCCCAATCTTATTTGGCACAAAGAACCTATTTTCAACTTATTACTTGTCTCAATCCGTACAAGCCTTTAGGTGCATTCAAGGTCATTTAAATTTTTTTGGGAGATGGTTTGATTACTATTAAATGGTAAAAGAATTAAAAAACAAAATATTTACCCTAAAATCTTAAAATAAGGCTAAAAAAACTCAAACTTATACCTCATATGCCCCAACCTTCTTACAACTTTTCTTAGCAGGACTATGTTTCATGCATTTAGGCTTGCCTGTAGGTTGATTTGGCTTGGTATGAATTTGTTCATGATGTTTTATTATGGAAATAGATATTTTTGTTTAATCATCAATAATGAATCCTTACCAAGCTTGTAATCTTCCTCTTGCAAATTGATCATACTTGTTTCCTAGCTTAGTCTTTTCTACCTGTAAGTGTCTCTTTCTTAGGCCTACTGTAGTTGTTTTGGTGATGTTTAAACTAAATTTATAGTGATATGACATCCCATGAAGGAAATTTAATCTCAAAACACTCACATACCTCCTTTAAAGTTTAAATTAATGTCTAAACTCTAACCTTCAACCCACTATTTTAAACTTTGACTGTAAGTGTCACCTCCCAAGCCTATGTACAGACAGGGGAGAGTGTTTAGGGTTCATTATGTTAAATTTCATCTTCTCTTGTGGTATATTTAAGATTAAAAATTCTCTTTCACCCATTGGAAACATTTGATCATGATGTAAGGCTATTTTTTAATTTGAATGGAATTTTTTTTTCTTTGCCTCAACCATATAGATAACACCACCCTGTTTCAGTGGTTTTTTATCCATTTTTGAGGGTCTAAATGACCACCCTCCATTTTTCATTATTCATTAAAACTTTGTGAAGTATTTGATTAATCTATAGGATATATACCCACTCAGTTATAAGAATCAAAACCTTTTATAAATGCAATTTGAGAGGCCTATGAAAACCCCTAAGGCCTCTGTTTGGTCATTTTGGAGCAAAAGGGCATGAATACAGTCTAACTTTCCATTTATTATTTTGACACTTTCCTTGTCAAGATAACATCATAAACATGTATATTTTGACCTTTATATAGCAAGGAACCTTAAATGGGGATGATCAATTATTGAAACACCTCTAGAAGGCATATTTGCATCCTATGGTACCAACTGTAGATGATTATTCATTATACACAGGCATAATTGAGACCATATTCCAAGTATGCAAGTTTGTAGCACATATATGCCTGCACCAAAAAATTCAATGCATTCTATCAGTCCCAAGAGATTAAGGACTATATCAAACCCTGCACCTTTTATTAGTGATGTCAACATGCTTTTGTAAGTGAAGTTTCTTAATTGTAATATATAGGGAAATCATGAAATATCAATAAAATGCAAGGAAATGCCTTCCAAGCACCTCAAAAACAATTTTAAATTATTAAATGCCTAAAATACATCAATATCATCCCTAAAACAATGTCAAAACACATTTTCTAATGTGAATAAATCACTTTCAAGGCAACTAAGATGACTGCAAGTGCAAACTAGACATTTTGAAAGCATATACCAACCTAGAAGAGGCTTTCCCAAGTACTTGAGCCCTCCAAAACAAAAATAAGCATGAGAATGTCTTGAAAAAAATGTAGAAACACTTGAAACACATAAATCCATAAAGCTGAAACAATAAAATCTAAGACAAGCTTAAATAGTGACCCCCTCATGGTTGTAAATCCATAAAATGCTATCTAGAGTGTTATCCATTGTTCATAAGGGAGAAATAACCAAATTGAAATTTATTGTTATGAAAATGAATTAAACTCGAAGTAATATCCACCCCCAGAAGAAATATTCCCAACTCCACCTGTATGACCCATGCCAAGTGCTTGAAGTTGGCCCTTCTTTGCTTACAAGAGATAATAGAGGAATTTTTTTTTAGATGGACTATTTTGCATTATCCTTGAAAACCAAGTATGGAAAAGAGTGTGGGGACATGAAGAGTGAATCCACCTATGTTTTTAGCTAAATATGAGTTTAAGGAATCTATACAAGTACCCAAAAGAGCCTAAAAACAAGGAAAAACTCCCATTTTATGCACATAACTAACTTTTGGCTAACATGTAACTGCCCTTAACATGATCCTGACCTCTTCCACATTGAAACTCACCTTGGTGACAAATTTACTTTCATAAAATTTTGTACAAGTCAATTAATAATCTAGAAAAGTGGCCAAACGACCCTCTTTTCACATGAAACCTAGCACATAATAAATTCATGACTTGAAAAAACTTTAGAACATGAAAAATACCATATTATAACATAGTTGACACAAAATAGACCTTTTACCAAGTTTGACTAGGGTTAACCAACTTTGAATTTATTTGACTAGGCCATTTCAAGGGGAATGAGCTTAGACAAGGACTAGGACAAGGCCAAGTAAGATGATGGACCAACATGACACCCTATAGGACATGTTGACGTAGTGGATTACACCCAAGGCAAGGAGGCTGAGCTCTTGCCTTCCACACGCAATAATGGAAACTCCCCTCTCGCCTGTGGGACTGGTGAAGCTGGAGGGGAGAGTCTCTAGGTAAGGGTTAGCTCCCATTGATGCATCTAATTTGTTCCAATAAGTGCTCACACACACACACACACACACACACACACACACACACACACACACACACACACACACACACACACACACACACACACACACACACATAATGGGAGGGATGAAAAAGGAGAAAGATTGTAGGAAAAAAAATCTACTCTAAAGGAGGTGATGCACCAAAATAAACCAACCTTCTCACACTCACTTAAAATCAGACAAACACATACATACACTTCAAACTGGCATAAGGACTAGGCTATAAGAAACTTGGCAAGGAGGCTTTAATGGAAAATAAAGAAAATAGAGATTCACTAAAGGTGCTGTGAAATGCGCACTGTATAGTAATTTTTTCTATTTTTGTACTTCCAAATATAGCTCTCCTTGTCAGCTACAAAAATGGCACCTTATAGACACTAGGTATGTTGGTGTTGGACCTGTGGAAGCATCAAGAAGCAATGACTAAACACAAACTAAACTCAGACATACACAAAGATATCTAACCAAGATAGAGGTATAAAATGCATTTATTGATTTAGGTGAAAATTTGCTAAGGCTACCCCTTACAAATGTGGAAGATCCTTTCTCAAATGACAAGTCCTCAATATATAAGAGAAGAAAGGAGGCCTTTTGGTGCCCTTTTTACAAGTGACCCATGTGCCTTACGAGCATTAGGAAGAGTAGGCTACTTAAACATAAATGCTATGTCAGCCCTATCTCTGACTTCAAGCATTTTTTGACATGGCTGCACCATTTCCCCATTAATAAAGACTACTCCTTGAAGGCACCTACGCAATTTGTCTACTCATAAATGTGAAATGAAGAAAAATGAGTCGCACAGTTAGCCATTCATGCCTTCTAATGGTCAATTCATAGACACTATTTCACCTGCTAGAGTAACTTCTTGAATTGATGCCTCCCTTTACCACTTAGACTATTTGCTTGCTCCTACACTTGGCACTTTTGCCTTTTCCCTACCTTGTCTCTTTCTGGCTCTTTTGGCCCTCGGGCTATCTCTGGGCAGGTTAATGCATTCCTTGGGCTCCTTTCATGGTTAGCACTTGGGCATTTAAAAACAACTTTTTTACTAGCTTAAAATTGTCATTCACACACTTGTCATCACTTGAAAACCAAAGGCTATTTCACCTTCTTAAGGTTGACAGCTTCTGAGACGTCACCATCCTTGGTAATTTCCTTCAGGCTTTTTTGCTTAGTTCCTTTTCTGTGGGTTCCCTTCTTAGCACCTTCCCAAAGGGAAGGTGACCCTTCGGCCTTTGGAAAGTGCCCCTTTATTTTGGCTAAGAGACTCCTATAAGGGCATTTTCCCTTCAGGGTCCTTTAGCTCTTTGGTGGGTCTCTGCACTGTTTCACTAGGCTTTTTTGCTTTGGGCCTTTTTCCTATGAACAAAAAGTCTGCAAGAATTAGCCGCCTCCAAATTTTTGCATTTTTTAGTCTTCACTTTTGTCTTTCAAGCAGCCCCTCCAAATTTTGTGGGCTTTCCTCTGTCGTCTCTTTGAAGTGCCTTTGCCCTCGACAAGGGCTCCTTGAACCTAGACTACCCTCTGTAAGGGCTCTTACCCTTTGGCTTTGGGGGGGACCTCGTTGAACTGACCCTTTGAACTAATCGTGTTGAACCAAAGCATTGAACTGGTTCAATGGTTCAATGCTATGTGCTGAGCATGATTGAACCAAGCCTTTGAACTTTCCTTGTTCACTTTTGCCATTGAACTTGCACGTTGAACTAGAGGTGTTGAACCAAAGCATTAAACCAAAGCATTGAACTAGTTCAACGATTCAACATTGCATGCCAATGAACTCACCAAAGGATTATAGACTAAAAACAAGTGATGAACTGTTCATTTGAACCTGCCAAAGTGTTAAGCCAAAGTGCCAAGGTATTGAACCAACGCGTTGAACCAAACTGTTGAACCAGTTCAATGGTTCAATGGTTCATCACTACTGAGCCAAGATCATTGAAATTTTTGCTAAACCAAGCGATGAACTTAAAGATTGAACTAAGGCTTGAGAATGAAGTGATGAACTTGAAATGATGAGCCAAGGCTTGAACCAAGATTGGTTGAACTGCTGATTGAACTAAACCATTGAACCAGTCTGTTGAAATTTGCCAATTGAACTCTGTATTAAACCAAAGCATTAAACTGAAGCATTAAACTGTAGATTAAACCAAGGCTTTAAACTGAAGTGATGGTTCAATGGTTCGAAGATGCCAACCTCCCTTGTAAATTTTCTTCATAAAAAGGCCCAAAAGAGCCTTGTAAACCCTAGCACTTTTTGAATTGATTCTTCATCTGCCAAGGATTTCACCTACTAAGTCCATAGAAAATGAAGCACCTGCAGAGTCCATAGAAATGGACCTGTAAAGTCTGTAGAAATTCTTAGACTTGTGAAAAATCAAAAAATGAATTGGCCTTGAACAACAGGGGAAGAAGTGGACCGATTTTTTGCCCTATTGGGCAAAAATGGTCAACAACTTGGTGACTCCTAAGGAAAGCATGCCTGCTATGCTTAAAGACTAGTTGCCTTGCAGTTCATTGGGCACAGAGTCAGATGTAGCTTAAAAAAATTAGAAATAACCCTAAAAGATCCAAGAATCAAACATGAAGATTTTTTACCCCACACACAAAGGGAAACACACACAAGGCTAAAAACACTACATGTGACACTCCACTTAGGGAAAGTAGGAAAAGAAACTGAAAAACAAACTACTATATACAGCTAACTAGGAATGTTTGCCTCCCTCTTAGATCAAAGGGAAAACTTTGTAAGTCCCCTCCTTGGCAAGGAAACTTATGGTGCCAACCAAGTGGCTGGATAAAAAGGAGAGCTAGTGGCTTGCTCCTCTCGCCTGCCACCTGAGTTGGCTTGTATCCGAGTGGAGATTCAAACATGCTTACAACATATACATACTCTATTTATTTTTGGAAGCTTGCCTCCTGTTGGTTCTTCAGGCTAGTGTATCTCATCAAGAAATCAATTGCTGCCGATTCATCACCATAAGCCCCTTGATATGCATCATTGACTGGCTTGTTCTCTTCTACCTCATGCTCGGGTTCCATGGTATGACCATCTTCCTTGATGATTTTAAAGAAGATATCTTTAGATTCACTAACCTTCTAAAGGGGTAAATCTAAAAAATTGCAACCTCTTTGCATGCTTGTTTGAACCCCAATGCTGCCTTCTCCACTCTTATCTAGCTCATAGCCTCCTTGAAGAATAGTGCAACCTACCTCAATGACTTCAAATGAATCATTAAAAACATGAACAAGAGATTGTCCATGCTCCTCCATGTCACCTAAGGTGATCTCCTCCTCATCCATACTCATGAAGTCTCCCTGGTCAGTCATAAACTGAGCATATTCTATATCAGGGAAGGCCTGATAGCTTTCTTGGAGGTGTATGTATGGAGTGTATTCAGACACGAAATCTACTATTTGGTCTAAAATGTCCATCACACATTCACTAAGGAGACTTGCTTTGGTCTCCAACTCTGCAATCCGCCTATCTATATCTTCCTAGAAAAGCCTTTCCCAAAAGTCACAATCATCATCAGGAGTAGGAGAAACCCCATCTTCTTGAAGATTTTGAGAAAAATCTTCTTCCTTTCTACCCCAAGATTCTACTGTTTGCTTCCAACTCATGATCTTGGGATTGGAATCTTGCTCCTACAAATAGGCAACAACTTTATCCTCTTCAAGGTCCTTAGTTGGTTCATGATGTTCCTTCTTCTAGCTTAGAATTTGGAGATCATGTTGAAAGACTTGAAGAGGTTGGGGAAGATTTGGGAGGGTCTGCTCATGTACAGGAAGAGCTGTTTAAAAAGAGGTGTGATAAAAAGCTAAGTGCACGGGATTAAGGGTAGGATCGATTGATGCATCGGATGAGTCAGAATGAGCAAGTGCCATTTGATAAAAAGGATTTGGCACACAAGAGGGATTTTTCTCTAAAATAGGAGAGGGCAGACCTTGGGCCAAAAATTCTTGGTTTTCATCCCTCCACTTTACCAACACTTCATCAATATTGAAATTAGCTTGTGGATTGGTGGAAGGGGTGTTTTTTGGCATCGGCTCCTCTATAGGGTCTGAAAGCTCCATCTCTCTTTCTCTAAGTAGTCTCATCTTCTTTTCTAATTCCTTAATCCGCTTGGTCAGATCATCCTCATTTTGTACCTCTTGGAGCTCATGGGAGTCATCATAGAGATGGGGAGTGCATGAAGATTGCCATGAAATGCAAGGAGCTTCCTGAGGAAGGGTGGGAGGGACTTAAAAAGGACTAACCTCATTTTATACCTTGCACTCTTGGACAATGTCTTTCTCCTCGCTATTCCATGACTCAACCACTTTATTCCAGCTCAAGCAATTTAGACTGGGCATCTCCTTTGGGGGTGATGGGGCCACAATGTGAGAGGGTAGCAAAGATTTAGATTCCACTTCCCTTGCTGCCAAAATAGACTGCTACATTTGAAGGTTTGCTAATTTAATTTGTCTATCAAGATTAGCCTTAAACACAAGATTTGCTATTTCAAAACTCTCTTCAACATGATTGGGGAAAGGACTTTGACAGGCTTGACTTGGCTCATAAGTGGGGGCTATATATAACTGATATGATACTTGGGGTAGTGAGTATACATGTTGATAGACTTGGTAAGGCTGCCTCTCATGAACACTCAGCTTCTCTTCCAAAGATGCAATCAAACCACTCACATCCTACATCTCACTTGTAAGCCTGTGTAAATTGGCTCTTTCAATAGGAGCCTATTCCTTCTTAACCTGATCCAGTGCATTCCTCACTTGATGGATGATATGATCAAGAATTTCTTGGCCACATCCCTTTCTGGTGTCAAGATCTACTACATATTTTTCATATCCCAGTAGTGCTCACTTGAAGGTGGAAATGGGTTGATTGGCAAAGAGACTAGGTTGAGTAGGAGAAGTGACATATTGAGAAGACTGGCCATAAGGCTGATATAGCTTATGGCACGGTTGAGACTAGCCATATTGAACTTGATAAGGATCAACATAAGGTTGGTAAGGATCATAGCCATGCTGGCCAAGGAAAATAGGGTCCATGGCTCTGAACGATGGGGGTATACATACCAAAATATTATTTCTTGATGGTACGGTACCATAACTGCTTAACCAGTTGATTTAACTTGGAGTTGCCATTGGTTTTTGATGTGAAAGCCTCCAAAGGCTAATTGGTCGAAGAACACACCAAAATTATTCAACTATGTGGACACAACTTATCCTAGTTGGTCCCACTGGGCATGCCAAAAATTGTTGATGCAGTGGATTGCACTCGGGGCAAGGAGGCCGAGCTCCTACCTTCCACACGCAACAATGGAAACTCCCCTCTCACCTATGGGACTGACAAAGCTAGAGGGGAGAGTCTCTAGGTAAGGGCTAGCTCCCTTTGATGCATTTGATTTGTTCCAATAAGTGCTAACATACACACACACACACATACATACATACATATATATATATATATATATATATATATATAATGGGGGGATGAAAAGGGAGAAAGATTGTAGGAAAATAAATCTACTCTAAAGGAGGTGATGCACCAAAATAAACTGACCTTTTCACACTCACACTTAAAGTCAGACAAACACATACATACACTTCAAACTGGTAGAAGGACTGGACTGCAACAAACTTGGTAGGGAGGCTTTAATGGAAAATACAAAAATAGAGATTCACCAAAGGTGCTGTGAAATGCACACTGTATAGTAATTTCTTTTGTTTTTGCACTTCCAAATATAGCTCTCCTTGTTAGATGCAAAAATGGGACCTTATAGACACTAGGTATGTTGGTGTTGAACCTATGGAAGCATCAAGAAGCAATGACTAAACATAAACTAACACTTAGACATACATAGAGATATCTAACTAGGATAGAGGTAAAAAATGCATTTATTGATTCAAGTGATAATTTTCTAGGGCTACGCCTTATAAATGTGGAAGATCCTTTCTCAAATGACAAGTCCTCAATATATAGGAGAAGAAAGGAGACCTTTTGGCACCCTTTTTACAAGTGACCCATGTGCCTTATGAGCATTGGGAAGAGTAGGCCGCTTAAACATAAATGTTGTGTTAGCCTTGGCTCTAACTTCAGGCATTTTTTGACATGGCCACACCATTTCCCCATTAACCGAGACTGCTCCTTGAAGGCACCTATGGAGTTTGTTTGCTCATAAATGTGAAATGAAGAAAAATGGGTCACACAATTGGCCATTTGTGCCTTCTAATGGTCAATTCATAGACACTATTTCACCTACTAGAATAACTTCTTGAATTGATGCCTCCCTTCACCACTTAGACTATCTACTTGCTCCTACACTTGGCACTTTTGTCTTTTCCCTACCTTGTCTCTTTCTAGCTCTTTCAGCCCTCGGGCTATCTCTGGGCAGGTTGCTGCATTCCTTGGGCTCCTTTCGTGGTTGGCACTTGGGCATTTAAAAAATTAACTTTTTTACTGGCTTAAAATTATCATTCATGCTTCCATCATCACTTGAAAACCAAAGGCTAGTTCACCTTCTTAAGGTTGACAGCTTTTGGTACGTCACCATCCTTAGCAATTTCCTTTGAGCTTTTCTGCTTAGTTCCTTTTCTGTAGGTTCCCTTCTTAGCACCTTCCCGAAGGGAAGGTGACCCTTCAGCCTTTGGAAAGTGCCCCTTTATTTTGGCCAAGAGTCCCCTGTAAGGGCATCTACTCTTCGGGGTCCTTCGGCTCTTTGGTGTGTCTTTGCATTGTTTCCCTGGGCTTTTTTACTTTAGGCCTTTTTCCCACAAACAAAAAGTCTATGGGAATTGGCCGCCTCCAAATTTTTGCATTTTTCAGTCTTCACTTTAGTCTTTTGGGTAGCCCTTCCAAATTTTGTGGGCTTTCCTCCTTTGTGGTCTCTTTGAAGTGCCTTTGCCCTCCACAAGGGCTCCTTGAACCTAGACTGCCCTCCGCAAGGGCTCCTACCCTTTGACTTTGGGGGGGACCTCGTTGAACCAACTTTTTAAACCAATCACGTTGAACCAAAACATTGAACTGGTTTAATGATTCAATGCTACGCACTGAGCATGATTGAACCAAGCCTTTGAACTTTCCTTGTTCACTTTTGCTATTGAACCTACACGTTAAACTAGAGGCATTGAACCAAAGCATTGAACCGAAGCATTGGACCGGTTTAATGATTCAAAACTGTGCACCGATGAACTCACCGAAGGACTATAGACTGAAAACAAGTGATGAACCATTCATTTGAACCTGCCAAAGTGTTAAGCTGAAGTGCTAAGGCATTGAACCAATGCATTAAACCAAACCATTGAACCAGTTCAATGGTTCAATAGTTCATCACTACTGAGCCAAGATCGTTGAAATTTTTGATAAAGATAGCGATGAAATTAAAGATTGAACCAAGGCTTGAGAATGAAGTGATGAACTTGAAATGATGAGCCAAGGCTTGAACCAAGATTGGTTGAACTATCGATTGAACTAAACCATTGAACTAGTTTGTTGAACTTTGCTGATTGAACTCTGTGTTGAACCAAAGCATTGAATTGAAGCATTGAACTAGTCGATTGAACTGCAAATTGAACCAAGGCTTTGAACTAAAGTGATGGTTCAATGGTTCGAAGATGCCAAAATCCCTTGTAAATTTTATTCAGATGAAGGCCCAAAAGAGCCTTGTAAACCCTAGCACTTTTTGAACTGATTCTTCATCTGCCAAGGATTTCACCTACTGAGTCCGTAGAAAACCAAGCACCTGTAGAGTCCATAGAAATGGACTTGTAAAGTCCATAGAAATTCTTGGACTTGTGAAAAATCAAAAAATGCATTTGCCTTAAACAGTAGGGGAAGAAGGGGACCGATTTTTTGCCCTGTTGGGCAAAATGGGTCAACAGGACACATGAAAACCTTATTTAAAATTCAAATTGAGTAAATAATTACTCCTAGGAGGAACATTCATTTTCACATTATTATTGCACAATAAAGGTTTTGTACACTCCATACAACTTTTTATTACAAACATTATTAAGCCATTTTAAGTTGTAGGGGTTAACCCAATTTGAATAGAAGTCAAATTGAGTCAATAATTACTCCTAAGATTGATATAGAAATAGGGAAGAATAGGGTATTAAAACTTAGTTGTGTGATTGATTAAATGAGATTGAATAGGTGCTTACTTGGTATTTACTAGTTGGGTAATGTGTTAGATTTAACTTGTATATATACCACCTTTTTTGAGAAGTTCTTCACAAAAGGGTTAATGAAATATGATAAGTTGACCCATACATATCAAAATATTTGAAATTATAAGTCTTTAAAAGGCATAAACACTTGTATTGGAGATTAGATAATAACATTGACATTACTGCCCAAGTTTGAACAAAACTATTAAGAACAAATAAAGTTGTTGGAGATCTATAACTAATAGTGAAGAATATATGTTAGAGATTAAGCCTATTATAGGTTACAGGTGATCTGAATAATAAAAATAATAAGGTCAGACTACAAGACAAGCATTTTGGCCTAGTGAGATGGTGAATGCAAGCCTATCAACTACTAGGAAAGTAAAAAACTAAAGGGCAGAGCCTTGAGTGATATTTTTCAAGTGTAAAAGACTAATTTAACATATAAATATAGATTTAAGCATCTAAAAAATTGATGATCCTCTTTATTCACTTAATGTTGTATCTTTTTAGCCCTTGAAATTATGAAGAGAGTATATGGCCAAGCCATGCAAAAATAATTATAATCTCTTATTATTTCAAAAAACTTAGATAATTACTAGAACATGTTCACTATAAGGGTTATTAATTCAATAATTCTAAAGTATGAACTATTAAGTTTCATAGAAAACATTCAACTTGGTATAAAACTATGATTGGGTATGCTTCTTAACACAAATGGTATTATTTATCCATCTTATATGTGAAGGACTACTAACAAGTGTTTAAAATTTCATAATCTATGCATTATTCATATTAACCTTAAGATAATTAATAATAAGTATTTAATGGATTGAAACTCCCTTTCTATAAAACTAATGAATTAGGAAGACACCAATTGAATGGTGGACATGACATGTTCTTTTTAACATATGAGGGCTAAAAATAAAAAGTAGTAAAGAAAATTAAATAAGTGATATTTAAAATTTTAATGGTGTACTTGGAGGGGGTATTATCAATATATTAATGAGAGAAAAAAACAAAAATAAGGTGTATTCTTTAATTACCTAGAAATGAACATGTTATACTATAGTTTTACTATGTGTACCCCCATGTGGTTCCTAGTACATGGTGTATACACACAATATTTTAAATTTTTTATCATCTACTGACATTTTATCTCTTGTAGAAACCTATCGAGTTTCAATCTCTTTAAGTTCACATCTTAAAAGGTGCACTTGGAAAGGGGTGGGTAGACTATTGGTACTTCACAAGAATATTGTCTAAATCTTTCATGCCTATATCCACTAAAAAATCCCTCTTACTTGATCTCCTAAGCAATTTTCATCATAAATAGCCCCTAATTAAGATAATACTTATCTTTTCTAACTATATCAGCCTAGGTTAATGTAGTATTTATGCTTTTTTCCAAAATTCAAACTAGGTCATCCTATGTAGACATAGTTTTGAAAGTCATGACATACTCTTTGTAACTAGATTAGCCCTGACCAACATAGTTTGAGGGTAAACAATAACTTTTAAACTATGCCAAGGTGGGTTGATATTATTGACTAAAATTTTGGAAGGGTTTGGGGTCAACTCACAAATATAAATACAAGGTTCATTTCAATGAAATAATGAGGAACATTCATTTTCACATTATTATTGCTCACAATTATACTTTTAATATACATTTGGGAGAAGCCATTGCTTAGATCTTGTCTTGGATGGAAATGACTTGTCTTGTGGAGTCTTAGGTGAAAATAGAATAATTCTTGTAGCCTAAAGTTGATTTCAGCCATTATGAGCCTTACAACCATAACAACCTCTTACAAATCACCATTGGCTGTAGAGATTGAGAATCGATAGGTTCTATTAAATAAGTATTTCTAACCTTATATTTTTCATTTAGTAGATAGATATTGCATAATCAATAGTTTTAAATGTATAACTCCTTATTTTAATCTCATCTATAGTTAAACTCAATGTGGATATAGGGTTATGAAAACTTGCAATCTTCTACCCTAGGTAAGCTAGGCCTCCATCTTCCTAACATGGTTCCTTACCCATTTTAGTGTTGTTTTAACCATCCCTATTTATTTGTGTTGTAAGCTTTGGTAACAATAGATTAGATTAATTTAATTATTATTATAAATTTAGTTAGGGTTATTGCATTATATTGATTGCTTAGAGGCTTTGAAACCATTTCCATTGATGTAGTGTGATAATTGCTCCTTTAGCTAGGTTCAACAGATCCAATTATTCATGCTTTGATATAACTAAGTATACACTAGGTTTTAGCTAATTTACCTTCTCTAAGTCATTATCAATTAGGAAAAATAAGTTTTAAATCTATCTTGATTCATTGGATACATTCTGGTGAACCCAACATAAACTAACCATTGATTTTTACCCATTCAACATACTATATTGACACAGGTTGATCCAATTTTATTTTTTTCTATTTTTATAGACTATATTAATGTAGGTCGATCTACCCTAACTTTTATCTATCCATAGGAAAAAATACATTAGTACAGGTTGATACAATTCTCTTTTATGTGTATTTCTCAATAAGCTACATGAATGTAGGTTGTTCTAGTTTTAATTTTTTGCATTTTTCTAGTTAGCCAACTATATCATCTAGGCCTGATCTAGTTTTTTTTTTTTGATTTATTTTTTTATATTTTAGAATTTTCTATACATTACATTGACCCAATTTGATCTAATCTAATTTTTTGTGTATTTTACAGGAAACTAAGTCAACCCAAGTCAGTCTAGTCTGATTAATTATGTGCTTTCTAGGTAATTACATCGATGCAGGTTGATACAATGTTAATTATGTGTTTTTATATTAGGCTCTCCTGATGTAGGATAATTTAGTTTTCACACTCATATTTTCATTATATCCAATCATCCAACTAAATCAACCCAAGCTTATCTAGCTCTATATTTAAGGTATTTTTTCTATCAACTATATCGACCCATACCAATATAATTTAATTCATCTTAACAATCAATTTCATTAATCAAATTAGTTTAGATCTGTACTTCAAAATCTACATTCTATCAAAAAAAATATTCATAGAAAACTATATTGACACAAGTATATATAGTTATTATTGTCACTTGGATTTTCATCCTTTGAGGATATGGAAAATCGCTCCTCATCCAAGTGGCACAATGGAAACACCTCTAGGCTTGTGGGTAGCCTAAGTAATGAGGTGCATATCTAGATAGGGCTAGCTTCCTTGATGTACCACTTTGGATCACAAATACACTTAACTTTGGGGGGTGAAAAGGGAGAAATATAGCTGAAAGAAATATAACCTAAAGGAGGTGATACAATATATATATTGATGAATTCCAACGATATTCATGTTACACTTGAAATCAAGGAAAAAACTGAACATACACTTCTCCAATCTTCATCTTCTCATATTAATGTTACATTGTGAGGTTTTGGATAAATGTGAAAAGATAGGAGGACTAGACAAGAGGCCTATGGGAGAACTAATAAATATAATTACTCACTCAATCCTTGAAATTTCCTATAACACTTCACATTTCCTGTAAGAAGAAGCTTTCCAACTACAAATAGATATTAGAATGAAACAATCATGCTAAGGAAACAAGAGTTATCACTTATACAAAATCAAATGTTCCAAATGAAACCACTAATAATAGTCATATAAGAGGTAAAAATTAGTATTATTATTGATCAAAAGGTATACAAAATATCAAGGCTTCACCATACTCAGGTGGAACATAGATTATAATGCCAAAATGGCTAGTTATAGAACTTGAGAGAGAGAGTAGAAGAGAGAAGTCCAAGGGTCACAAGGACACTTGTAAAGTTAAGATAATTAGTTACTTGTGCATGATAAGAGGATATGGGATGAACCATGCAAGGCTAAGAAGTTTAAATGTCCATCCAAGTCATCAAAATCTTATAAAGTGGCATAAAACTCCTTATTCTAGCTAAAAGAACTACTTACATGATTGGCCTTGTTTGAATGCCTCATAACAGACTAAGACCAAGTAAAATTATTGGAAAGAAAGGCAAAGGTATCAATAATGACTCTCCATGCATTGGTTGTAGTCCTTGTCATCTATAATCATCCCAAATTGAGCTATCATCATCTGCTATCAAGAAAACTCCTCTTCCATGCACCCTTCACACTTAGATTCAATATTGGCATTAGTTTCCCATGAAAATACATGGGAGGGAGTGGATGACATATTTTAAGACTCTCCATGTCTTTGTAAGCATCATGGACACCTTAAAATGAGTTCACTTGAAGTTCTCCACCCTTCTCACTAGCTTGTCCAATATGCCAATTTTGATTGGATGAAATTAGATATATTGTTTGAACCATTAGAAGTTTATTCAAGGCATAAAATGACCATAAGGAGTTATAATAAGTCTAAATATTCCATCCAAACTTGATTTAATCTTTAGTATCCTCTTGTAGCTTGTAAAACACACAAAATGGTCAAAAATAGCCTATTTTGTACCTTGTCCATAGAGGTATGTATAACCAAAAAGCATGGAAGGGAGCTTGAGTTAGTCATATAAAATTTATAATAGGTTTCATGGTTAAACTATTCCATTATAATGCATCTCTAGATTCATTTATCTAGATTGGTTTGTGTAAGGTGTTTGGAGGGTTTTTGAGGAGTTTTGACCTTTAGTGATGTTTAATAAAGGTTTGACATCCAAATTGAAAACAAATTCCACAAACATGGCCTTTAATACCCTACTAACCTCCCCTAACTCCTTTGGCATCCATGTAACGCTTCATGAAAGATATGAGCATTAAAATTTGACCAATCAAGCTCTTTTCACCTTCTTTACAAGTTTGAGTTAGTTTTGAGCCAAAAATGGCTCTACCAGAGCAAATCAATCATGGAATTAAGATTGGGGAAGCTAAAGAGACATACCATGATCCTTTCCCATGTGGCACACTTCCAAAACAGTTATACAAGTGCCAAACTTCTTTTCCTTAAAAAAATTGCCTTTTTTCTAAAGAAATTGCTACTTTTTAGTTGGTTTTAGTTAATTAAGACCTCTTAGGACACATGGGATGTGACATCATCTTTTTAATTCTTCACACTACCTAATAAATATATACAAATAATTAAATGCACCTTTTTTGACCTCAAAATGACCCAAAATGACTAAAGGGACTAAAAATACTAAAGACCAAGACTAGTATAACATAAAATAACATTAATTAACTTATAAAACACCTTGTGAATTCTATATTAGACACATAAAACACCTAAAAGTCAATTTTTAACCTAGGGAGTCCCAATTTGACCTAAAAGTCAAATTGGGTCAACAAATTGGTGACTTATAGGGGTAGTATGCATGCTATACTAACTAGACTAGTAGCCTTATCAGCCCATTGGGCTTAGGGAATCATATGAAGTATAAGACAAACAATAAAACCTTTGACCACAAGCTTGATCAAGACAAGAAAACCAATTACCTCCACATAAAGCTAAGGGCACACACAAAACAAGGCAACAAATTAACAAGCCACACACACGCATGTGCTCAAGGCACTTAGGGGATTATGAAAACAAACTAATATGAACAATTAACAACTAAGCATACCTCCTTTACAAGATCAAAAGGAAAAAATATTGAATCATCTTCATGGTGGGATGAAACATAGTGCCAAGAATGTTTCTCCTTGGATGGAATGATTTGTGTATCATAATTATTCCTTGGAACTTCACTTGATTTGATCTCAAGTAGATAATACTTAAATAGGTCTCTAACATAGATATATTAATCTTGAAAATTTTCACATAATTCATACTACTGCCCACTTCAAGATCAACTAGTATCTTTTTGGTAAGCATGGCTTCAAGAGGAGTGAATTCTTGTTCCTTAGAAGATTGAGGCCAATAGGAGATTATTCCATCTTTTAAGACCTAATGTGTTTCTCCCAAATTATTGAGAGGATGATATCCCATCTTGATGAATTCAAACATGTCATCATAAAATGCATATGCTTCTTGAAATGATAGATTTGAAAGGATGCTTTTCCTTTGCATACTTACTATAGTGCCAAAGCTGCTTTCTCCATCTTTGGAAAAATCATAGCCTCTTTGAAGAAGAGTATATCCTACTCTAATAACTTCAAAAAATTCATCCAAAGGCTGATTAATAACTTTTTGTTTCTAATATATGACATGTTGGACAATATCATCTTGCTCATCATCACTTATAATCAGCTCCAAAGTAGTAGAACCCTTGAGAGACTCAAACTCATTACATATATTTTCAAACTTCTACCACAAGTACTCATCTTCCTATTGATTTAAATCATGAAGGGGAACAAAAAGAGAAGATATTTCATCCTCTTCCTTAGAATCTAAAGGGAATTCATCCAATATTACCTCTTCAACACAAGTAAAACACTCTTCATTATCAACCAAACAAGAAGACTCAACACAAGGGCTCACATCTTCTTCAACACTTAGGATCTCTTGAAGGATCTCAAATTATGTCTCAGCTATCATAAGCTAATATTTATCTCGGGCTGAAAAATCTTCAATCTTTGTCTTTGTGATTCCAAGACTAGGCATTTTGAAGTCATGTGACTTAGTCTAATGAGGTTGCCAAGGAACTAGGATTTATTCAAGTACGAGTTGTAATATTTTTTCAACCAAATTCTCATCTTTAGGTTCCCATACCAGAAGTACATCAATGAAAAGGGTGATGGGGTGAGGACATGATGAACTAGTTAGTGGAGGTGGCACATAGAACTCAAAATCAAATTGAGAGTGAAGTGAAGAGGATTCTTTTAGAAGCTCTAAAGGAAGGGGAGGAAAAATTTGGGATAAATCAACTTGATTTTCTTCCTTCCACTTGAAAAACACTTCATTCAAATCTAATTTAGCTAGAGGACTCTCTTGAGGAAGGGTAGATTGGGTGTGTTTAGGTATAAGATCTTCTTTTGGGTCTAAACCTTCCATCACACCTTGACTTAGCAATTTCATCTTTGGCTCTAAATCTTCAATTTACTTGGCTAGATTCTCTTGGAAAAGTATATTTTGAAGTTCATAGGAATAATCATGAGGAAAAGGATTGCATGAGGGCTGACATGGAACACAATAAGTTTCATGAAGAAGGGTTCAAGGAACTTACAAAGAATCAACTTCATTCACAACTTTACACTCCTTGTCAACCAAACTTCTATACAAAGAATCAACTTCATTCACAACTTTACACTCCTTGTCAACCAAACTTCTATCCTCTTTCTTTCCCCATGATTCAACTATCTTACTCCAGCTTAGGATGTTAAGATTAGAAGTCTTTTATTAAGGAAGGATAGGAAGCGTTTGTATTTTAGACATGTAAATATTGCCACCAATAACCTCCAACCAAGCTTTTGGCTAATTTCCACTTAAAATACACTATTTGGCCTAAAATCACTAAAGTACATTAAAATATTTGAAATTGACATATTCAAATTCTAATTTTGGCCAAGGTATCCCTAAATGGGAAAATGTAATTTATGGGCCAACTATCTTTGATCAGATCATTTTGAGTCAAAATTATAATTTTGAGCTTAGGTGCTCTAGATTGATCTTTCCTATCAAATCTCTTGCACATAAATATTAAGTTATTTTGGTGAAAATTTATTATGCTCAAATATGTTTAAAACATATGATTATGTAAATTTATAATGTATTATTAATTACAAAGCTTCATAAAAAAAGTGTTACCATGCCAAATTGATTCCAAGCTAAGCCAAGCCAAAGCCAAAGGTGCCAAGGAGAGATGGAGGTAGCCAAAATTCCATTGATGAGGAATTCATGAGCACAAAGCTGAGCAAACCACTACTACAAAGGCATTTGGAGCATCTACATAAGGTGAAGGAATTCTTGTTGTTTTTCCTTACTTTTTAGTTGTGTTTATCAATTGTTTTCGTTACTAAGCTCACCCTAGTAACTAGGCATGAAGATGTTAGCTTAGTGTGTTTTTGATTTGGTTTCATTCACTAACACCATACTAATCTCCTCTTATTTAAATTCCTAGTTCACACGTATAGGATCAAGAGTCTTCTTAACTTCACACTCTTTATCAAGAATTTTCTCCTCTTTTCCCCCATGACTTCAATATCTTATTTCAACTTAAGGTGTTTGGATGATGAGTCTTTTTTTGAGATGGTGGGGATGAAATATGAGAGGGAAATGAGGGATTTCACTCCACTTTCTTTGTTGTCAACATGGACTGTTGCATATGCATATTAGCCAAATCAATCTACCTATCAAGATTAGCTTCAAATACAATATTCTTCCTTTCAACTCTCTCTTCCAACTGATTGGGAGAAGGATGATTTTGATATCTTTAATTGAGATCATGAGAAGGGATCCAATATGGCTGATAAGAAACTTGGGGAAGTGGATATGAAGGTTGATAGGTTTGGTGAGGTTGCCTTTCATGATCTCCTAGTATATCCTCTAAGGAAAAAACTAGGCCACTCACTTCAAGCATCTTACTTGTGAGCCTTTTCCAATTGGCTCTCTCAATAGGTATCTACTCTATTTTGAATAACTCTAATGCATCTCTCACCGTATGAATAAGATGCATAAGAATCTCTTGACCACATCCTCTTAGAGTATCAAGTTCTAACATGTACCTCTCATAGCCCAAAAAAGTTTGTTTGAAGGTGGAAATGGATGGACTTGAGAAGTAACTAAGTTGACCAGGAACAAGACATGGAGAAGGATGACTGTAGGAATAATATAGTCCATGAATGTGATGATGCACTTCATGATAGGTCTAATTAAGAACTTTTTCATATTTATGGGGAATGGCATGAGCTTGAAATGTCTCACCATATTATGAAAAATAGTGCTCAACAACAAAATCAGCCATGAAACTTCATTAAAATCAAGAAAACAAAGGAAAATGTTACCAAAAATGTTTAAAGGATAACTTGGGATACTTGAACAGTTGATATATCTTTAGAGTCACCATTGATGCTTGGATCAATGCCTCCAAAGGTTGATTATTAAGAGACAACACCAAAAATATCTCAACTTCTTCAAGTAAGAGTCTCGTTGAGCATGCAAAAAAATATTATCACTTGGATTTTAAATATTTTAGGATATGGAAAATATCTCCTCATCCAAGTGGCACAATCAAAACACCTCTAGGATTTTGGGTACCCTAAGGAATGAGGTAAATCTCTAGATATGGATAGCTCCTTTGATGTACCACTTTGGATCACAACTACACTTAGCTTTGGGGGGTGAAAAAGGGAAAAAGATAAATAAAAGTAAAATAACCTAAGGGAGGTGATACACCAAATGAATTTATGAATTACAACCATATGTATGTTACACTTGAAATCAAGGGACAAACTAAACATACACTTCTCCAATCTTCACATTCTCACATCAATGTTACATTGTGAGGTTATGAATGAATGTGCAAAGATAGGAGGACTATAAAAGAGACATATGATGGTAATAATAAATATAATAACTCACTCAATCCTTGGTATTTTTTATAACACTTCACATGCCCTGCAAGAAGAAGCTTTTCAATTGCAAATAGATGATGAAATGAAACAATCATTCTAAGGAAACAAGAGTATTCATTTATGCAAAATCAAACATTCTAAGTGAAACCACTAATAAAAATCATGGAATAGGTAAAAATAATAATTATTATTAATAAAAAAGTATACAAATGATTATGGATTCACCATACTTAGGTGGAGCATAGATTACAATGCCAAAATGGCTAGTTCTTATAAAACTTGAGAGAGAGTGAGAGTAGAAGAGATGAGTCCAAGGGTCACAAATAAAATTTTAAATATAATATAATTAGTTAATGATTCATTATAATAGTATATGGGATTAAAAATGTAAATATAAGAAGTCCAAATGTTCATCCAAGTCATCAAACTCTTGCAAAGTGGTATAAAACTCCTTATTCTAGCTCAAAAAAACTACTTGCACGATTGGCCCTATTTTAATGCCTCATAAATAACTAAGACTATGTATAATGATTATAAATAAGGGGAAGAGTCTCTATAATTCCTATCCATGTATTTTTTGTAATCTTGGTCATCTATAATCATCCCAAACTAAGCTATCACCATCTGTTAGAAAAATAACTCCTCTTCCATGCACCTTGTACACTTGGCTTCAAAATTGGCATCATTTTCCCATGAAAGTACATGAAAGGGAGTGTATGACACATATAAATACCCTACATGTCCTTGTAAGAATCATGATACCTTAAAATGAGCTCACTTGAAGTTCTCCAACCTTCTCACTAGCTTGTCCAATATGCCAGTTTTGACTAGCTAAAATGAGAGCTATTGGTAAAACCCTTAGAAGTTTATTAAAGGAATGAAATGACTATATGAAGTTATAAAAATTCTAAATATTCCCTCAAAACTTTATTTCATCTTTAGAATCATTTTTTATCTATTAAAACACACAAAATGGTCAAAAATAGCCTATTTTGTACCATGTTCATAAAGGTCCATACAACCAAAAAACATGGAAGGAGAGACTAAGTGAGTCATGTGTAATATATAATATGTTTCATGGTAAAAATATTCTATTATAATGCATCTCTAGCTTTATTTCTCCATACTAGTCCTTGCAAGGAGTTTGGAGGGTTTCAAAGCAGTTTTGACCTTTAGTGATTTTTCATAAAGGTATAACATACAAATTTTAAAATAATTCCATAAAAATGGCCTTTAAAACCAATAATAACCTCCCCTAACTCCTTTGGCATCCATGCAATGCTTCATGAAAGATATGAGCATTAAAACTTGATCAATCAAGCTCTTTTCACCTTCTTTGCAGGTCTGAGTTAGTTTTGAGCCAAAAATGGCTCTTCCAAAGCAAATAAAATGTGAAAATAAGCTTTGAGAAGCTAAAAAAACATACCATGATCCTTTCCCATGTGGAAAACTTCCCAAAGAGATGTACAAGTGCCAAACTTCTTCTTATCCTCAAGAAAACTACTTTTTTTTGAGGAACCTGCCACTTTTTAGTTGGTTTTAGTTAATTAAGACCTCTTAGGACACATAATACATGAAATCATCCTTTTGAGCCTTCAAAATTTCAAAAAAAAATATATAACTCATTAAATGCACCTTTTTTACCTCAAAATGACCCAAAATGACTGAAGGGACTAAAACTAGTATAACATCAAATAACAATTATTAACTTATAAAACACCTTGTGGCATCTATATTGGACCCCTAAAACACCTAAAGATCAAGTTTTTACCTAGGGAGGCCCTAATTTAACCTAAAAGTCAAAATTTGTCAACAATTATGGAATTAATTTCTTTTTTATTAAAACTTCAATAACCTTGGTCGATACTTCTCTATGTTAGCATTTCTTGTTAGTAAACTACATTGATGTAGTTTCATCTAGTTTTTTTTGTCTATTTTTTACTATTTTTACATAGACTACATTGACCTGTGTCAATATATTTCTATATTATCTGAACAACTACACTGCACCAATATAGTTTTATATGTTTTCATTTTCTACATAAATAAGATAAATTAACTTTCCTTTTCAATAATTAATAAACCATTTACTTTTAAATTGAATTCCTATATATTTCCATTCAATAAAAGTTGAAAATTAATTTTCAACATTGATTTGCAACTTTACTTTCTCTTTGATTGGTTTTCCTTAGAAACTGTGATCCAACAATTTTCAAACTACTTAGCTACTATCATGAAGAGCTACATGATGTTCTTTGTACAATCCTTATATATTATTTACAAACATCATGACATGAGGGCTTTCCCTAAACCTCATAGCTATAGTATAGAGCTAAACACATATTTTAGTTTCCACATACCTCACAACATTTAAGAAATGCCTAGGATTCCCTTTTTATTGAACCTTAAGAAGGTGACCATCCATCTGATTATGTAGTGCACCGATTAACAATTATTGCAATAAAGTTAATCTTAGCTTACTCTTAAAACTAGGTTTAGTGAGCTATGGAAATAAGTTGACACTATCCAACGGATAAGAAAGTATCTCTAAGAGCATAAAATTTAGTCACATCCTTTTAGCACATATAAATGATCTTTATTTCAAATAAATAGTTAGCAAAAATAGTTAATATTTCAATTTTCTACTTCTTGTATTTTATATAACAAACTATACTGGCTAGTGTTGATATGGTTTTATGTTGTGTGTTCCAACTACATCATCCAACACTAATATAGTTGCTTGTGTGTAAACAAACTACATCAACCAGTTTGACATAGTCTTCTAAGTTTTCTTTCCTTTTACTTATCAGGGTTTATCGACCATGATCGATATAGTCTGCTCTTGATTCTGTAAAATTTTCTTAGATTTAAATTTGTCAACTAAGATTGTTATAGTTTTTTCCTTCCACTTTTGCCTTTATAATTACATTGACGAGGCTCGATATAGTATATTTCTTTTTTTTAAATTTTTTTATCATACCTAACTACATCAACCAAGATTGATAGAGTCTATCCATTCACCTTTTTACATGTGTAACTACATCGAGTTGGCTTGATATAATAAATTTTATATTTTTTGCTCAAATTTCCCACATTTTTGTATGTATAACTACATCGACCATGGTCGATCTAGTGCATTTTCTACTTCTCTTTGTTGGTTGATACCATTAAACCATCTAAATGTAAACAATGTTCATGTGTCCACTAGAACCAAAAATTATGGGTCACCTCCTTCTAAAACTCTTGATCTATTTAACTATCCTCCATACATGCATATTATAGAGGATGAAATTGATCTTGAATATACCACTAAAATGATCCTTTTCATTAATGAAAACCCTCAACATAGGGGCAAGGATCCCACAATAATCTATAACCTCTTGATGGGACTTTACATAGGATGTCCCTATTCACCAACACATAATTTCTCTACAGGATTTGGGGTAAGTCAATACACTCCTTCTTTTCCTTCTTCTTCCACCATGCCTAATATATCCACTACTATGGTGGATATTTATTCTAGTGGGCCTACTCCAAGTGACCACATTAACTCTACTACTAGTGCATCTCATGCCACAACTAGTAAACAAACCATAAAATCTAACCAAATCTTATTGCAAGTCATGAATTAAATGGCCACCTTCAAAACTAATAATGTTAGTCAAATGATGCAAATTTAAAATCAAATTTTACAATTACAAATTCATCTTCAACCTAATCAATGGGAGTGAAAAATTAAAATTCCCCCTACCCACCCTTAGAGATGCACAAATTACGCTTATTCTTCAACCACCACTTCTTAACAAAGTCATCAAACATATTCAAAATGAACCATTAATTCCTCAAATTGCTAATATCAACATAGGTGGTATTACTCCTACTATAACCTACAATAGATATATTGATCCTATGTTGCATCTGAAAGCCTTTGGAAACCTTTAGATTAAACTAAATACCTTTGTTGCTACCAAACTTATAGCCACAACCTTTTCAGGTGATGCCATAGATAAGTACAATCAACTTAACTCTAACCCTATTTCTGGTCTGGAATACTTAGTAAATGCATTCGTTGAAGAATTTCAAACCAATGATCTATCTAAAAATATATTAGTATCAATTGTAAATGTGTAGAATCTGAAACAACCCAAATTTTCATTAAAATATGGAAAACATTATCAAACAAAGCCAAACACAACATGTCAGAAGATAATATCTTCCATTTTTTGCTGATTCTCTTCATTCAAAACTCTAATACCATATAAGGAATCTCTCTCCAAGGAAGCCCTTGATCAAGCTAAACATCAAGATTTCATAATAAGACAATTTGAGCGATTCCATTCTCTGATGGGAACTTACATGCTTATGAAATATAAACACAAACACACTACTAATGATTGTGTTACTGATACTCATGTTTTTATACACACCATTTTTCCAAATGGCTCCAATGATGCAACTATTTCTCCACCATTCACAAATACTCCCTTCAACTCTTATAATTCTACATCTTCCCATGTGAATAATGTAGATGATCACCAACCTATTTCCATGGTGGAAATCCAAAAACATATTCCTAAACCTTCAAAATAAGAAATTGATCTTAATCACCCTATTAAACATTGGTATGATCCACACAAATTATGTTAGTATAATGCAAGTTAGGGATAATTGAATGAAAATTGTAGACAAATTAGGAGCTTTGATCTTGAATTTCTCCTTGGTCCTAATTTTTATTATAAAACTATAGATGATATTTTATGATTATGTAGTACCTTAGTCTTATACACTTGGCAAAATCAGACCTTAGCTATTCCTCTCATCTATATAACTTTCTTGCTTTTACATGTCTCGAATCTACTCTATCTTGTGCTCCTTGGCCTATATATCTTAGTCTAACCAATATTATGTCAATGATCCAAGCATTTTATCTTACCAATAATTCTTAAAATGTACATAACTTCCATCTCTGCAAGTTCTAAACTTGTACCTACTTTCTTACTCCTTGGACACTAACGTCAAGGATAAACAATAGTGTCCAAGCTTTTATCCTATCTTGATGCAAGTATATAGTGCCCTAAAATCATCCAATTTATAAATAAGATGTATCCTAATGGTTTTCCTAAGTGATTTAATGTGAGTTATCACTCTAAAGGGATTGATATAAATATAAGATCAACCCTCAATCATTTCTCACCTAACAACACGAGAACAATACTAAGTATTCTTACCAAAGAGAATTAAATTAATCAAAGCTTCCCTATTTCTATACCAATTATAGTTACAACACATATACATGTCTAAATTACTAAACGAATAGCCCAAGAGCTTAATTTTTCAATTTACAAGCTAGGTCACTATTGTACTTGCTTTACACATATTGAATGATTTACACACAAGCCAACACATAGGGCATGATTACATGAGTATGAAGACCTATTTTAGAGTATTAGATATTTAGAGATGCCATAGAACAATGGGGTATTTTGGGTCATCTCAACATTGTGTGCCCACTAACCCATTTTGCCCCAAGGTCACTATGAAGATAGAGAATAAGGGTTTTGACATTTCACAAGGAGTGACAATCCATGACCTAGATCTGAATACACTAGAGTGAAGGAAAAGTGAAACCTAGAAACATCTAGGTGGTCACATATTATTTTAGTATATATTATGTACATAAAACTTGCATCAAACCTAGATAATAGTATCAATGCAACTATCCCAAGCTGAAGTTAGTGCCTAGAGTGCTAGAAGTGTCAGATATAGAATCTAATGACTATTCTAGATGTGAACTAGGAATCTGACTCAAGAGAGGTGATTAGTATTATGTTAGTCCCAAAATGAAAAGAAATTGATAAAAACACACTAACTAGCATACATCTCTAGGCCTAGTTACTAGGGTGAGCTTAATAACAAAAATAAATGAAAAACACAACTAAAAAATAAATAAAAACAAGAATCCTTCACCTTCCTTGGATGCTTCAAATGCTTGTTGTAGTGGCTTGCTCGGCTTGTGCTCATGAAGTCTTCATCAAAGGAGTCTTGGCTATCTCCTCTTCTCTTTGGCATCTTGTGGCTTTGGCTTGGCTTGGCTAAATATTTTGGCATCATAACTTTGGCATGTGAGAGATCTTGGAATCAATTTGACATGGTAACTTTTCACAAAATAAGCTTTAAAATTCAATAGGCAAGGCCTCTTATTTATATATTTTTGAGATTGCTCAGAATAAACTTAAATCATCCATCTTGAGATGAAGATGTGTGGTTGAGGATTAATTTAATTTTTTAGAATTAAATCTATAATTATCCTCATCATGAAATTAGAAAAAGGGGCATTGAAGAGGCATGAAGGGTCATTATGAGGCATGAGAGATCCATAATCTTGATATTTGTGGCATTTATGGCATAACGATGTCTTCCCAAGAAATGAGGTCACATGATGATGCATATATTCAATATTCATTTCCAAAAATAAGTATTCAACAAGTTTTCATAAAATTATTAATTAGCCTCTAATTTGATTTAATTAGCTCTTAAACATGGTTAAGCACATTGTGCACAAATTGATCATAATGCTTTATTATTGGTCCAACTGGATTGGAATTGAAAGTCAATGTTAGATGGATTGGATCTGTTATCCCATATAGGATGTTACCAAAAGCAAATAATAAAGGCATGTGTATTATGCAAGAGATTTGATAGGAAATAGCAACCCAGAACACCTAGGTGTAAAATTGGCATATTTGATCAAAGTTAGCTAGCCCATAAATTGCATTGCCTCATTTAATGATACTCTAGAAAAAATTGGCACTTGAATATGTCAAGTTAAAAGCTTTAATGCGATTTAGTGTTTTTAGGCCAAATTGTGCACTTTAGGTATAAATTAGTCAAAAGCCTAGTTGGAAGTCATTGGTGGCCAGATTTAGGTGTCTATAGTTTGCCCTTATTTGGGATTGCATTGCAAGATATAAGCACAAAAATGTCTTCTCAAATTATGAGAGATGGCCTATATGTGAAAAAGAAGATGATGGTTGAAGAACAAAAATCCAAATAGTTTTGAGAAGCTTATGATGATGCCCCCTCATGGGAGTGGTCATCTTATTTGTTGATGGGCAATCCCTTAAAAAGAAACAAGAAGAAAGGTGGAATTAACCAGTGATTGAGATTAATCCAAATAAGAAAATGATTGCATGAATTGATGTAAAAAGGATGCTAATTTTCCCAAAGGTGGTTATAATCAAGAATAAAATTCAAAATAATAATTTACCCATAGGTGGTTATAATCATTAAGCAGACCTGGATTGGATAAAATTGATAGTGCCCTAGTTAGGGATGATCAACAAGCATAACTCAAGGATATAACTTGGAATATAGATTAAAGATGAGTGGGTGCAAAGTGATGAAAGGGATGGATAGAGGAATAATATTAATCATTATAAATAATTTAATTATACCTATCAATGAGGAGATGCTCATCCTTATTAGTAATAATATAACTAGAATGGCTAATGGGTTAATTTGATCAAGGGTGGGATGGAAGGTTTTACCAAGGTGCCAAGGAGAAACTTTTGTGGATCCATTGATTGTAGACCTTCTTGAAGCTAATTTTTGTTGTAGCATGTGATGGTAGGTTTCATGATAGAATGCCATGAAGACTATTTCAAAATATGCATAAGGACTGACTCTTAATCCAATAAACACTCGAAAACAATACACCAATGATAAAAACCATGATGATAATATTGACATATAAATATGGATAGACTCAAGAATAATGTGATCAAGGAATCAACCATGAATGCATATAGATTGAGTTAAGGCAATAGTGCTGAAAGTAAACAAACATGCAAGTGAATAAATAAACAAACAACTTGAAATAAACAAACAAAAAAAAAAACTTAAAAACAAAAGTAAAAGAAAGCATCCTAACAGTGACAATTCCCCAGTAAGGTAGATTAAGGATAACTGACTAGGCTTAGATAGGACAAATATTTTTTTATTTTAAAATATTATGAATGTTTTTGGTATTTTGAGGTATCTTAACTCATTAGAGAATGACAAGATACCTGCTCACATAAAAGTGAGAGCATTTGGCTTAGGTTACTCATAAAATGGTGAGAGCGTATGGAAAGGGGGACTGAGGTGACCTCAACATGAATTGAGCATAAACCACATAGTCTTAAAATAATCTCAATTCATAGTAATTCCATCCACACAAAAGGTAGAGAAAAACCAACTAGGTCCCAACAAGATCTCAAATCTAGCAAATGGCTAGTCAAATGAAAATAGTAATGGTAAGGTGATGTGATAGTGCATGATAAATGATTATTGCGCCTAGTTTTCCCATAGGTGGTTATAACTAGGATACAATGACATAGCTCAATGATACTAATTTTTCCATAGGTGGTTATAACTAGTAGTAAGACTAGTGAAACACTAATTTTCCCATAGGCAGTTATAATCAAGCTCACATAAACAAACTTGATACAAGATGGAAAATGAAAGATATCTTGCCAGATCAACTATCACACTACTTTCATAGACTATCATTTAAACACATGATTAATTGTTGAAACTTGATTAGAATCTTCTCACAAAAAGTATGGGAAGAGCTAAAAGAACCAAGATCAAAATAGGATTGGGCAAGATGACTAAAAATAGGCTTTGGTCTAGATAGGAATAGAATGATAGGATGTATAAAATGGTAAGAGGGTTTTCCCCTAGGTGATAGGGTGAATAGAAGGAATATGTGATAATGGAAAATGGATATGTAATAATGGTAATGTGAAATGGTATGGTGTATATTTTTGGCCTAGGTGTGGTAAATGAGATATGATTCTATTTTTATTGTTGAGATGGAGATGCATGTCCTAATCAATAAATGATAGAAATATAATACTCGATCATGTTAATTCCTATCCCACACCTCATCTGAATAACTATTCTATCAATAAATGCCTATAGATTTAGATATTGAGAATGCTTTTGTGATCTTCATTGGTCATTGATTTTGATTCCTTCAAGCATCAAGACAAGGTGTATTTATAGCCTCTATAAAGGAAAGTACAACCATGGATGGTAAACAAAGACAAATAATGGATAGTTTGATTGTGAAATAGAATGGTAGATGATAATGAAATGTGGAATGGTTGGGAAACAAATGAAGAATAAGATGTTAAGTCACACATAATGTTTCTAATGCTAGGTTTGACATAATTTTGGTTGTGGTGGGGCCAAAGACCTATTCTCTCGATAGGACCATCACATTTTTTTGTTGTTTGACCCTGAGAGTAGCTACCATTAAATTAGGCTATAAATAGAAAGATATTTTGATTTGATCTTTGATTTTGTCTTCATCAAGTAGTGAATAACTTTTGTACTTAGCTATTGAAGCCTCAATGAGGTTTTCACCAATGAAGTTATCTTGATTGTCCCATAGCACTTCTGAGAAGGTTTCACTAATGAACATTAGCTTTTGACTTTGATTGTCTTCTAGTGCTTCCAAAAAAATTCACTAGAAGATGCTAAGTTCTAACTTTGATTGTCCCCTAGTGCCTTCAAAATGGTTTTACTAGGAGAGTGTTCTATGATATATGAATGTGGTCTTGGCCTCCTTGCTTTTCTTCAACTGATATATCACCATGGATGTAGTTTAATAAAGTGTGATTCTATAGATCCTAATCGACACTTATGGGAGATGGAATGTCAATGATATGGCTATTTTAGTTGATGGTAATGGCCTATGGAATGGTAATGGAATAGGGAGAGGTTACAAAATCCTCATAGAAGATACTAGGATAACTTATGTCAAAGCTAAATTACTCATCCTCAAAACCATAGAAGGATCACAAATGTATTCAAATTGATCTATAGGGCATGCGTAACCAATGTTGTAACAGCCACAAAATATTCTTCTTCTAAATTTGATTCTAATTCAAGGGACTCTAAATCTAATGTTGAGATTGATTTTGATGATAAATTTGATATTAGTTCAAGAATAAAACCTAACTCTAACTCTTATTCTTCAGTTGATGGGTACTCTGTTAAAATGATGTCTTGTTGAATATTTGGTTTTAGACAAGTAATGACCTATCATGGCATAATGGGCTCCACAAAAATTAATTTGTTAGAGTGGGACTCCTTTAGGATGGGAAAAAGGTCAAGAGACAACTCCTTAGAGATTGGCTTGTCAATAGGAGGCTCTTAAAAAATAGGCACATGGTCAAGGTAATGATTTACCCAAAGGTGGTTATAATATTTAAGAAGTGACTCGACAAAGATTGCTCATCAGTGTGAGACTCCTCAAAAACTAGTATAAGATCAATAGGTGATTCATCATAGGTTGACTTATCATAAGTGGTTGGTTTAACAAAAACATCTTAGATTGGTTGGTTGTCTTGGCTTTAATTTTTAATGAGTTGGAAAATACTAGTCTTGAACATAGCTTGGTCTTCGAAGGATTGGATCAGTTGAGGTTTGGATGGGATTGGTTCTAGATGAAGAATGGCTTGTGGTTTGATAATGGTAGGGCATTAGAGAGCATGATTTATCACACTAACCAAAGGATGAAGTCTTAAAATGGTAATGATAGGGCATTATGGGGCTTGATTGCCTACATAAGCCAAAGGACTAGGTAGTGGAATGATGAAGGGGCATTGTGGTGCTTGATTGCTTGTACAAACCAAAGGATGAGGTCTTGATATAGAAATGGTTTGGCATTGTGGAACCTAATTTATCGCACAAACCAAAGGATGAGGTCTTGGTATGGGAATGGTGTGATATTGTGGTCTTGGAATATAAATAGAGCTTGATTACTTACATAAGCCAAAGCATCCAAGTCTTCTTCATAAACCATATCATCCCAGTTGTGAGTTGGCTCATAAGCTAGTTCTTGACTATGTTCCACTTACTAATTATTGTAAAGAGGGTATGGATCTGTATCCCAAACAACATTATCTATAGTTAGGTCTTTAAATTCCTCTTCATAAGCGTCTTCATACCAATCTAGGTCTCGAGTTGGATCGTGAGCTGGTTTGTGACTTTGTTCCCATGAATGATTATTTTGAGGTGGATAGAAAGCTATCTCACAAACCATATTATCATCATTAGGGTCTTGACTAAAGCCATAAAAGTCATTTTGTGTGGTCATTCTATCATAATTTGGATTATAAGTGACTCCACTATAGGTTTAGCTAGACATATCTACATAAATGATGAAAGTTCTAAAAACAAACAAGCTTAGAGTTTTATAAACTCCAAAAAAACTATGTCCAAAGGTGTGATGTCCCTTACTTAGGGGCTCCTTTTTCTAAGCAAAAGCTCTGATACCACTATGATGTCCCTTACTTAGGGGCTCCTTTGACTCTATAAAAGCTCTGATACAACTGTAATAACCCATTCAAACAAGGCATATAGAAACACAAACAGTTCTAAACAAAGATATAATTTTGCAACATAGATTCAAATAAACAATAACCATAGTAAATCTCTTAACTGCCAAATCACAAATCTTATTATACGTCTAGATGATTACAATAGATGCCCTCTGTCATGCATGTACAGGCAAATTTAAATATAGTCTTAAAACCCTGATCTTCTATGAATCTATAAATGAAACCTGAATCCTGTCTCATCTCGGCCTGCTGTGTCGAACACACAGTCACCGGTGTCGATCGATATACTACCAACATCGGTCTCCGTAGGTCCTTCTCTACCGATGTCGGTCTTCAGTCGGTCGATGTCAGTCACTGGGAGTCCCTATCTGCCGAGGTTGGTGTCTACGTGGATTTGTACGGACCTGTACAGACTTCGTACAGCCACTAATTAAGCACAACTTGCCTATTTTCAACCCTTGATCTGAAGATATCTGGCTCTAAATACAGAAGATCTCTATCTGTATAATTTATTGAATCAAAACATAATAAAATAAATACCTAGAAAGCTCTGTGACCACTTTTGTATGAAGTTACCTCTCAAATCTGTAAACCTCTATGATAACTTCTGTATAAAGCTATCTCTCAATTTGGTAATAGATCAACTGATATCTCACAGCCTCTGAATCGCACACAATGAAGAGTTGACGTTCTCCACTGCAAATGGAATCTTGAAACCCTTGGTTCAGTCTTCACAAAAGAATTTCTTCAATATCAAAATCAATAATCAATTCATAATCAATAATGGCCTCCATGAGAAACCCTTATACCCTGAAAAAGATATGCTTGCCCTAATTAGGGTTTCTTAAATTAGAATTAGGGTTTTTAATTAAAATTAGGCTAAATAATTAATATTTGATTAAATCAATCAAATATTCATATCTCCCTCAATACATGTCGGATCCTCGAACTGTTTGAAGTTGGTGAACCAGGGAGTGATTCCACACATGACCATACCAAAATAAAGGTGCTCCACTGCATGTCAAATATCCCTCAATAATAGGAGCTCAGGTCAAATGTGTCTAAAATAGCCTAAATGAAAGCCACCTATAGGAATTTTGCAAATCAAAGCCAAGCCAATCTCCATCATGACCCTCTATCCATCCTATTAGCCTACAAAGGTCGCATAATAGGCTAATCATCAAGTCTATCAATGTCCATGAAAAAGGGGACATGACAATCTGCCCCTCCAAAAATTGCTTGTCCCCAAGCAATCTTGGAACAATGAAACACTCGATCTACCTGGATCCCAAATGTAGTTATGCTCTGCACTGCTGTAAATCAATGCAAGTTCTTGCAATATCATCAAAAGTAGAACAAAGAAGAATCCACAATCAAACCGGTGAATGTAACTCAACCAATCTCTAAAATCACAACTGCCCTGGATGTGTGGATACTATAGGCTGTGTGATTGGCAACTGCAAATTCCATCTATAAACGATGGTGTCAATCCATCCCATAATTGATCCCTCTGTAAAGGTGGCACAATCAACTATACCACATTGTCATCGGTGTGAGAAGAATCAATTTGGAGACTCAACTCCACTGGTATCCCAAACTCATCAAAATTAGGTACTCCCAAATCTTGAACATGTGTGTCAGCACCAATAACATGTTCCTCAGCTACAACTGTAGGAATGTACTCACCACCAACACTTAGTGTACTAACATCTGAGTACACCTCCAAACTCTGAATGCAATCATCAAAATCATCCTCACTGTCTAAAACCTGAGCTGAACTCACCTTAAGACAAAGCTCATCCACAACATCCTCAACTACTCCTACCTATAAAGATAATGCAGATAAATCATTACCTGAAGATGTGTTAATGTCTCCCTGTACTGGATCAACATGTCTATCAAATTCATCATTCAAGTTTATGCATGTCATAGGGAAAGTACTACGATCCTTAGGCCTATCAATTAAACTCTTTAACCACATACCAGCGCTAGGTGAGACATTTTTCTCTTTTGTCTAGACATACCATAAATCTTCTGCCAAAAGTTTAGAAATTTTATCCTCCTCCTCAAACAAGATTATGAACATGATAGAGTGCATTGATGCCAATACATCACTGGAATGAAACTCATCTAAAATATTCCAAAATATTTTAAACATCCTATGAATGTCACCAATACAACCTACTAACATCATAATGTTTTCAAATCCATACCTTGCAAATGTTTCAAGTAATCTTGCCCTCTTTGAAAAATGAGGGTCTTTAATGTCATCCAACTTTTCAAAGCTTTTTACCATGGCGTGAAGTACCTCTCTCATAATCCGATCATCATAAAAATTAAAGCCAGCTATTATCCTCATGATTTCACTAATGCAAGAGATAGTTGCAAGTCTTACCACCTCAGCATGATGTCTCAATAATCGGGGCTTCACCAATGAACCAAATGCTGGAGATAACACTGTTTGCATATCATAAGTATTTGACTGATCAACCATGCCTAAATAAGTTTCTAACTCCTCCAAAGTTTTTAGAATGTCATCTACTTGCTGAAACAGATTAGCTAACTTCTTCTTTGCATTGTGCATTCTTTCTTCCAAATCTTTGACACTTGTTAAAGCCATACTGATACCCAAACTACCCAACAAGATGGCAAGACATTAGCTCTAATTTGCCCAAACTATCCAATAGGATGGTAGGAATTTGGCTCTAATACCACTGTGATGTCCCTTACTTAGGGGCTCCTTTTTCTAAGCAAAAGCTCTGATACCACTATGATGTCCCTTACTTAGGGGCTCCTTTGACTCTGTAAAAGCTCTGATACAACTGTAATATCCCCTTCAAACAGGGCATATAAAAACACAAACAGTTCTAAACAAAGATATAATTTTGTAGCATAGATTCAAATAAACAATAACCACAGTAAATCTCTTAACTACCAAATCACAAATTTTATTATACATCTAAATGATTACAATAGATGCCCTTTGTCATGCATGTACATGCAAATTTAAATATAGTCTTAAAACTTTGATCTTCTGCGAATCTGGAAATGAAACCTAAATTCTGTCTCATCTCGGCCTGCTGTGTCGAGCACACAGTTGCCAGCGTCAGTCGATATACTGCCGATGTCAGTCTCTGTAGGTCCTTCTCTATCGACGTCAATCTTTAGTCGGTTGATGTCAGTCACTGGGAATGCCTGTCTACCGAGGTTGGTGTCTACATGGATTTGTACGGACCTGTATGGACTTTGTACGGCTGCCAATTAAGCACAACCTACCTGTTTTCAACCCCTGATCTGAAGATATCTAGGTCTAAATATAGAATATCTCTATCTGTATAATTTATTAAATCAAAATATAATAAAATAAATACTTGAAAAGCTCTGTGACAACTTTTGTATGAAGTTACCTCTCAAATCTGTAAACCTCTGTGATAACTTCTGTATGAAGCTATCTCTCAATTTGGCAATAGATCAGCTGATATCTCACAGCCTCTGAATCACACACAATGAAGAGTTGACGTTCTCCACTACAAATGGAATCCTAGAACCCTTGGCTCAGTCTTCACATAAGAATTTATTCAATATCAAAATCAATAATCAATTCATAATCAATAATGGCCTCCATGAGAAACCCTTATACCCTCAAAAATATATGCTTGCCCTAATTAGTGTTTCTTAAATTAGAATTAGGGTTTCTAATTAAAATTAGGCTAAATAATTAATATTTGATTAAATCAATCAAATATTAATATCTCCCTCAATACATGTTGGATCCTCGAACCGTTCGAAGCTGGTGAACCAAGGAGTGATTCTACACATGACCATACCAAAATAAAGGTGCTCCACTGCATGTCAAATATCCCTCAATAATAGGAGCTCAGGCCAAATGTGTCTAAAATAAACTGAATGAAAGCCAACTGTAGGAATTTTCCAAATCAAAGCCAAGCCAATCTCCATCATGACCCTCTATCCATCCTATTAGCCTACGAAGGTCGCATAATAGGCTAATCATCAAGTCTGTGAATGTCCATGAAAAAGGGGACATGACAAAAGGACAAATGGTTCAAACTTGGTCTAACTTGGTAAAAAATGGAGCTGTATCTTTAACATAGTTTGAAAATAGAGTTGTATCTACAAAATAGTTTGTGATAAGACTTGGCATAACATAGTCTAACATGAAATGTGTAATTTTAAATGTCATACGCATAAAAGGTCAAGCATTTGAATAAAAACTTGCATGTCAAAGGTCTAGGTCAAAGTGTTCCAAACAAGGTCTAAAGTAGGAAAGGGAAAATTTGAGTTACTAAGTCTTTTGTCCAAATGCAGAGTCAAAATATAGGCTCAAATAAATAGGCATATGCTAAGAATTTTGGCTAAATGATGTCAAAATCTAGACTTGAAACAAAGGCTGATGTGATTTGATTTAATCTAACAAGTTTATAAACAACTTTGACATAGACTTGGCAAACTAAATCAAACATAAACATGATCAGTTGGTGTAAGGCATAGGACAAAAGGCTCTTTAAAAAAAGACTATGTTTTCACAAATAAAGGCACAAATAATGATAAGGATAGGCACTGAATAAACAAACCATCAATAATTGTCAAATTTGGGTAATTGATTAACCAAAGTTATGAAACATAAAAGAGAAATATCTATGTCTAAGCCCCATGAATTAAGGCTCAAACATAAATCAATCAATGTTTGAATCCAAACTTGACAAGGTTAATTGAAAACTCAACGTTGAAAACTAGGATTTGACCAAACAAGCTAGACAAGATTGGATAGCATGACAACACAAGATAAAGGTATAAATGGTATACATAACATGGTTTGAAATAATGGTTTCTGATATAAGGTAAACTAGTATTGAAATAAATTGAACAGCCTAATGGCATAAACATGCTCGAATGATGTGATCTATGTTATGTTTCAAAGACTTAAAAGGCTCAAAATGTTTTGACATGATTTGGGTAGCATAACACTACCCTCCTTAACACAAATACATTGTTTTGACATGACTTATGAAAAAATAAACAAGTTTTAGTCTCAAAACATACCAAGCAAAAATAACCAAAATACACTAAGTATAATCATCCAAATCCTACAAAGGGTATGACAATGTGGGGTTGACTAAACTAGCAAGCTTTCGAATGTTTCTAAGGAAATCAATTGCATAATGACTTTCACATAAAATGATGTAAAAGATAAGCATGACTTTTGGGTCTGTATCGCTTAGCTTATTGAAAAAAGGTTTAATCTTTTTTGAAACCACTACATCTTGTTATTTACTTAGTGTAGTGCGATGTCCAAAGTGCCACTACATCCCATGTGAAACTCCAATATGGAGACAAATGAAGTCAGTGTTGGGAGGTGAAACCACAAGTCAAAGATTCTCTAAAGAACTCATAGGAGGTAATGACATCCCCATTGTAAGCCAAGTTTACATGAAATACAGAAAGCATAAAATAGAAATACTTTAGGGCCTTTATCAAGGTTACCCAATACTTTTGTGAGTTTTTGGGGAGTGCTTTAGATGACATTCTTTCTATGCTTTAGACTAGGCAATTTGAAAATAAGGAAAGTTCTTTTGATTCCAAGGGTTCCCTAAAGGGGAAAAATGGAAGAGCATACACACAACATCTTTGTATTTTGTAAAAATAAAGTGCTAATTGAAATAATAAAAATAAAATTGACAAGTGTGTTCAATTTTAAGCTCAAATGAAAGATTTGGTGGTGTTATTTTGACCCATTGGTCTTAAGTTATAACTTTGAAAGCCTTCATTTAAGCCTCTAAATGTTTCATTAAGCACCAAAACAAGGTTCCTAATTCATTTTAAAAGCATTCAAAATGTGGTATAAAACATGATTTATCAAATTTGAAATTCGTTAGTTATCTGTCTACCCTTAAGGCATCACCCCAAAAGCAAATGTGTTAGATTAGAAACATCCAAATAGATTTTCAAAAATTTGTAAAAAATCTATGAAAATTAAAGTCAAACTAATGTGAGATTTTAAAAATTTATAAAAAATACATGGTTTAAAAAAATAATCATCTAAAATGGAGTTCGTATGATCCCAAACCAAGCATTTTAAAATAACTTTTAGCTCTTAGGTTTCACATAGTCAAGTTGGGATTTGAGTAAGGGCAAGTTGGATCAAGTTAGGATCTGAGTCAGGGCAAGCTTGGTCAAGTCAAGCCAAGTTGGGATCTAAGTTAGGGTGAGTTGGGTCAAGCTAGGGTGAGTTGGGATTTGATTCAGGGTGAGCTAGGTCAAGTCAGGGTGAGTTGGTTCAAGTTAGGGTGAGTTGGGATCTAAGTCAGGGTGAGTTGGGTCAAGTCAGGCCAAGTTGGGATCTGAGTCAGGGCAAGTTGAGTCAAGTCAGGCTAAGTTGGGATCCAAGTCAGGGTGAGTTTGGTCAAGTTGGGCTGATTTGGGTTAAGTCAAGCCAAATTGGGATCTAAGTTGGGGTAATTTGGGTCAAGTCAAGTTAATTGGGATCAAATTCAGGGTGAGTTGTGTCAAGTTAGGTCAAGTTAGGATCTAAGTTGGGGTGAGTTAGGTTAAATCAAGCTAAGTTAGGATTTGAGTCAGGACGAGTTGGGTTGTAGGGCCTATTTAGTATCTGAGTCAGGTGAGTTGGGTCAAGTCAGGGTGAGTTGGGATTTGAGTCAGGGTGAGTTGGGTCGAGTCAGGCCAAGTTGGGATCTAAATTACAATCTTGAGAAAAAAACCATGAGTTTTAAAAAATAAGATTTTTTCTCAAATATTCACCTTTTTTGTTTTCACACTCTAAGATCTTACATGACAATGGTTATTATGTTACTTGTAGGTTTTATTTGATCAAATTTGTGGGGTATGGTCCCATTGGGTGTGCCATTATGTGAACTAATAATTTGACTCAAGAGCGGTGATTAATATTATATTAGTCCCAAAATGAAAATAAATTGATAAAAACACACTAATTAACATACATCTCTAGGCATAGTTACTAGGGTGAGCTTAATAACAAAAATAAATGAAAAACATAACTAAAAAGTAAAGAAAAATAAGAATCCTTCACCTTCCTTAGATGCATCAAATGCTTATTGTAGTGGCTTGTTCGGCTTGTGCTCATGAAGTCTTCATCAAAGGAGGCTTGGATATCTCCTCTTCTCCTTGGCACCTTATGGCTTTGGCTTGGATTCGCTCAATATTTTAGCAACATAAATTTGGCATGTGATAGCTCTTGGAATAAATTTGACATGGTAAATTTTCATAGCTTACGCTTTAAATTCAATAGGCATGGCCTCCTATTTATAGATTTTTGAGATTGCTCAGAATCAACCTAAACCGTCACTATTGAGATGAAGATGTGTGGTTGAGGATTAATTTAATTTTTTAGAATTAAATCTATAATTATCCTCATCAAGAAATTGGAAAAAGGTGCATTAAAGAGGCATGGAGGGTCATTATGAGGCATGGGAGACCCGTAATCTTGATATTTGTGGAATTTATGGCCTAGAGATGTCTTCCCAAGAAATGAGGTCACTTGATGATGTAGATATTCAATATTAATTTTTAAAAATAAGTATTTAATAAGTTTCCATGGAATTATTAATTAGGATTTAATTTGGTTTAATTATCTCTTAAGCATGATTAATCACTTTGTGCACAAATTACTCAAATTGATCAGAATGCCTTGTTATTGGTCCAAAATTTGATTAGATTGAAATTGAAATTCAATGTTAGATGAGTTGGATCTATTATCCCATTCAAGATTTTACCAAAAATAAATAACAAAGGCACATGTCTTATGCAATAGATTTGATAGAAAATAGCAACCCAGAGCATCCAGATGTAAAATTGGCATTTTGAATTGAAATGATCTGATCAAAGTTAGTTGGCCCATAAATTGCATTGCCCCATTTAATGATACTCTAGCTAAAAGTGACACTTGAATATGTCAAGTTCAAAGCTTTTAATGCGATTTATTATTTTTAGGCCAAATTGTGCACTTTAGGTGGAAATTGGTCAAAATCCTGGTTGGAGGACATTGGTGGCCAAATTTAGGTGTCTACACTAGAATTTCCTTCTAACCTAATTTCTACTTGTTCTAAATCTACAAATAGATTAAGATCATAACAATATAAGTACATCACATCTTTATCATTTTTATATCTAGCATAGTTATACTTTTCATATTTAGAGTATATCAACGTAATAAATTTAGTATATTCTCATATTTGAGTTTAACATCTAATTGGCCTACTATAGATATGATTATCACCCTTGTGCCATTTCATTTATATATTTTCCTTTAATTATAAATATAGGGTCAAAAATAAGATCACCTTAGATCAAAACATTTAATGATTAAACATTGGTGAACTCAAAATTTGGACATCAAACCCTATGTCACTTAGTGTTTTCTGATTTTTCTATTATTACTCTTTGATTGCCATAAATTTGAAATCATGATTGCCATGGACACATATATAAATTATTTCAAGGTCTAATATCTTATAGTGGTTATTAATTTTTATATCTCATGCCTAATTAACTCATTCTGATCTATAAGGGATTTAAAAATTACATTCCTGTAGGGTCCTTGTTCTAATTTTTACAATAAGAGGGTTTTAAATAACAATCAACACTTGATCTCTCTTCAAAATTCATTTTTCAATGCCAAATAACTATAATCTAAGGGATATGAGATTATTGACCAATTAAGTAATACACATGCAAAAATTTCAATCATTGAGCTCCTAAATCAATCTAATGTCTATAAGAATATCTTATACAAGGCATTGCATGAGACACAAGTTCTAAATGATATTCAACCTATTTAGTTTGTAAATATTTTGAAAAATCTTAAGAATATTAACAAGCTCATCACCTTTGATCCAACATATTTACCATCTAAATATATTATTAACCAAAATTTGCCTTTGTTCATACAAATGACAATACAAAGTAAGTGCATCAAAAGAGTGCTAATTGATAATGGATCAAACCTAAACATTTGTAGCATATAATTTCTAACCACCATGGGTGTTAACCCAAATATTATTAAAAAAATAGTTATGCAATTACAAAGGTTTGACAATTCAAAAAACCTCCAATTGGTAAAATTACATTGAATATTACCACCGTACATTGCCCACTTTATGCCAAATTATGCCAAATAATTTAAATTATAACATTCTATTTGGATGGTCTTAGATACATAAAATGTATGTAGTTCCCTTTACATTACATGCATGCTTAAAATTTTGTCATCAAGGAATCCTTTACACATGTCCAACAGATCCTAATCCTTTCAAACACTATGCAATGGTCCACAAAATAGATAATCCTACACTACACACTCTGAATATGAGTCCAAAATTGACACAGTAGTATAGAACCTAATTAGACTATACTATTTAAGGTACCAAAAAGATAGTTCTCATATTTACCTAAGTCTGTAGCTTCATTACTCTCATGGATAATAGAGTGTGAGCTTATATATCTCCCTCATCCTATCAAGGTTGATATGACTCGACCTCTATCCAAAGGATATGATGAGAATGTTAATTGTCACTATCATCAAGGCCTTAAGCATTCTACAAATTATTGATTTACATTGAAACACAAGATCTAGGATCTTATCTATGACCAAAATTTTACATTTGAGGATCCTCTAAAGGAATTAGGTTCACAATGACCCAAAAAGCATTAGTGCCAACAAGATTTAACATTTACCTTATCAATAGGTGGCACTTATTTTTGGCATAACCAGATTGATCCTATAAAAAAAAAACTAATTATAATGTATGATGCTTATGACAAATTGGTTTCAATCTAATAAACTTAAAAAATAAATGAGGTTGGAAATACTACTTGGGAAACATAACAATACCTATTTTTTGTGTTCCTAAAGTAATTCAAACATAATTTTGGGTTATGCCTACCACATATCCATATGCACTTACATTAGGAACTCTTTGGATATACCAAATGGAAGCAACAATTTATCCTAATCAACAAGGTATTTCCTTTCCTCATAAATGAAAATTTCAAATGATAGCATTAATTCTTCTACTACAGATGCAAAACATTAGGAGGGACATTTTATGTAACTTTTAAACCTATCTAATCATGATGTAAATAATGTAAAAGATCCAACTTAAATTTTTAAGGTTCACAATAGGGAGATATCTATGACCATGCAGTAGATGGCATCAGAGGATGATATTTCCTCTTCAAATATTCTAAAAATACTAAAAAAATAAAAAACATTCTAAACTCCAAAAACATTTTTGGCACCTACATGTTCTAGTGGCTCCTTAGCATCCATGTGTTAGTTCCATATTGATGGATGACATACTCAATTACTCCTACATACACGTGTTTCACACTTATATTCTAATTTGATACATACATACATAGATACCTAATATATTCTTATTTAAAATGTCTGGCTTTCACTTTATTGATGTCATATGGACATTGGGGGCATCTGATTCTTTGATCTTGATACACATAGGTTATATGGTTTGATGATCACTCTACATTATCATGTTTGAGTTTACATATGTAGTTACACATGCCTTGATCCATGATTATATCTTACATAGGGTACTTTATATGCTATACACTTGAATTTTTTTATTAACACATTGAATCTATGGGGTACTATGAAATGTTTATGTTGATTACTTATGATTTACTTTATGGACTTAATTAAATGTCTTGTATTGCTATTTATTGATTATTCAAGTATTTAAATATGCTCCTTTACTTGTGGACCTTGTGCCTATGTATACTTTCATTGAATTTAAATATGTAATTGTTTATTATATGAACATTTGAATGTGTCATTATTGCTTTTACGGACATTTGAATAAGTCACATCCCTTTGATTGTGTGGTATTTATACATACCCCTTGTTTACGGTCTCCTTGGACCATTACCTTTTAACTTAATTTTGAGTATTCTTGTGTGATTTATTTGCTTATTGAGATTGTACTATTACTATCTCAATGTTTTCATGATATTTATCATGCATCTTAGTCTTACATGTGATCAGATTAGTTCTATGCACTTCAAATGATACATTTACCTAGACATGTTCCCTTCTACATGTCACATGGTTCCATTCATAGATTATATAGTTGTCTTATCATTTTGAGGTGAGGTAACTATTGTATGCAATATGAATCTAAGGGAAAATATGCATTAGTAAAATCAAACATCTAAAAACAAGATCAAGATAAATCATTCCCAAGCCTAGATACTAGGGGGAGTTTGATGATAACAATTCCAAATGAAAAAACAACTAAAAGGATAAAAAACAAATCACTTTTACCTTCCTTGTAGCTCCAAATCATTTGTTGAATGGTATTTGGCTTGCATGGATTATGTCCAAATTGGAGTCTTTATCAATGCTCTTTCTATATGGGTAACATCTCACTTTGTACACTATGGTTTTGGCTTCGACATGTGTGGATAATGAAGCTTCTCTTATTTAATTTGGAATTATAACACTACATAGGAAAAATTATTATAAGTGAATGTGAGGCATTGTATTTATAAGCTTCAAACTAACCCCAACCTAGGTGTAGTTAGTTATAGACTAACCCTACATTAACCTTGGCAGGTCAAAATCAATAAATAATGTCCTTAATTATGTATTTATGTAGGCATGGCTCAACATTTATTATTTGTAAGGAATTTATGTTAATATTATAAAATTCTTGACTTTAAGGATGATGATGTCACCATGAACTTATTTCTCTTTTATATTTGTTGAATTTCAATTTTTGAAAATTATATTTTCACTAGTTCAACATGGTTTATTTAAATAAGCATTTAATTTGATTTGATTATTTAATTAATTCTACTTAGGATTTTGGTCACTTCAAGAATTTGATCAAATGCCCTATTTAATTGGCTTAAAATGTTAGTTTGCTTAGAGCACAACCTAACTAGGGATGAATCCATGAGAGGTTATCATTGAGTATAGGGTAATGCCATAAATAGGGATGCCTTGACATAATTCTAGGCATTTACGTCCAATGTACAAAATAATTTGGGACGTTTAGTGATTCCTAGACTTAGTTTGTATAGTTTGGTAGAGATTAGTCTGAAATCCATTTTAGACATGAATGTGGCCAAAAAGAAGTGTCTACATTTTGACCTTGTTTGAGAAGGTGTTGCAAGACATGGGCATAGCAACATCTTCTCAAAGAATGAATTTTTTTTTATGCTTTGATTAATGCCCTAGAGGGTGGGTTGATGAGCCCTAGATGGATACCCCCTTGAGGGATCAAGGAGTAATTAGTGTCATTAAATGGTTCTTATAAAAGAGGAAATGATGTGGTCTAAGAATGGGTGTTCAAATAATGATTTACACAAAAGCATTTATAATAATTGGCACAGTGAAGATGCCCCAATAGGGTGGATAGGTCAGAATCATGATTTATCCAAGGTGGTTATAATCATTAGTCTAATGAAGATACCAGAATAAGGTAGATGTAAGCATGATATAAGTATTTTTGGTACCAACAGGGAAGATGTGATCAGTGAAGGTCTAAATAATTTTCCCTATTATGGTAAATCGATAATGAATTCTCACATAATGAACCTGTAATCACAAATTAATGGTGAGCTAGCATAAAAAACATGTATGAATTTGGTCTACCTGCTAATATAATGATGCACATCCTAGTTAGCAATGATTACTTTTAATTTGTCATTTAATTACTCTATGTTTGGGTAGTGTTTGGGAAGGTCTACTATGAACTAGGGGGAAGTAATACTGAGAGCACCATTTGATAACTCCATTTGGCCTAATTTTTGTTGTAGCTTGTGATATTATGCATCATAATTATAGAAAACTATAATAACAATATGTATCATAAGCATGGATAACTTAGTTTAAATGAAAATAAAAATCACTTAGGCATAAGATATGAACAATCAAATCCCAAGTGAATATAATGCACTAAAGTAAATGTAAGAATGAACATAAATTCACAACTCAAGTACAAGATATGGGTAACCAAGACTCAAGTGTAAATAAAGTGTAATAATCCTAAGATAATCAAAGGGAAGGGAGGCACAAAAAAAATCTAAATTAAAAAAGTAAACAACTCAAGACCAAGTTGTAATCAATACTTAAGTGTAAACTATGTTATTTGTGAATTTAACAAGCTCAATTCATGGGATAACCCTTAAGAAACTTGTCCTTTTCATATCCCATTATATCTAAGCACGTAAAATGAGGTTGATCTCTACCTCTTTGTATTTGTTTTTCCTAATAAAGTTGATATTTTGAAGGAATTTTGCATCTTGTGCAGTTTGGAGAATTTTCTTTGAACTACACTTTGTTTCTTTTCATGCAATGTTAGAGAATTTTCCTAACTTTGCATATGCAATGTCAAATAATTTTCACAACTTTGCATATACAATGTAGGAGAATTTTCCTAACTTTGCATATGTAAGGTCAGGATTTTTTTTTGATCTTGCACATGGGACCCACCACCCATGTGTAGACACCAGAAATGTGTCTACACCTTGGTCGTCTTTCACCCTTGTCCCCCTTGGCCCATGTCCTAGCCCTTGTCCTAGTCCCCTCCATTGATTAAATTAAAATAACTTAAACATTTTAATTTAGTGGCTCCCTTTCCACCTCACCCTTACCACCTTGGATCCCCCCCTTGGATCCCCCCACGTCTCTCCTAGCTTTTATTACCCCAAATCTCCCCTTTATCCTCCTCCCACGCCCATTAAGCCTTCTCATGACCATTTTCCCTACGACCCGTCGACCCAGTGGCGTGCAAGAATAGGCAGAGGCTAATTTTAGCCTCTATCTCCATTCTTTTGCTACCGACGTCGGCTATCCTGCGGCCGACATCGACGGTTCTGCCGCCATCGGCAACCTTCAAAACAGTTTTCTACAACCATTCTGCCCCACCCCCCCCATGCGAACAAAATCCTCTTGGCACTTTGGCATTCACATTCTCTTTTCTCTCAACCTCATACAGCAATAGCAGTAGGTACAGGCACTCTGCATCAGTCATTTCTTCTTGCAACAGGGCTTCCACAGCTCCAACAACAAGCTCCTCCATTCTTCAGTCAGCAAGCAAAAAGGTAAGCAATTTCATTGTTTTATTTCATTATTTCATTTTCAGTTATCTATCCTACCCACTATCTACCACTTGCTCTGTCCTTCCCCTGAGAGGCTGAAAAGCCTTCTCAGACCCTGTCTTCTGTCCATCTTCCTCTTGCCCTATCACCCTTTCAGTCTAGTCCCAGACAACTTCCTCAGTCCCTCAGGCCCAAGACAAATTCCTCAGACCTCCAAGCAATCCTTCAGACCTCTGAACAGACCTCCCTGACCCTCAGACAAGACCATTGTCCAACCTGCACATCCATAGACCCTGTCCACAGTCCTAAAACCTGGCCCAACTCGTCTCTGACTACTGCCCCGACCGACCTCGGCCAGTACCCCTATCGATGTCGGCAGTATAACCGACGTCGGCTACCTCTCTGATCGACGCTGGCAACACCCTCGACCTCAGTGACTGTGTAAAGGCAGACAACTTCTAAACAGGTACGCATTTGTCTTAAGTTCTTTCTTTCTATCTTCCATCATTTATCATTTTCTATTTTTAATCAACATTCTATTTTAATAGTGGATTGACTCCCCCCAAGAAGCCTTTGTGCTTCTAGGACCAAGCTCTTGCTTGGCAGTCCACCCTTTTATCTTCTAACATTCTTCGTGTTTAGTGTCTTTCTCTTTCAGGTGTCATTCCTCCACAGCCAAAGAGGAGTACCTTCTATCATCTGGATTATGGTGCGCAGACTACATCCAGGTACACAAGCCTTGACCATCTCTTAGTTTCTCATTTTCTCTATCTTTTGAATGTAGAAAGCGATTTAGCGTAGAAACATTCTGGCATGCCCGGTGGGACCCTAGGGTCTCCCTTGGGTTTCTTTCCTTCTTTTCATATAGGGTGCATTAGGATCCTTCCTTTTCACCTCTTCCTTCTTTTCTAAATGACATTATAAGCAGGAATAAAAAGAACTTTTCTTTTCTTTCCTTGCATTTCTAGACTAGTCAAAAATCATATCCTCCAACCGTTTCTCGACTTGCTTTCATCCGAACTTAACATTTCGATTTGGGGCTTAAAACACTTTGCATTCCATTTCTACTTGCGCTTACATTAGTCCACACTTAGTAATTAACAAAATGCATATTGAATTAATTGTAGATCACTTGATGTTACACAACCTAAACCATGTGCACAAATCAAACATCAAACTTACCTGAGACAAGGCCCGACTGAGATTTCATCCCCCAACAGATACCTTAACCGTACTGACAATCCTACTTGGATTTCATCACCAAGGGGAAAGCCCACTCTGTTCTCTGGCAGAGTCTAAACTATAGGGAAATTATATTTTGGCTAAGCGAGACCAGCTTACCACTGGACTCGTGAAGTGAGGGGAGCTTGCTCCTTAGCACCAGGCCATGTACGAAACCTAACCCAAACTTTTTGAGCACCTAAACACACCTGAAACCATCCATAGACTACCTCTTCTAGGACCCTTCTACAAGCCAACCTCCCCAAACACACTTTAAGGCATAAGCCAACATGATCTTAATAAATTATTCCTAGGGATCTAACACTTAGGGCCTGCCTATCTCCATCTATTTTTCTATTCCTATCTGCTTGTTTGAGTTAGTGAGGACATTTTTTTATTCTCTTCTTTCCAAAAACTTCCAAATCCTCTAAGTTTCTAGAAAGCACAGTCACCGACATCAGTTTTACCACTGATGTCGGTAGCCTCTTCTCACCGACATCGATCATCTGACCGACATTGATACCCAGTTTCCATCGACATCGGTTTTTAAACCGACGTCGGTCTCTGTCCATAACTTTTTTCCCAAAATAGCAAGCTAAAAACTGGCTTTCTTGCTGTCCAGCATCCATCCTGGTTTTTTGAAACTAAAAAACACAGTTTCTGAAACCTAAACCTTCCTTGCCTTGAATGGTTCTAACTCACAGTCAATCCAAGGCTCTAGTCAACCACGTGAGGCATCAACCGCTTCCGTCTACCCCGTCCATAACCAATCCTATAATGGAGTTTAACTCAGAAACTAAAAGAACTCCTACTCGTCCAACCCTGCCTCAGACTCCTATTGTCCAAGAAGGGGACCAAGATTTTGCATGATTCTTTGACCTTAATGTCAAAGCCTTGCAGCACTATCTCATGCATAACCGAATGCGAGACTCCTTGGGCAATTTGATTTATGGAATTCTGACCTCTCTTGTCGCGACTATGGACATATTGACAACGTCCATAGTTTAACCTTTAGATGCTCAAGCTATCACCTCGACCAATGACCAGACCTTGACCAACCCTCCAGGTGTGGCCTCTCCCTCCATCTTTGGGCCCACTTCCACTGGGGTTTCAGCCCCCTATCAACCTCAGCCCACTCAATCGCTATCCACTCCTTTCCAGAACCTGGTTGTATCTATTCTGCCTACCCTGGCTCCTATCAACACTAGGGTGGCTACCTATCCATTAGCCCCTGTTACCACCATCCAACCTCTCATGGCAACATCGGGCCTAGCTATGCCTTCTACCCAACCACCCTTAGCCTTCTCTTCTATCCTTACGACTAGTTATCCCTATGTTACAGCCTTATAGGCACAACCAACTTCGTCGTATGCCTCCTCTAGCCTCTTCCAAGCACCCTACAACCTAGGGGGCACTCCATCTGCCAATTTGTTAGCAGATATCATCAAAATCCTGATGGACAAGATGTCTAGCCTAGAGACCTCCATTTTTGGCTCACGCAATGCTCTCTCATACGAGCAAATTTGCAATGAGCCCATTCATCCTTCTGTCCCAATTAGGCCATATCCCAACCAGTGGGAACTTCTAAAGTTTTCTCGCTTTCAAAGCAAGGAAGACCCACAACAACACTTACGGGCATTCAGACATGCCTGTTACCTTATTGCCCATGACGATGCGTTGCTTTTACACATGTTTCCTATGTCCCTCTCTGGTGCTGTGCTTGATTGGTACAGCTCCCTTGCCAGCCATTCCCTCTTCACATTCACATAGCTAGCCTAGCTCTTTCTTGATCATTTCTCCATCAACATCACCAAGAAGGTCTCGATCACAGACCTCTATTCTATCCGCTAATTCAAGGATGAATCCATAGCTGACTTTGTTGCTCGATGGAGAGGCCTCATCAATCAACTCTCCTTTTTCTTACCCCAGCCCGAACTTATTAAACTCTTCTCCCAAGCCTGTGCCAGACATATTTCTTCCACCTTGAGGGTTTAGACCTTCTGCACCTTCGACGAAGCCTTCACGATGGCCCATAAACTTGAATTGCGTGCCATCGAGGAGAATAAAGTCAAGTTGCAGAGCAAGAATCCCAACTCTAAGACCAATGAATCCTCTTCTTCTAAAACATCATCATCCAATCCTAAGTCTAAAGCTTTAGCTAACGCTATGGTCGTTAGACCTTCATCCTCTTCACCTTCAACCAATCAGCCTGAGCCATCCACATCTCAGAGCACCACCCGCCAATTCTAACAGAGATACGTACAACGACGGTATACTCCTCTCAGAGAGTCATACGCGTCTATGCTGGAAAAACTCATTAAATAGGGGGTCTTCAATCTCCCCCAGATCTAACCACCTCCACAATTTGATCCCTCACATGCCATCCCTGCGTGGTATAGAGAACATGACTTCTGTAACTTTCACTGTGTTAAAGGACATGACATAGAAAATTGCAAAACTTTTAAAAACATAATCCAAGACATGCTTGAAAAGGGTGACCTCACCTTAGACAATCCCAATGCACCTCCTAACCAGGGCATCGACATCTTCAAGCAACCATTCCCCAATCATCCACCGACCCAAAACAATGTCCGGACCTTAATTGACGACACTCATGAACACAACATTCAAACGGTCAATACGGTCTCGCCCTTCATCCCCGACCAACCTCAAGAGGTTAGTCCATCTATCAGTCCATCACATGTGGACGAACCTCTTTCCCCGGTTAGTTCTCCGTTGACCTCTCTCATCTTAGAGGACGCCTCAACCTTACCAGCACTACCAGTCTCACCATCCTCCTTCCTGCTGCCTATGGAGGACCCGACCCTTCCTACTCCTCAACCATAAGTAGAGGGCACCATCATCCCTGCCCTTTACCCGCTTGAGGAGCCTCATTCTCTGGTTGCTTCTCCACCCAGGGAAGAACCTACCTCTCCTTCGTCTCCACCAAAGATGAATCTATCACGACTTCATCATGCCATGGGTCCAAGACTGCTACACCCATCTTGTCTTCAGCCCCGCAACCATCAACATCTTCTCAAGAACCCAAATCTCATCCATCATCTTCTCAGCCATTTTCCCGATTAGTGGAGAAAATCAGACTTCTCCCTTCAAGGAAAGTGATGCATTAGGTATTGTGGGAGCGTCTTAAAGCCCTTCAACATGCCCGTGCCCTCTCATCTCATGCTACCAATCCTCCCAAGGTAGAATCTCCTAAGACTCTCAACAAAGACCAGACTCCCAAACCTCAACCAATCCCATCAAAACCAAAACTCACATCTACCCCATCTAAACCTATCAAATCACTTGGCGTTCGACCTGTCTCTACCCTCACTCACCCGCAAGTGAAGGTAGACTTAGACCTGACTCTGACCAATAGGAGTTTTCCAACCAAGTCAAAGAAGACTGCCAGACCACAGAAGCGAATGCCTCCTCCCCCATCACCATTGCCTTCCATTTTGGGCCCCCATCCTTTGACTCTGACCAGAATCCTTCCCACTCTGACCTCCAATCAAAACTAGTTGCCTCCTTTGCTTCCTCTTCCTACCTCCAGTCTACCCTCTCCTAAAAAGGCATCACCTCTCATGAAAAAAGTGCTGTCTTCGCCTGTCACCGCACCATCAACCCACAAGGTGGTACGAAAACCTCTTCTAGCTCCACCTAAGCAAAAGTCACCTGCCTCACACATATCAACTAGAACATACCCTTTAGTGGGCTCATACTTGTTGATATTACACTGACTTTTGTAGACTTCCAACATAACCCTTCCACCCATCAGGCCTTTCCAACCTCTCAAGTCCAAGCCCTCCTGGTTCGACGACATGAAGATTTGTTTATACCATCGTACGCCAAGACACGATACCGAGACTTGCTGTGCCCTCAAGGCCATCATTCACCGCTATATGGAGAAGGACACTCTTCTCCTTAAGGACACTCTTGACCAAACCTCAACACCTTCCCATCCAACCTCTTTAACCACATCAACATCTCACTAGTAGGCCATGACCCCTTCTTCACCTCCTATCTTTGAAATCAATGCTATCCATATAACCACTAGGTCACAAAAGGACAAGGCAAAGGAAAAATCTACCATTCCTTAGACCTACCATTTCGTCAAACCCCCTCTTGCTCCCAAGCCTAAAATTTCTATCCTTGGTGCATCTCAACCTTCTTCATCTTCCTCTTCAGGGGTGATTCATGACTCCATGTTGAAACAACTTCATTAGACACCCGTGAAGATGTCCCTCTATGACCTCATCCAAACCTCACCTCAGCATTGTCAAGCCCTCATCCAAGCCTTGTAGGCAGCGGAGGTCCAACCTGAGGACCCACAACCACTCGCTGCCCTCGTCCACTCTTTAGCCCCTATTGCCTCCATCACATTCAGCGATTCTAAGATTCCCACATCCAACATGAAAGATCAGGATGCCACCCTCTTCATCACTACCTATGTTGATCAGACACACATTAAATGCATTATGATCGATGGAGGTGCCAGCATCAACATTATCTCCACCCATGCCTTTGATCAGTTGGCTCTTCCCAAGAATTACGTCTCCAAAACTGACGTGATCTTGTGCTCTTTCAATGACACCACCACCACAACCATTGGCACAGTCATACTTCACATTCACGTTGGTCCATGCATAGTCTCGGAGCTCTTCTATATCATCGAAGGAGAGTTTCAATACAACATGTTGCTTGGTCGACCCTGGATCCGCGTCATGGCCTGTGTCCCCTCCACCCTCCACCGTTGTGTGAAATTTGAGCATGACGGGCAAGTCCACACCATTCCCACTAACCCTTCACCCTTCAAAACTTGTAACACAACCTACCATCCAAATGACGTCCTCATTACTATCAAGCCATCAACCGTGGCACCACCTCCATCCGTGAAAGCTTCGACTAGTTCACAACCAGTGATCGCCCTCACCCCTCCTCTTCAAGCGATGACCAAAGACCCCATGGAAGACATCTTCCAATGAATTTCACTCGGGGAATATCACTCGTTGGCCTTAGACATGTTCCAAACTCCATAAGAGTATGAACGCCTTCATCTCAGCCCTAGTTACGACCATCAGATTAGGATGGTCGTGCCTTATGGTCCTCCTCACCTCCGAACTAACCTTGTCTATGGAGGGCTCAATCAAGCTCCTATTGATGGCAATCCTCTCTCTTTACCCCAACCTTTCACATCAGATTTCTCATTTCTTGGCAACCCTGCCTTTGCACACACTTACCTTTATAGGTGTGCATGGAAGGGTTTTGGTTTTGGATGTTATGAGCAGGGCTCCCATCAGCTTATTGAGCCTCTCAACGACGATGATGCCAAGAAATAGTATGGCCTGGGATATCACAACCCCACTCAGGCCCCTTTAGACCTTTGTCCTGAGCCAACCATTGACTAATCTCCTTTGGGCTCACCCATTTCTCCTTCTTCACCTACGGAGTCGGTGGTTTCCATCCCTCCTAGTTTTTTTTCCATAAACACCATCCGCCTAGAACCCTTGATCTATCAACTCAATGGGGTGTCCAGGTCTTTCCCTCTCATTTATCCTGATATGATAGAGGATGAGTCAGTGACCATTCACACTATCCACTGCATTGACGATGATGCCATCCTTTCCTACATAGGCACCAATGACTCTTTCATCTAGTGCTCTCTCCCTTCTGAGACCCAGGTTATGTTAAATGAATCCACCATTGACATCAACCTCCCTTCTTTTGGTGTTCCTCACATCTTGAAGATTGGCAAATCTTTAGATGCTCAAGAGCAATTTGACTACATCCAGTTCCTCTCTGACCATAGCAAGGCCTTTGCCTGGACTTACAGTGACATGCCTAGCATCGACCCCACCATTGCTACCCATAACATTGTCACCAAACCAGAGGCTAAGCCTATCTGGCAAAAGCTTCGAAAGATGCATCCTCGCATTGTGCTCCTTGTCAAAGAGGAGCTTTAGCACCTTCTTTCTATCTCTTTCATCCAGCCCATCGATTATCTGCAGTGGGTCTCTAACATCGTCCCAATCACCAAAGAAACTGGAGGGATTCGAATCTACACGGACTATCGCAACCTTAATCTAGCCTATCCCAAAGATGACTTCCCTCTTCCTAACATTGACCAGCTTGTTGATCTCACAGCCGGCCATGAGATGCTATCTCTCATGGACAAGTTTTCAGGATACAATCAAATCTTGATCACACCAGAAGATCAACACAAGACTACCTTTATCACTCCATGGGGGACTTTCTGCTATTGAGTCATGCCTTTCGGCTTGAAGAACACTGGCGCCACTTACTAGTGTGCCATGACTTATATTTTCCATGATCTCCTCCACAAAATCATGGAGGACTATGTGGACAACCTTCTCGGCAAGTCCAAGCTTCGCTGTGACCACTTGACCATTCTCAAGATCATCTTCTCTCACCTTATTCAATACAATGTCTGCCTTAACCCCAAGAAATGCATCTTTGGAGTCCTCTCAGGCAAGCTCCTCGGCTTCATCATTTCATTTCATGGCATCGAGATAGATCCCACCAAGATCCACGCTATCCTCGAGATGCCACCCTCGACCAATCTCAAGCAGCTTCATAGTCTATAAGGGAAGCTCTATCCATTCACTATTTCATCTCGCAGCTTTCAGAATGCTGCCAACCTTTTCATCATCTCCTTAAGAAGGACGTCTCCTTTAAATGGGATGAGGACTATCAAGAGGCTTTTGAAGCCCTCAAACGCTATCTAGTCTCTCCACCAGTCCTCATTCCACCTAAAGATGACCAACCCTTCTACCTTTATATCTCTACCACCAACCATTCGTTAGGTGCCATGATTGCGCACCGAGACGAGCATCACCATGAGCAAGTGGTTTACTATATCAGCTGAACACTGGTCAACTATGAAACTCAGTATACTCATACCGAGAAACTCTGTTTGGCATTAGTCTTTTTCGCTACCAAGCTCTGCCACTATCTTCTCAACCACAAAACCTTTGTCATCACTCACACCGACCCTCTCAAGTATATGCACTCTAAGCCATATCAGAATCAACGTATGGCTTGATGGCTCATGCCGCTTGCTGAGTTTGACCTCAAATTCATCTAGCAGAAATCTATCAAGGGGCAAACCATCACTGACCAACTGGTAGATGCCCCTCTTCTTGACAATCAACCTTCACAGTGTGAGTTCCCAGACGAATCTATCGCTGCGCTTTCCACCGACGACACCGTCTACCAAATGACCATGTTCTTTGATGGCTCCAAATGTCAACTCGGTGGGGCTGCGGGTGTCATTCTCATCCCACTTAAAGGTGAGCCCATGCCTCTGTCTTTCAAGCTCGACTTTGATTGCACCAATAATATGGCTGAATACGAGGCCTTAATTTTGGGACTTCAAACTACCCTTTCTCTCAGTATCAAGTCTATCAACATCTTCAGCAACTCGCAACTCATCATCAATCAAGTCAATGACTCATACCTCTACAAAAATGAAAATTTGCAAAGGTATAAAAACTGTGCTGATGTTCTTCTAGCGTCTTTCGACCATTACCTCTTACAGACTGTTCCTCGATCCACGAACAAGTTTGCTGACACCATGGCTTCTCTTGCTTTGCATATCTTATCTTCATCATCGTCATCTCAACTTTTTGTCATGGTGCATCATGTACCGTTGCCTTCATACATCTCTCCTCACATCAATTATATCAACACTGTCAATTCTAGTCCATGAGATGATTGGTATATGCAACTAGTGGACTACTTGTCTCATTCTGTCATTCCTCCCCATCTCTCTAGCAATGCACAATGAGCTTTCATCAAACGCATAGCTCGCTACACCATGTTACGGGGTCTTTTCTATAAGCGAGGCTTCGATAGCCTCCTTTGCTGTCTAACCTCCACTAAAGCCTCTCATGCCATTAAACAAGTCCATGATGAGATTTGTGGTAGACACTTCAGTGGGAACTTAGTTGCCAAGCACATCCTTCGCCTGGGTTATTATTAGCCCACCCTTCATCAAGACTATAGTGACTATGTCTGGCATTGCATCAAGTGTCAGCAGCACTCTAACCTGCTTCATCTCCCCAGCCATGCCTTACATGTCGCTCATGATTTTTGGCCTTTTTCTCAGTGGGGCTTAGATCTCATCAGTGAGATTAACCCTCACTCGTCTCTTCATCATCAATCCATCATCACTACCACTGAGTATTTTACCAAGTGGGTGGAAGCCATTCCTCTTGTCTCCATAAAAGCCAACAAAATTGTCGACTTCATCAGTAGCCACATCATCTATCATTTTGGTGTCCCTCACAAAATCATCACCGACAATGGCAAGTCCTTCAAAAATAAGACTGTCCAAAAGCTATGCGACTCACTCGGCATCAAACTCAGCTTCTCTTCACCTTACTACCCACAAGCAAATGGGTAGGCCGAGGCTTCCAACAAAATTTTGACTGAAATTCTCATGAAGGTGGTCAACGACATAAGAAGGGATTGGCACATTCATATTCCCTTCGCTTTGTGGGCCTACCACACTAGCATCCAAACCTCTATGGGTGCTACCCCTTTCTCTCTCATGTACGAAACAGAGGCTATCCTACCTCTCGAAGTATAGATCCCATCTCTCTGCATCTCCCTACATGACATTCTATCCAACGATGACTTTCATCAAGATTGCCTAGCTCAACTTGAGTTACTTGACGAGCGTCGTCTTGCTGCCCTCAATCATCTCCATGTCTATCAAAATCGCATTAAGTGAGCCTACGACAAAAATCTGTGAGAATAAGATTTCAACATCGGAGACCTCATCCTCAAAGAGAATCAACACATGACCAATATGGAGTGAAGTAAATGAGGTAAATTCGCCTCTAAATTGGCTCGAACCTTTCATCATCACGCACAAGTATGGGTTAGGGACTTATCATCTATCATCTCTTGATGGACGGCCAGAACCTAAGCCTCTTAATGCATTGCATCTGCAACCATTCTTCTATTAGTTGAGTACTCGTCCACTTGACATTTAACTTGGGCTTGTCCCTTGAGCAATCCCCATCCTTCTAATCCTCATTCCTTTCAACCCTATTCCCCTTAACAAATCCTCTATAACCCTTTTATGATGCATGGATGCTTTATCCTAATAAAAGGGAGCCCTTTACCTTCTATAGTCTTGTCCATGACTCCAAATTCTGTCAAAAAAAATAAAAAAATAAAAAAATCAAGATGTCAAAACATATCCAAGGTCACAAAATCAAATCAAAAAGTAGACTGCTCCCTCAAAGGACAATTATACTATCATTATTGTAGCTAATAGACTGATCCCTCGAAGGACAGCTATTCAAACATTATATAAAGCAAAAATATAGACCACTCCCTCAAAGGATGGCTATGACTAAATCTTGCTACAAAAAACACCTTTCTTAGAAGCTTCCCGCATCGATCAGCTTCACAAATGACCACCAAACAAATGACATCTCTATGTAGACTTCCTGCATCGATCAGTCTGCACCAAAAAAAAAAAAAAAGGTCATGGACTTGGTTTATAGTTGTCTCAGGGTCTCCTATAAAAGGGGGCAAAGTCATCTCTGCTCTTAAAATAGGTTACCCTGTATCCTCCTATCCTAACACCTACTCAAGGGACTTCGAGCTCACTTTAATGTCAAAGTGAATCGATTACCGTTCTAACACATATGGTCAATGACACAACGCATGAATGGGGCTCTTGGTTCTAACAACCGCTATCTATGCTGTCATTCTGGTCCTTGTCAATAAAAGGATGAATATGCCTTTCACTTCTTCTACACTTTGGTCACATTCAACTTCATCACTTGTCAAACCTAATCAACTCAACTCTTTTTTTTAGACCACTCATCATAGTCCATTTCACATAGTTTTTATGGACACCAATACACATGGAAACTATTGACCAGACACAATTTATGTTAAGCATAAACCAATACGTACTGAAGCATAAATAGACCTCAATTCATTTTTAGCATTCATCCATCACGACTATGGACAATTGCTAGGGATGAAGGACCCTCGACCAATTCTACAGAATATACCATTTGGAAAAGGCTGTAACATATTTTTCTCCTCATCATTTCAACATATGACCCTACCAATCATCGACCAATCTTCTCACTTACCTCGAACTACATTGGTCTGAGGCCCTATGACCAGGGCTATATAGGCAACACTCAGATAACATGACGTCCTCTGAGGTTAGCTCGACCACCCTCATTTGTTCATCTCTTTGATGGACAAACCTTCTCTTTTTCAACCTTGACCTTGACCAAGACCAGTCTATCAACCACTTTGCCCAAAGTCCAATCCATCCCTTTGACCCTTCGTCCCTTTTAGGGAGAACTACATTGGCCTGAGGCCCTTCACACAAGGGCTATGTAGGTAGCACTCAGAAACATGACATTTTCTGAGGTTAGCTCGGTCACATCCTTTCATCCATCCATCCCCCTTGACCAATGACCATTGGAGATCATGCCTATCTCCGCAGACCCCGACCACTTCCAAGACAATGTTGCATTGGTTGTTTTTGCATGTATGCTACCCCACGACTGGTTAGCAAAATTGTGCACAGACTATTTTTGACCTTCACAAGTATAGGATCGCAAGCCATTTGATCCCTACTACTTGTGGCATTTTTGTGTTTTTGGGAGCACTTCTTGAGCCCGAGATACCTGGAACACGACGACCATTTAGAGCTTTAGCTTAGATTAAATAACCCGATCAATAGACGACTAAATGCTGGGGCTCAATTATCTCAATTTTGGCACTCCTTGACCCTTGACATGTGACAATTTGATCCAACCATCCCGTGAAGTGGTATACGTGCAATCATGACTATTGCAACATTTTTGCTCACCCTCTCTCTATCCATCTCTCTGTCAAATCAACACTCGATCTCCAATTCCCTTCTCTCGACTCTCGCTTTGAGGGGGGAACACCTCATCCCATTCTTAGGGAAACCAACTTCTGTTTTTGTCTTGCAGTTCATCAAGAACAACCAACAAGACAAAAAGGGGCAAATGTAGACACCAGAAATGTGTCTGCACCTTGGTCGTCTTTCACCCTTGTCCCCCTTGACCCATGTCCTAGCCCTTGTCCTAGTCCCCTCCATTCATTAAATTAAAATAAATTAAACATTTTAATTTAGTGGCCCCCTTTCCACCTCACCCTTGCCACCTTGGATCCCCCCCTTGGATCCCCCCACCTCTCTCCTAGCTTTTATTACCCCAAATCTCCCCTTTATCCTCCTCCCACACCCATTAAGCCTTCTCATGACCGTTTTCTTCACGACCCCTCGACCCGATGGCATGCGTAGACTACATCTAGGTAGTCTAGCCTTGACCATCTCTTAGTTTCTCATTTTCTCTATCTTTTGAATGTAGAAAGCGATTTAGCGTAGAAACACCATGATAATTAATGAGCATTAATTATCATGTTATAAATATATATTATGCTAGGTAATTTTTATTTTTACCATTTTTAATCTTCTTCCTCACCATTTGCAAGCTCGCTCGCACTCCTTATATCACCATTTTTGAGCTTGTTAACATGCCTTCTATCATCATTTTTGTAGTTCCCCTTGTTTGCACATGGATTTTTGGGCACGTGTTGCAGGTAGGGTTTTCATTTTTTTATTTATTCCTTTTTGTTCATTTTTAAGAGATCTTACCACCTAGGGTTTATGTCTATTCTCATTTTTTATGTTTTAAACCCATATCTTGGCCACTTCAGACCATGGCATATTTCTTCATCATTTTATTTTCTATGAGTGAAACGCAGAGAAATTTCTTTGAGATGCATCTATGTCTTTCCTACTCCCATGCATCTCAAAGAATTTTCTCTAAGTTGCACTTATCCTTTTTCATTTTCACCCTATGCACATCAAATTTTTTTTATCCAAAGTGCATGTTCTCATTTGATGCACTTTGAAGATAATTATTTGATATGCATCAAATTGACTTCCCAAAAAACCATTTACCCCATCAAGTATAGGTTAGATAATTTTATTCGACATGCACAAAATAATCAAATTAGGTGCAAGTCGGGGAATTTTCTCTGACTTATATCCAATCTCACTCTATCCTCATGTACATCAAAGAATTTTATTTGAAATGTACTTATCAAGGTAAAACCAAGCTATGCAAATCAGATAATTTTATTTTACTTGCATGAATTTATTTTTCCAAGTTATGTAAGTCAAAGAATTTTCTTTGACTTACATCTTAAGACTTTACAACTCTCATGCAGTTCAGAGAAAATTCTATGAACTACACAACCTTCACCATATCTTATGTAAGAGCTCTATTTTTTGTCACTCTTACATTTTTATAAAAATAATGAAAAATGCTAACTCTGGATAACCAAATTTTCCTACTTACAACTATCTGATCAATGTTAGACAATTATCCAAACAAGAAGATAATGAAGTACAAGTTTTAAGGTGTACTTCCATTATCCATAGATGTTTCAAATGTAGATTAGATTAGGGACATAAAGATTGGCCATGTGGACATAACCAAGTTCTTACAGATACTAGGAAGAGATCCCATTGCATCTCATATGCAATTGGTACTTAATAGTGAGATCCACTTGGCTGCCATATTTCTTATGTCAACATAGGATTATGAATTCATCTTGACCATGGCTATACATTTTGATAAGGAAAGTAGATCAGTCAAGGATTTGGAGGGTAAAGTGGTCATTCACCTTGATGAAGAATATTTTGATAAAATCTTCCACCTTTCTAAGATTGAAGAGTATTCAGACTTAACTATGGAATCAACTTAGGAATACTATGACAAAGATTTTGAGAAGTGCAAGAAGAAAATCAACTCTAAATGGATTAAGACTCTTTGGCCCACCATTGCTAGATGGTCTAATTATCTGTACTATAGTGACTTTATCGAGGAGTTAGGGCATTTGATCACCCTCCTAAGTAGAGTGAAAGGACTACCAACTTCAAACATTTTCCAAGAATGGATGTATCAATACATTTGGGTTATCAAAAGGAACAAGCAAAGGATATTTTGGGGTAAACAAATCAATGATGCTATTTGTCATCAACTCTTTTAGGTGGCTTCTTCACTCAAGTCTTATATGAATTCATATCTCATGTATGTTATAGCTAGTATGAAGTCTTTCTTGGCTCTAAATACTATTGGTGAGAAAATTTATGTTCTTGTCTATGAGTACTATCCACAACTGACTTTGAAGGAAAACATCAAACATTATAATGTTTTATTCTACAAATTCATTTGTAATTTTGAGAAAGATCTCAATAAGAAGAGAGTTTTAGGTCAGGCATGTGCATAAGTTAATAGGGTTGGTTGTATTTTTTTATAGCTCCCAACTTTTACCTATGTTAGGGTAGGAGGGTTTGATGAGCAACCTTACATGATACCTAGGTACCTAAGTGATAAGTTAATAGTAATGGAGATGTGCAAATGAGTAATGAATGTGCATAAAAAAAATTAGATGCCAGTAAAAAAGGCTTCAAGTTTCCAATCAGTATTGGTTGGTACATAATTGCCACTACTCCAAAGGATAAAACCATGGAAACTAAGTTATAATGGATTAAACTTGAGAAATTTAGGAGTAGAGAAAACTTTGATTATAGGTTGATGAAGGATAATCTCAAACACAATATCACTCACATACATAAAATTGAAAACATTTGGGTAGAATGTATAACTAATGAAGATATAAGGAGACTTGATTATATTCACGTCACTACTAATCATATTGTCTATCTAAAATTGGTAGATATTCTTGAAGATTTGATAAATGATGGAAATATATTAGATCCATCACATTATAAAAATTAAGTTGCTTCAACTCCTCTTCCTCCTATCTAATGGCCAGTTAAAGAATCCACTTCTATTAGAGATAAATTCTAACATATAATTATAAGAACTAATGCTTGGTTGGAAGGACAAAATATCAAATTGAAGTCATTCAAGATTGGTTAGGAAAAATAATAGGATGAGGAGATGGAAAAAATGTGAAGAGCTGAGAATAAAGATTAAAGAAGATGCCTCCACCTTGACACAAAAAGTTAGGTTTGTGTTCAAAAGTCAAGGTAAGGGAAAAGGCAAGGAAGTAGATACAAAAAAGAATGACCAATTGGGTCAAGAAAAAAATCCAATCACAAGTGAAGCACCAGTTCAAGTTAAACTATCACCACTAACAACCTCTCAAGCAAAGACCTCTTAAGGGGAAATTTCTCAAGTTGAAGTATCATGAATAACAACTTCATAGGTAGCATCTTCTACCCTTCCTCCTTGTATTCCCATTATTCTAGATGCTTCCACAATACCTCTCCAAACTGTTCTCTCATCTCCCCCTTCACCCCAAAGTTATACTCTTTTTCAAGATCCTTAGTATAGTATGTTGGACCAAGTTTTTGACTCTTTGTCTAATTTTCCTAGCCCTTCTAAGTCAATAGATCCAGGGACCAATTTATATATCACTTGGTAGGATATAGATAAGTTCATGTCTACTTCATCCTCTAAATTGACAACCAAGGCCTCCTCTATCCCCATTTCCAACTTGATTAAAAAAATACAATTTATACCACTCTCAATCTAAATTCACCTATCATAACTACCATTCCATCAATATCCATCCCATTACCCGTTACCTCCATCCCACTTTCCATTCCACTTACCTCGCAAACCATTGATCTTCTCCCAACATCCCAAGCTTTAGCATCCTTTACACAAGGAGATCCATATTCTCTCCCCCCTTGGCTAACATCACAAACACCTAAAAGAAGTGAGTTTTGGCACCAAAAGACTTTAATTTTGGTCAACTCTAACTAGTGAAGCCAAAAATGGCTAAAACAATGTCAATAGTGATTGTTGAATCTAGTTATAAATATGCTAAGGTTGAAATTCCTTCAGAATATAAGAGCATTGAAGAAATATAATTATTTAATTATGTAATTATATAGATAAATTGGGGTAAATAAACTCATGAAGGTGTGAAAGAATATTTACAGGCAACAATGGCATCATTGCTTGAGAGATATGATAGGGATAAAGTGGTTAAAAATTAGCTCAAAGTACAAGTAGAATAATTAACTTTAGTTCTACTAAAGCTCACATAGACTTCTAAATATTTGGAACCTATTGGGGGTGATATTACTAAGAAATCTATTCAACAAGCTAAAAAAATTAGGTCACAAGGTTGGGTAGTTGATGCCTAGATGGAGAGACTTATAGTGCAAGGTACTCAATGGATAATATATGCCATTAATTTTATAAAAAAATTAGATGAAGTGAAAATCAATATACAACAAACTCTGGATATTATTTCTCAAGATTCACAATTGCTAGATAAAGATATTCAAACATGGACTCGACTATGTCAATTTAAGATGGAGTTTTTGATAGAACAAAAGATCATTTCAAATAGGAAAATGTACGTAGAATATAAAGAATCAATGGTGAATAAAAAATAAGTTATCCTCATTCTAATCAAGAGTCTTGAAGAAGCCCAAGATTTATGCACTAACAAAGGATTGAACCTTACATAGAAGATTGGAGAACTTCCTTGTCATGTGATCAATGATTTTAAGGAAATTCTTCTTGCTAAAACAATTATTAAAGAGTTCACTTCTTTAGTTCACATAGAGGCTAAAATAGGGACATTTTCACTAGATTTCATTGATAGATTGATTAAATTTCAAGTGATAATAGATAAATTGTAGAGAATCATAGATAGAAGTAAAGACTTACCAGTTAATTTAATATATTCTATCATGAGGATTCTTGATGTTTCCAAAATCACTTTAGGGTCAACTAAGAAGGAAGTTCAAGCCACCATGTAGAGATACAATAATATCTATAGCAAAATAAAAAAAGGACGAAATTCCTATGTCCAAGGACACTTAGTTTATTTTAATATGTTTTTATGTAATTTTGTTTAGTGTAAATTACAAGTAGAAAAAGTACACAATCCTAAGTCAAATTAGACTTTGTCTTAGAATAAGTCAAATATTTATGTTTTTCCTATTTTTTTCATAGATACTCTCTATCAATAAGAGGATGATATTTGTAAAAATGATCACCAATAGATATAGAGGTGAAACATTGCTGAATTGATAAATAATTTTGAAACTTTGTGTTCATATTGTAAATCTTGAATTCTATTCAATATAAGAAAATCAAGTGATCTTTCAATCTTTGTGTTGAGATAAACTTGTGGTGTGTTGGATATGTTATTATGTCTTTTCCATTACATTTTATTATGCTTGGATTGGATTGTGGTGTGAAATTTCTATAAAATGAAAGGTTCCAGGAAGCTAATTTTAGAGTCTTTGAGCTACTTTTTAGTTACTAGGTTTGTGCTCATCATTAAAAGTGACTTAATGTGGAGACTTTGGGTTGAAATTTATTGTTATTTGGTGATTTTTAATCTTTTTTGGAAATAAAGTGAAGACTTTTGGATGCACTTTATTCCATCTGTTCACTTTACTTTGCTGGTATTATTCTAGTTGTTCTTTTAGCTAACTAATATGAATATCAGTTACTATTGCTCTATCAATTGATTTTATATTTTCTCAATAAATTGTATAAAAAGGAAGAAAGTTTGTAAAAAAAATCAATTCTAAAAAAAGATAATTGGATAATATGAAAATACTCACTATGATAAAATTAGTGTAAATAAAAACTTTTTGTTTTAGTTAGCAATAGGAAGGGAGCCTCCCCTTGTCTTGAGGAGAGATTTTATCTCATCACACTATAGCTGAAATAACCATTTTGATACCATTGTGTAGGTAAAAAAATATTCACCCAACAAAATAATCATCCTTAGACATGCAACAATTAAAAAGAACCAAAAAAAAAAAAATAAAGTAATCTAAGGTGAATGAAATAAATAACTACTCTAAGGCATATAAAATAAACAACTAGTCTAACTATTTGTGCACATGTAATAGAAGTGTTATGATCAAAACAAAGTTTTCCCATAGGCTATAGGAAATAATGGCACTAGAACAATTGGGGGAAATATAATAATAAGGGGTGGCTGAGTTGACTCTAAATGCAGTAGAGAATTGGATGCTACCTACATAGTCCCATGGACACAAGTTCCAACATGGACTTCAGGACAAACATAGTTCTCCTAGGATGTGGGATAGAAGAAAAATTAATAATAATCAAAATACATCAATCATAAAATAAAGTAGGAATGGGATAGAAAAATGGCAAGAACATAAAATAAATGAGGTTAATGCTCTTGATTATGAGAACGTTAGGCATAAGAATTCATAAAATTGTGAGATCATGGTTTAGGCTAAAATCACACTAAAAGACAAAATATCAGTGTTCATAATTTAATTTGGTGTATTATGTTCACTACATATAAGGCTTAAAATGAGAACAAGCTCAAAAAATAATAAGAGCATAAATAACTCACAAAATGGTGAGAGTGTGAGAGGTCTATGAATCACAAAATGGCAAGACCATAAATAACTCATAAAATAACAAGAGTGTGAATGGCCTATGACTCAAAAAATAGTGAGAGTGTAAATGAATCATAAAATGATGAGAAAATTTAGACACAAACCTAGAGGAAAGAATGATCCAAGAAAATGATGAATTAAATCAATCACCAAAACTGGCTGAGTTGACTCCAAATGTACTAGGCAAGTGGAGTCTTCCTACATAGTCCCATGAACATGAGGTCTAATATGGACTTTAGGCCGAATGTAGTTCTCCTAGGATTGGGGTGGGATACAATCAAAAAATGGAATAGGTAAATAAAAATGGTCATGGCGTGACCCCTGTGAAAGCTTCATTTATACCTATTGACTAGGAAATACACGTCCTAAATATCATGGGTATAATCTGAATGTCCTAGTGTTGGAGGCTTGTTTAGGAGTTTTCCTAGCACTTTTGCATGTTTTTGGGCTTTTTAGGAATCTCAAATCAATGGAGAATTATGAGATATAGAATGGATTAATTTACAAAATGGCAAGAGCATTGGCTTAAATTTCTCATAAAATGGTGAGAGTGTTTGCTTAGATTTCTCTCAAAATGGTGAGAACATGGCTTAACTTGCTTGTAAAATAGCAAGAGCATGAGAATAAAGGGTGGCTAACCTAACTTCATAAAAATATTGAGCATTACCTACATAGTCCAAATAGACCTCAAGACACTGTAGTTCTCCTTACAATGAGAAATTTGACTAACACCATGTTCATAAATAGGCAAATGATAAGGTATAAAATAATGGTAAGGCAAGGCATGGTAAAAGGTTGATCCTAGGCTATAGGAAAAAATGACACAAGTAGAAATAATTATTTACCCAAAGGCAATTATAATCATTACTATAATAATTTTACCTAAATAGGGTAGATGTATAATGTTAGCTAAAATGAAGGATGTAATTTCCAGACTACTATCATAATGTACCAAGATACTAATCCTCTTTGAATGGATGTGCTCAAAGAGTCATAAGACTAAATCATCTATTGAAAATGCATCTGAATCCAACCATTGAAAGTGTGTGAAGCATCAATGAATCAAACTAAGGTCAAAAAGGTAATAAAGGAGGTAAAATAAACTTTGGCCAATAGGGAAGGTATGGGAGCAATGGTATATGGTACAATATAAATAAGGTAATATTATGACACAAATTAAACATTACTCATAGACAATACTTCAGGTCTCTCAAGCTAAACAGTTCTTGAGATGTATTATGTTCACTAGTTCATTAATTTCATCTCCTTCTAGCATAACCAACTTATATGCTTATAAACCATAGTTAGCAATAATCACATAAGGTCCCAACCAATTAGGCTTGAACTTGCCCTTTTTATTATGTTTAGCATTGTTGTTCTTTTGATTTCCTTTTAGTACAAGATCACCAAGCTCAAACTCTTTATGTTTAACCCATCTATTGTATTTCCCATGTAACTGGTTTTGGTATGCTTGAAGATTATTTACAATGGCCTTGAATTTTTTGTCTAGTAGTTCTATCTCTTATAAATGAGCTACTCTATAATCCTCATCATCAAGGATATGTTTTAATAAAATGCATAGAGAAGGTAACTTGACCTCAACATGAAAAATAGCCTTAGTGACATAAACAAGGGAATATGGTGTGATTCTTGTTAAAGTGCAAAAATTGGTTCAATAGGCCTAGAGGGTGTATAAGAGTTATAAGTGCCAATCAAAACCAACATCATTAATGATCTTCTTCATAATCTTGATAATGGTCTTGTTAGATGCCTCTGCTTGGCCATTACTTTGGAGGTAATATGCAATGAATAAATGTTGGGTAATGTTAAATTTGACACAAAGGGCTTTGATATCCTTGTTTTTGAATGAAGTGACATTATCAGATACAATGTCAAAGGGAATGCCATAGTAGCATATTAGGTGATTTAAGATGAATTTAGAAATTTTACTTTCTTATCATGTAAGTAGGGGAATGGCTTCAACCCACTTAGTGAAGTACTCAATGGTGGTAAGAATATGTTTATGGCTATGTGAGGAAGTAGGGTTAATATTCCCTATGAGGTCAAGTCCCCAAATTGAAAATGGCCAAGGTATAGCCATTAGCTTGAGTGTTTGGGTCAGAGCATGTATCAAATTGACATGCCTCTGACATTGTTTACACTTTTTAACATAAGCAATTGCATCTACATCCATAGTAATAAGCTGTACATAGTAGTTTCTTGAAAAGGATTTCCCCACTGATGTGGGCCCAAAAAACCCCTTCATGTACTTCTCTCAACACTAGTATAGATCTATCAAGGTTAAATAATGAAGTAGAGTTCCATCAAATCTTCTATGTAGAACATAGGTCCAATTAAGGTATAATGAGAGGCTTAGTGGGTGAACGTCTTTTATTGTTTACAATAAAGGTCTAGAGGAAGAAATTGGTCATGAAATTAATTATATAGTTCAAAATACTAGGTGGAACTAGAACCAATAATATCATGGATCATTTCAATGATCAATGGTTCAAGGGCTGGTGCAATATTATGTTTAATGAGGAACTGATAATCTCTTGCCTTGTTTGTGATGTAGATCATAAAACCAATTATAGCCATAACATCCATTGTCCTATTATTCACCCAAGGTATGTGTTCAAACTGAATATAGGCTATTTATTAATTAAGAGTATCCATCATGGCCTTATAAGGTACCATCTTGTCATCCTTGGTCTGTGACCTGATTAATAATAAGTTATGAATCTACATAAACTAGAAGATGTGGAATGTTCGATTGTAATACTAAATGAAGCCTTATAATGAATGATTCATACTCAACCACGTTATTAGTACAAGGAAAGTTGATATAGAAGGACTTGGGAATGAGATCCCCCTATGGTGTTATGAATAATAATCCTACTCTTGACCCCCAAGATGTGAATGAACCATCAAAATAAATCTTCTATTACTTCTCTTTAGAATGTGTTTCTTTTATGATCATAATGGACTCATTTAGAAACCCAAACATGAGTGGTTTAGTGTTAGGAATAGGGGCTTCTACAAGATGGTCTATAATTATTTATCCCTTGATAACCTTTTGGTTAGCCTATTCAAACTCAAACTTGATTAAAAAGCATAATCTATTTAGCCATATGGCCTTGTAAAGCTATTTTAGAAAGTAGATACTTGAGCGAATCTACTTTGGCAATGACAATGGTCTTATTATTTATCATATAGTGACACAACTTTTGTGTTGTAAAGACCATATCTAAATAAGATTATTGATCGACGTATAATGGTGCTCATACATGACCAATGTGTGGCTCAGGTAATAAGAGTCATGCTCCTTCTCATGCTCACCATGCTTTGCCAATAATGCCCCTAGGGCATTTTTAGTTATAAAGAGGTATAGTAACAATGGATTATCTAGAATAGGTGGTAATAAAATGGGTGGGTTGGCCAAATAGTCTTTCAATTGTTCGAAGACCTTTTGAAAATTTGTATTCCATGAGAACATAGTGACCTTCTTTAATAGATGCATAAATGAATGACACTTGTCAGCTAATTATTTTTATCAACCAAATTTTCACCCTTTAGAATTTAGTTCAAGCCTTAAAAATTTAGAATAACATGAAAAAAATTCAAGGTTTTGGGTGACCTATTGGAGAGGTGAATCTCTAGGTTAAAGGGCGCTAGCTCCCCTTAATGGATTACTTAGGCTCAAAAACTACTCTACTAACTTGTCAAGAAAAAAGAGAGAAACCTGATCTATTGGAGGTGATGTACCAAATATGGTTTAACCACTACCAACCATATATAAATTAACTTCAAACATGAGAATATACTACAACAAACACTTCTCCAAATTTGCCTATCTACATCAATAATTCTCATGAAGGTTATGAAGAATGCTTGAACTAAGAGGATTAGTCAAGACGTTATGAAATAACAGTAATGAAAAGATAACTCACTAAACCCTTACACCTCACTTAGACACTTCACAAGACTTGAAATAAATATTTCAAACTGAGCATAAACACTAGACAAGGATAACATATCAAGAAAACAAAGCTAATCACTTGATAAGATCTAACTAGTCAAGCACCCACATTGAAACCAATAAAAGGAGGAGGTAAAATAGAAGTTTTTCATTTATAAAATTCTTGAAAATGGGTAAGGATTCACCATACCTAGGTTGAGGATAAAAACATAGCCTATAAAGGTTGAATATATATATATATATATACATATATATATATACATATATATATACATATACATATATATATATATATATATATATATATATATATGTATATATATATATATATGTATATATATATATGTATATATATATATATGTATATATATATGTATATATATATGTATATATGTATATGTATATATATATATATATGTATATATATATATATATATATATATATAGAGAGAGAGAGAGAGAGAGAGAGAGAGAGAGAGAGAGAGAGAGAGAGAGAGAGAGAGAGAGAGAGAGAGAGAGAGAGAGAGAGAGAGAGAGAGAGAGAGAGAGTTAAAATAAAGAGAGGAGTTATGAAAATATATCAATAGGTGTTAGAATATAAGTGCACTTTCTTGAAGATGCTCTCCTTCTGAAAGTGGCATGGAAGTTTGAAACTTGGCTTGATAGCTTGCATTTGCTCTTCAAAACTATCCCTTCTTTAGCTTGTGAATGGACAAGTGTCACTCTTCAATATAAGACCATGTTGAGTTATATTAAAAATTTACTCTTGACATATTTCATCAATTTTATAATCTCTTTAACTGAAATCTCAGTGGAAATCATCATCCATCTCCTTAGGTGTATTAAAACCCCTTCATCTCCCATGCCTAGCTTTGTCCAAATGGCTCAAAACTTGAGTTTATCTCCTTAAATGCATTATTTATCCATGGATTTCCTATTAACATCATATAAAAACTAAAATAACTCACTTTGAGTAATCAAACTCTCCTTAAGGCTCCATTTTTCACCTTTTGCTCTTATTAGGCCTATTTTCCTTGTAGCCCTAAAAACATGTAAAAATACTCATGTAGAATAATTTATAGAGGTTATTGAGAAAATTAGAACATATTTGAAGACCCAATATGTATTTACATCTCCATTACAAATTTTAGGTCTTGAATCTAAGTGTAAGTGTCCTTTTTCTACCATTCTCTCTCCTTAATTAGGTGTCTCTACTTAGAAATTGAGTTTTGACCTAAAATTACTCCCACATAAGTGAAAATTTTGGTAAGTGTGTGATTAAATTTACCAATGATCATTAAAATATCCATGTCAATTTTTAGCTCCTGAGAATGTGTATGGATGGGTCAACCATGAAATGGTCAAAACCCCCAGTCTAAGCATTTGACAGGCATGAGAGACAATTTGAATGTTTTACCAAAAAATGTTTAGGTTCTGAGGCTTAGAATATTTTTTTTTAGGTATAAAACATCATCCTAAAACTAATCATGCTAAAGATATGTCCCTTAAGTTGTTTTCTAGGTCTATAAAGATGTCTCTTAACTTGCAAAACCATGCACTTCTCCCTTCTTGACTCACATGGTAACTTACAAAGATGATATGTCATATTGATGGAATTTATTATGTGTTTGGATGATTATATGACCTATATCAAGTCTTGATAGACCTTAATTATTTATTTGGAAGCCACTTTATACCTTTCATACTTATAAACAAACTTACAGTCATGTGTTCTACTTTATTCTGTACACCTATGTACCTGCACATGTCAACTAGTAACATGAAATGGTGTTAAGGATAGTTGTGAATAACATTAAGGTTAATTAAAGCACCAAACAATACATTTTAATGTATTGTAAATCATATTTATCACATCAAATATTTAGGAGGGTTGTATGAAGGTTTAAGGCATGTTTTGTTATTAAGGATTGTTCATAAGGAACATATCCTCTTTCTCTCTCATAATGCAACAAGATTATAGTGATGGGACCTATCCACCACCTCCAAACAACACTAGGTCCCATGCAAAAAATTATGAGATATCTAAGTAAAATATGTTGTCTCTTGGGTTTCAAGTAGGCCATTGGAGAGGGGTTTGAGTTCTTAAGCGTTATTCATGCAGGGGATGGACCTGAACCAACAACTAATAGCATGAGTTTGTATTATGGGGAGATCATTACCACCTCTAAATACCATTTTTTATCATGTATATATTCATGGTCTCAACAAGTGAGTGATTTTTTTTTTGGCTTTAGACAATATTCATCTATTTGGGGAGCTTGAGGTGGTCTTAAAGGCTTAAATGATATTTTTATTGCCTTCCATACCTTTGGATAGTCTTGTAGGATCTATGACAACATTTTAAACTTTATAACTCCCTCAAATATTCATTTCAATTTCATTAGACCATCCTCTTCAATAATATTCATAGGGTCTGCATGTGTATGAGTTAGACTCTTCAGGTATAGACATGGTATTTAATGTTTGTTTCACTTTAGATGAGTCTTATAGTTATATGGAGCTATAATATAACCATTAAACCATTTTCAATATGTTTGAATTCCCTCAAAAATCTCATAGACCTTTAGCTCTCTCAAACAAGCCAATATCTTCCATGACGACAATCAGGCTTATAAACACCCATTTGACTATGTATGCAAGGTCTAAAGAGCTCTATTTAGTCATATTTTTTAACCTCATCTAGGTATATTAAATTATTTTACCTTATGTGATCTCATTACTTGGTCATGATCTCAACCAACTCCCCTCTCATTGACTGTGTATGACATTCTCTTCTCAAGCTTTGAACATAACCTGTCTTGCTTAACAAACTTGTAGATACTCATTTAAGTGTCTAAATTAATCTTAGGGGTTTAAGACTTCACCTATAAACCATTGAACCTTTAAATAAATCTTATTATATCATTAATAGTTTATAACTTCTCAACTTGTCCAAGTCCCTACACTTCACAACACACACCTATTTCTTGACTATTTAGGCTTGGCTATAGGTGTTCATTAGGATGGTATAAACATCAAGTCATAATAATTGGTCTCTTAACTCCATCATGACACCTTGAAAGTAATCAAACCTCATTATAATTTCTTTTCTCTTTATCCTACATAGTCTATTGACCATTTCATGGCATTTTCAAACCTCTGCCTTCTTGCCTTCATATGCAAAACTATGTAGAAGCATTAAGGCTGAAGGCTCAATCCTCTTGACCTTAATTTGAATCAAAATGGTTTAGGTGTGCATTGGTATAAGTAATCTCTCACATTAGCATTGAGTCATGTTTCATGCCTATCCTCTTACATGACCATTGGCTCTTTTTGTTCAAAATGGGGACCTATAGGTCTGTAACCTGTAGGTATACCCTTTGCTTAGGTGACTGTTAAGAGCATCTTCTTATGTCCTTGACACTTTTTATATTGTATCAAATTATGTCTAATTCTTATCATTTGCCTCAACAATATTGTAGAATTTAACTAAACATTATTCCACTCAAATGTCTCATTTCTATGTACAACTGATGTATTAACAATCCATATACAAGGTTTTATGTTTTGAAAGTGAGAGTATTTTCATTTGATAATGTCTTTGGATGGTGGAATTGAGGGATATATTAAGGTCATATGGGTGCTTATAAGTCTATGTCACATTTTTTTATGGCTAAATCATAGTCAATGTGAAATCTAAACCCATGAAAGCTCACCTATAGGTTTGTAGACCTGTGAGTGATTAAAACACCTTCATATGATTTGAAAGTACAAGTTGGACTCTATTCTCACTTTATTAGACCTATTATGTTTAAAGGGTACTCTCTCATACTACCATTAGCCTCACATTGCCATTCAATCTAGATTTAACATTCAAACCTATGGCAAACTTTTCATGCACTATACTTTGTCACTGAAGAATAAGAACATGACACCGCCTTTAGAGAAAGATAATTTTAAGAGGAATTAAATATGAATCATTTGAGAGTGAGGTATTTTTCATGATAAATTAGGTAATTAGAGATTTCTAAAGGTGACAACCATTCAAGCTAACCAAAACACTCATAGTAGGGTGATATGCTATATATAATTGAGATAACATTCTCCTTGTTGAAGACACCTCATGAGGCTGAGTTGATTGATGAAAACAATAATTAAAGGATTAATTTGAACTATGAAAACATCCTATAAAATTCATTCTCTTCCATCAAAATTTTAAGTGGAAAAATAAGAGCAAAACCAAACCCTGCTTAGATGGACAAGACATAGTGACCTCCTATCACTCTTAATGATTGTTCATAAAGAAGAGGGGATGAATCTAAAAAATAATAATAAAAAACATAAGATTACTAGGACCCTCTCCTCTGACAAAAATTTTAGGACTCAAATCTCTCTCTTCTCTATTTGTACCATCCACTTGAAATATGACTTTACAAACTTGTGAAGAGAGTGATGCATGTTTTGAAGTAAATTTCACATTTTTAGGACCTAACCATATAAAAAAACATTATTTTGAATTTTATAATCCCAAGAGACACTTATGTAATGTTTTTACCTAAAAGTGAGATTTTTAATTCTGTACAAGTGAGTGAAACTCCTTTGGCATTGAAATCCAAGATTCTAACTTATTTTTGACATCCTAACATAGAAAGAAGTTATAAAACTTCTCAAAGGACCTTGAAAAGATTATTTTATAGATTATTCACTTTGGTGGGCTTTGGCATACATGAAAGTTATAAAAAATCACCTTTTTCCTCATAAAACATTACCTTAAAGTCCACAAAATAACCTTAAACTTTCCAAATCAACATGAAATGTTTATGAAAAGTGATTAAGGCATGAAATGACTTTAATAGACACTTGAGGACCTATTAAACCTCTTGACTAAGTCTCATCACTCCATGACATGACTAGACTATTGCAAGACCAAGAAAGAACATTACCTTAATTTCTCCAAATTTACCTTGAACAATGCTAATAAGACCTTAAAAAGACTATTTGAAGACCACTAAGACATGTAATGGGATATGAACAACACAATAAAGACACGAAAATAATTTTTTTGACTATAGGGGTTGATATTTTGACCTTAGGGTCAAAATTAGTCAATAATTGTGATATGAAGAGTTTGATTGATTGTATCTTATCTTGTACTATGAAGCTTATTCAAAGCATATGATGATGACATCTTAGTAATGGCCTTGAATTTAGATGGATTGAATTCAATACCCCTATGAGAGATAATGAATCATAATAATTTGTTAGAAGTTATGCCAAAGACACACTTTTTGGGATTGATTCTAACTTTATACATGTAAAGTTATTCAAATATCTTATGAAGCATGACTAGATAATTAAAATGGGTCTTAGATTTAACCAAGATATCATCAACATAGTCCTCAACTATAACATGCATCAAATCATGGAAAATTAGCATCATGGCCTATTGGTATGTTGCACCTACATTATTGAGGCTGAAAGGCATGACCTAATAGTAAAACATATTACAAGGAGTGGTGAACATTGTCTTATGTTGCTATTATCATGTGATCTTGATTTAGTTGTATCTTAAAAAACCATCCATGAGGGAAAGCATTTCATACCCAGCTATAGAGTCAACAATCATGTCAATGTTCGGTAGAAGAAAGTCATCTTTTTGGTAGGCCTTATTAATGTCATGAAAATAAGTACATAATCTATTACCTTCTTGATTTTTACTAATGGGTATAACATTGGAGATCCATTTTGAGTAATAAATAGGATGAATGCATCATGAATCTAAGATTTTTTCCAATTATTTCTTTAATAAGATGATAATTAAAGGATGCATTTGTTAGGTTATAATTGATAATGGAAAAATATCCACAAAGTTTCAATGAGATAATCTATGTAAATAAATAAATAAACAACTTACATAATTAAAAACAAACCATTCACAAAGGAGAAGACACCAAGGTAATGTGGTTCACCCAATGGGCTATGTCCACAAAGAAATATGTCCAACCTTTATTTGTAGCAGTCAATGAAGAATAATACCTTTGATAATACCCTATCACACCTCTCTCCTATCTCTCTCCTTATTTTCAATACACATAAGATTACAACAAATATATATAAAGCTAACTCCAAGCTTACAAGATTTCCTAAAAAGACTAACAAGTGTTCAACTCACCACATTACAAAGGAATGCATCCTTTAATCATATAAAATACATGTAAAAGATAAGAGGATAGAGAAAATGAGGAGAGAGAAGATAATGTGCCACACTCCCATGTGGACTATAGTGATCAATAGTGTCCTATTTTAAACCATGTTCAAGGGTCAAAAGTTGAATGGCATCTTCATGATTCCCCTTGACCTCCTTCATGTGATTCCAAAAATCTACACCCCACTTCACATATGACTCCAATTAGGAATAGTGGTCAATGTCCCCACTTCCCAAGTGCACAAACAAAAGTCAAGATTCCTAAATCACTTTTTGACTTCAAACAAATATCCCCATAGACAAAATATGCCCCACATGCATCCATGTGCAAAGTCTAAATTCAACATATGTGACTTAGTGGATAAATGTGCCCCACTTCTCTATTAGAATCATTCTAACATGAAATATTCTCTATGGGACATGACATATCACCTAGATGTCACCTCAAATGTATAGTCATTTCCAACTCACCACTACCACATCATCACATGAATAATGACTATGAATAGTAACTCATGAATAGTTACTATGAATATGTTTGTATCTAATTTTTGCTTTTTCTTAAGTGTGAAAAGAAGGAACTAGTTAAGAAGGGTGTGTAGAAGAACAACTATTGAATGTGGGTATGTTGAATATATAATTTGTGAGAACTAATCCTTGGATATGGAATAATGATTTACAATAAGAAAACACTACCACAAAACTTGTTGGTTAGACAAGTAGTTTGGTGGATTGCCTAGCGTGAGCTAGATCCTAGAAGCAAAAACTTTTTAGGAGGCTGTCAATCCACCTACTTTTAACACTTAGTTGAAATGGAAAAAGATATATATTTTACTTAAATGGATATAAAATTAAAATAAAATACAACAAATGACAAAAAATTAATTTATAAAATTAGATGCTTTGCTAAAAATGAAGCAACTAGTTTGATTATACTAATGCTGAAAATTGGTTAAGGCAAGGTTGTGGTTTTAGGTTTGGTAATTTGATAAGGGTAAAATTAATGGTTTTGTTGGGATTTATTGAGATAATAAAATGAGAGGGATATATGGTTGAAAAATATAAAACAAAAAGTAACTAGGGTATCAAAATGATGAGGGAGTAAAGAGGGTGGAGGTGGTAAAGGTGCAAGGAGGACAAAGGAGGTAAATGGAATTACAATGGAAAAGGTGGTAAAGGAGGTCAATATATGAATATGGAAAGTGTATTAAGGGGTAAAGGTGAAGGTAATAAAATAAAGAACTTAAGTAAATAACTAAAAAACAAATAAGGTTACCTTGAGGCTTGTTGATGTGGTTCATATTGTTGATGATGTGATGAAGGAATCTCGTGGCAATTTCAGTAGAGCTTCATTGATTTGAATTCATTTCCTCCAAGATGTGGATGAAATAAGAAATTATGATCTCATTCAAATACATACAACAATATGTTAATAACCAAAGACTAACTTCCAACTTTACCTTAGGTGAAGGAGAGGGGGGTATTTATAGCATTTGTTGTCAAGAACCATGACAAAAGAGAGAGTAGTATAAGTATGGAACCATTTCCCATATAGTGCATAAATGAGTAAAATATGAGGTTGGTGAGGATTCCAATTTGGTTTGGTGAGTCTCCCACCTTACACATGATTCCAATTTTGAATGGAAATCATGCACATGGGTCTAAATGAGGCTAAAGACTTTTCACCACCCTTTCTTATCTTCATCCAAGCACTTAAAGAGATGGCACATAAAATGTGGTGCCATTTTCCATGTGTTTCACTAATGATTCAAAGATGAGGTTGGTGGGGATTCCCTTTTGGGTTGGTGAGTCTCCCATTTGGGTTAAAAAGTTAAAAATGGGTGCCCTTTATCTTTCCCAAAGCACTAAAGAGGTAGGTATCTCATTTTGAAGGACACTTTCATGTATAAAGACAAAATACATGTTGAATGATGTCCCCTTAAGGATAAATTCTCCATATTTAAATGAGGGGCTCTTATGATGATTAAATGAGGCCATTAAGCACCCTAAGAAAGGGTCCCAAGTGGGGTATGATGTTTCACACCAAGCCACCTCACTTCTAAGCCATGTCACTTGTTATATCACCTTTCATGTCACTTACCATGTCACATGCCTTGTTATTTTCCATGTCACTTGCCATGTCACATGCCATGTCACTTGTCATGTCACATGCCATATCATCATGAATAGTGATAGTGGGTCCCATAGTGAATAGTAATTTTGAATAGTACTTTCAAATAGTATTTTTGAATAGGAAAATAGTGATTTAGTTAGGTTAAGAAGGGTTGGTTATGGGTTAAGAAGGTTTAGGGGGTCTTTAGGGGGTCCTAAGGTATTTAGTCATCAAAAACTGTAAGTGTGTAGTTTTCTAGTGTCTACATTTTACGCCTTTATGTTATGTAGCTTTGAATTAATAAGCTACAAAAAAATGAATCATTTGGTTTAAGGTTAGGGTGCCCTGAGTATGGGAGGATGTGTTCCCCCTCAAACCAAGAGTTGATGAGGAAAGGCTAAATCACATGTAAATTTGATAAGCAATTAGTGGGGAGGTACTAGGTGGTGCCACAAGGTAGTTGGGCATGTAAAATGTTAATGGGTTCACAAAATGTGACTAAGTGTAATAGTAAATATTGTCCAAAGACTAAAGCTATCAATGTTGATAAAAATAAGGTCAAGTTTTAGATGGACATATGATAGGGTAATTAGTCCATAAAATTAGTCATAGTTGATTGGATTAAGCTTATCGAGTCATCTAGACAAGGTTAGTGTTATTCATAGGTATCTAGGGTAGGAAGTGCTCCTATAGAAAAATACAAATGATCTGGTTATACATGAGGTAGGGTGTAAAAAGGGAAACATAACAAGAATAATCAGTGTAGTCAAAAGGACCAAGGCAAGGTCATCATAAAACATGTAAAGAGGTCAGGTCAAAAATGACCAACATCAAGATGGATGTGGGCAAGTGGGTTGGTTGGTTAGAATGGGGTGGTCGAGTGGACTCCATATGCCCTAGGCAAGTGGACGTTGCCTACATAGTTCTATGGACATAATATCCAAAATAAACTTCAAGCCTAATGTAGTTCTTATAAGGTGAGGATTGTTTTAGATTAAGGTAAAAGCAAGTTTTGAAGGGGCCTCGAAACCCTTTACAGTCCAAAACAGATAAAGCAATACAATCCATCAGGATAGGCAAACCCACTGAAAAATAGTAACAGAACCAGGTTTTACATGGACCTAAAACTAGTAAAATGAAATAGATAAAGCTCCCCAAGTTTTGCAAGGACTTGAAACCTAACCATAAAAACCAGGTACTACAACCTGAAATAAGAAACCAAGTTTTACAGGGACCTGAAACCTTTAAAAAACCATGCAAAATAGATTAGCACATTTCAAATCCATGTTAACACGAGGAAGGGATTTAGGGAGCCACATAAATGTCTGCCCTTAGACCCAACCGCAACAAACAAACAATGAAACAACCCCCAGAACTAGCACCACCATCGCCCCATCCATCTGTCAGATCGTCAACCCATTCTCCCCCTCTGTTGAACACAGAGGATTCACCGCCTTGGCTATCAATATTTCGTCAAAGATGTCTGGAAACACTTCTACATGAGCCATGACCCCTCAAACAGAAGGCAATTACGATAAAGTGAGGATTGTTGGTTAACTTGGTTTCCCCAATTTGATATCATGCAATTATGTATAGTCAAAGGATGTTGGAAAAAGGGAAGCTCTAAAGGGTGGAAAATATGGGTATCAAATAATTTTTAGAATGGTTTGGTAGAAACAGTGGATGAGATTACCTAGGATGCAATTAGATGATTTATTTAACTATGAAAAAGGAATTTGCAACCATGGATAAGTAGGTTTAAGCATGGAATTTCTGCCACCATTTTAGAAAAGGGAGAAATATGCTTTACTAGGATTTAGAATATATGGCACTACTTGAATTGCCATGGTGACTTGATGGGTTCTTTCATCACCATCCAAATAAGCTCACATTATACACACTCCACAAAAATATCATTACCAAGCTATGAAAGGGTATCATTCAATGATTTGGGGAAACAAAGTAGCAAAGTAGGTAAACAAGAAGTGGCAAAGATTTGAACCCTTGACCCTTGAGCCAGTGGGGCCCAAAAATAATTAAGCACTGAGTTTTGAGGGAATTTAGAGAAAGAATTTGAGGGGTTTTGGAATATGGAGTGAGGTGAATAATAATAATATTAATTAAATGAGGGAGCAAGTTGAAATAAGAAGGAAAATAAATGGTATAAATGGAAAACTAAGAGGGAAAATAGAATAAGGATGTACAAAGATAGATAGATTGGGGAGTTAAAAAGGAAGGTGGCAAAAATAGGTTTAAAGAGAAAATAGTTTGGTAGAAGAGGCAACTTCTATAAAAGGTTACTGGGTGGAATACTATTAAATATCAAGGCTATTATGGTAGATATGAGGATGTAGGCTAGGTAGGGAAAATCAAAGGAAATTATTAGCTGGGAGGTAAGTCATGTGAGAGGGTATAACTAGCATCCACACGTGGGTCCCCAAATCTTCTAATTGAAGGTGGTTTAAGTTTTAATTCTAACACATCTTAAGGTCAAAGTAAAAGTGGTTTGAATTAGGCAAGACTAGAGGGGGTGGGGAAGGAATCTTCATCCTGATGGCTTAGTGGTGCTTAGGCTTGCTTGTTGGTCATATGAGCCTATGAGCTTGACCAATTGTGTTATAGAGCCATAGGATTAGTTATATATTAGAGTAAACCAAAGTCAAATGGAAGACTCGTGAAGTTATAACATGCTATGTGTTGTGATCATATAAGAGGAAAATGGGTAGAGGGTTTAAAAGGGAACAAGGTGATAGGTAGGGTGAAGGGAGTAACTAGAGAGGAAAAAAAAGAGGATCCAAGCTCAACATAAAAATGTATTAAAATTAGAAAAGGGATGTACTTAAAGTAACAAACCTGACTAGATTTTATACATGAAAGCAAGCGCATGGAGGACATAATGAAGCAAACAAGGAGATGTACGTAAAAGTAGTACAACTGGTGACCACAATCTAAGGAGATGGATGTTGAAGGGGAGAAAATAAGGGATATCTAACAAGGGATGAGGTGAAGGTGGACCAAGAGATGGATGAAGAGATAGGTAGAGAAAATAATGAGATTATATATAAAGATGAAGGTAGAGAAGGATGAAAGTATCCAGGCATGGACATATAGTTAGGAAGAATAAAGAATGTCATCAAGGGAGACCAAAAATAAAGAAATGAAATGGAAAAAAGAGAAGAAAAATAAAAGGTAGAAGATGGGGGTGAGGGATGCAATAAGTGTTATGTTGTGGAGCTAAAAGCTTCACTGATGCAAATAGGGGAGGAGGTTGCTGAGTGTTATAGTCACCAGCGTCGGTCAGTCCAACTGACGTCGACAAGGTGCAGATAGAAGAACAACCAACATCGGTCATTGGTCGACCAACATTGGTCACATCCAGGTAGACAGGGACTGACGTTGATCACCTGTGTAGTTTAAAACTACTAGTTCACAGATAGTTAGTTAATGAACTGAGTATTTGCATGTTGAGGGCTAATTATAGTCTCAAGTTGCAGATCTAATTATTGTAATTAGGTGTCTAATTATTGTTTGCATGAGATGTATTTAATAGACTCATGGGCTGTATTGTAAATAGTGCTAGAGAGTAAGAGAGTAAAATAAGCTCCTTCAGATTAAAGAGAGTATGGTGTGTTCCTCCTAGTGCCATAGTACCAAGTGTGGGTGTTGGTTTGGAGAATCAAGTAGTATTCTTCATGTATGTATGATCTTGGTCGGTAGGTGTGCAAGGCCACGTTTAGAGATCTACATGGGTAAGTAAGATCATTGATCTGTAGGTGTATGTGTGTGCATGGTATAGGTTTGCAGGTGTGCAGAACCAAGTTAATTTGTAGGTGGAAGTAAGATCAAGGTGACAGCAACACAACAGGTAGCAAGATCAGGCAGGATCTACTTGGAGTACGGTGTGTACTCAGTTAGAGAGCAAAGAGGAAGGCAAGGTAGATCCTTCCAAAGTAAGATCATTTGGGTTGCAGGGTGTTGCAGTTCATGAGAGATCTACTTGGAGTGCGTTGTGTACTCGGTTGAGTATGTGTGTATACTCGGTGGTACTAGTAGTAGTGGATACTAACTAGTTGGAGGTGAACACCAACTCTGTGTTTGAGTTGTGTTTTGGGACCACAAGAGAGAGAGTGAGCTCTTGAAGAGATTTACTATTTATGCCCTATAGGTGTGGGAGTCCTAGAGGTGTGTAAGGAATAAGAACTGTGGCAATCTTCTTTGTTGTATTTCCTTCTGGAAGAGTATTAATACAATTGGGTATTGTCTCTCATATTTTGTGTTATTTTTGAATTCTAGTTACTTGTTACTTCTGGTTAATTCTGCATATTTTAAGTTGCTTGTACATGGTAATCAATTATTGCTTCTGGGTCCTAATAGTGGAATCAGATCTGTTTGTTGTTCTTGGATTCCTGACAAGTGGTATCAGAGCTAAGGTTGTAGGGAGCAGGTTTGTGTTTGATTACAGGTTACTCTCAAGGGTTTCTGATTGAGTGGGAGTACAACAATAGTAGAAGAAAGTACACTGAGAATGGAGGAATTGAAAATCATGAATGGTCAATTATGGTGTTATGGAAATAAAGAGCAGGTAAAGGAATATTGTTGGTTGGTTGAAGATCAACATGAAGGAATTGAAGATGCAGATGTTGCAAGTGTTGTTGCACAAGATGCTCTAGGAGGTTTCTTGGATAAAGTAGAATCTTGTCTTATAGATTCTATTGCCTCTTTCCATGCAGCTTGAAATAGAGTATTTTTCCATGTTAAGGTCTTTGGAGACTTTGAAAAGATTTATTTAGGGGTTGGTGTGCCTTGCCAAAGAATTGGCAAAGGGGAAGTGAAGCTAAAATTATAGGTGGCCAACACATGGGTGTTGAAGGAGGTCATGCAGGTCCCAGTGTTGAAGATATGGCTAATTTCTTCATGAAAGTTGGGTGATGAGAGATGCACAAAAACTCTCACAGTGGATGCACTTGAATTAGCTAGTGGTAAGAAAGTAGGTATCCTTTATCTATCTACTTATATTACTGATTCTTCTTCTATTGCGGAGACGTGGCTTTTTAGGCTTGGTCACATGAGCAAGAAGGAGATGCATATTCTTAAGAGGAAGTCAGATGTCTTTGACAGACTTAAGAACTGGAAAGCCTTGGTGTTCATGGAAGAGATGATGGATAGAGATCAGTGGATGGGGCTGAGTAACTCTGAGCAGAGCAATTTGGATAGGGATTTGATTCAAAGTAAGCTCATAGGTAAAAAGTCATCACTCACAGGCATACACAGGTACCGACATCAGTCAAGAAGAATTGATGTTGAACAGACAGGCACTGATGTCGGTCATGTGTAGACTAGAGCCGGTGGTGTCCGGGAAGGTAAGACTGATGTCAGTCAGGAGGATCGACGTTGACAGAAGGTAGACACCGATGTCAGTGGGGTTGGTAGTCAAGATAGGTGCATGGAACTGATGTTAGTCAGATGCAGACTATGTGGTGACTGAAGTCGATCACTGTAATGGATTTTGGGTAGAAAGCAAGCTGTCAAAGAGTCTCAAATGCCCATATGGAGGACTAAAAGGGTAAGTAAGCCTCAAATTCATTGTTCCTCTTTTTTATACTCATTGCTCACTACAGAGTAGGAAGGATCCAGGAAACAGTGGGAGCATGACATGAACAGGATGCAAAACCAAATGGGAGATTTGGTAGGGTTGCCAGCTAGTATGATAGCACTAAAAGACGAATGGATACCTTAGTTAAAGAATAGAGTGAATGGATACGTGAGATAGAAGGCCAAGTCATATGGTCTTGTGGAAGCTGCAGGATAGTGGTACAAGTTTGACAGGTGGATGACAAAGCAAGGCTTTAGTTAGTGTCATTGTAACCATTGTGTTTGTCTTACCAGGTGGATAATGATTGCAACATTATCCTATTACTATATATGGATGGTATGCTAGCTAGCAGGTTCAGACATATAGGGTTTTACTGAGCTAAGGGTAAGGTTAGTTCAGTGGCATGTCATGAGGAATTTAGAGCAGCAAAATTCTTTAGCATGAGAGACATGGAAGATCACAGGGTGATTTTGTCTCTAGTGGGAGCTGATGTGAATCAGGTGTTAGCAAGGTTCAATACGTAGGATGCAGAATCGGATCACACCAAGGGATAGATAGTTTAGTGTCTGAAATCACATGAGGTCTGGTATAGACCTGAGTTTTCCCTAGCAGTGGGAGCTGTCAGAAAGTTTGGAGCCAATCTGGGAAAGAAGCACTAGAGGGCAGTTCAGTGGATTCTTAGGTATCTGAGAGGGACTAGCAAGAGGTATACATGCTATGCAGGGTCAGGACTTTACTACATGGGTTTGTAGATGCAGAGGAGGTAGGTTACCTGGATGATAGGAGGTGCACCATAGGTTGTGTGGTGGTTGGTCTTCATGATTGATCTTAAAGAGGGATACAAGCCAGGAAATAGATTAGATGGGGTATAGGTACAGGTACAGTGCAACTATTTATCTCCAAGTGGGAGATTGTTAGGTTGTGGAGCTAAAAGCTTCACTGATGCAAATAGTGGAGGAGGTTGCTGAGTGTCATAGTCACCGACATCAGTTAGTCCAATTGATGTTGGCAAGGTGTAGACAAAAGAGAAACTGACATCAGTCATTGGTTGGCCGATGTTAGTCACATCTTGACAGACAGGGACCGATGTCGGTCGCCTGTGTGGTTCAGAACTACCAGTTCACAGATAGTTAGTTAACGAACTGAGTGTTTGCATGTTGAGGGCTAATTATAGTCTCAAGATACGGATCTAATTATTGTAATTAGGTGTCTAATTATTGTTTGTATGAGATCTATATAATAGACTCATGGGCTGTATTGTAAACAGTGCTAGAGAGTAAGAGAGCAAAATAAGCTCCTTCAAAGTGAAGAGAGCATGGTGTGTTCCTCCTAGTGCCACATTACCAAGTGTGGGTGCTAGTTTGGAGAATCAAGTAGGATTTTTCATGTATGTATGATCTTGGTCGATAGGTGTGCAAGGCCACATTTAGAGATCTACATGGGTAAGTAAGATCATTGATCTGCAGGTGTATGTGTGCGCATGGTCTAGGTTTGCAGGTGTGCAGAAGCAAGTTGATTTGCAGGTGGCAGTAAGATCAAGGTGATAGCAACACAACAAGTAGCAAGATCAGGCAGGATCTACTTGGAGTATGGTGTGTACTCAATTGGAGAGCAAAGAGGAAGGCAAGGTAGATCCTTCCAAAGTAAGATCATTTGGGTTATAGGGTGTTGCAGTTCATGGGAGATCTACTTGGAGTGCATTGTGTACTCGGTTGAGTATGTGTGTATACTTGGTGGTACTGGCAGTAGTGGATACTAACTGGTTGGAGGTGAACACCAACTCTGTGTTTGAGTTGTGTGTTGGGAATGTAAGAGAGAGAGTGAGCTCTTGAAGAGATTTACTGTTTATGCCCTATAGGTGTGGGAGCCCTAGAGGTGTGTAAGGAAGAAGAACTGTGGCAATCTTCTTTGTTGTATTTCCTTCTGGAAGAGTATTAATACAATTGGGTATTGTCTCTCACATTCTGTGTTATTTTTGAATTCTAGTTACTTGTTACTTCTGGTTAATTCTGCATATTTTAAGTTGCTTGTACATGGTAATCAATTGTTGCTTCTAGGTCCTAATAGTGGAATTAGATCTGTTTGTTGTTCTTGGATTCCTAACAATAAGGAATGACAAATTGGAGAATTGAAAAGGATGGGGAGAGAAGTGTAACAATTGTGAAGGGTAAGGGGAGGATGAGAAATATGGGAGGCCATGAAAGGTTTGAAAAAAAAGACCAAGGAGAAAATAGTTTGGTGATGAAAATTAAAAATAAGGAGATACATGGAAGAAAAGGAAATGTGATAAAAAAGGAGTGAAATGAGAACATAAACATGATGATAGGAGAGTGAAAAATTAGGTGGTATCTTGACTAAGTAAGCATGGATGATGATAAGTAAGGAGAGGAATAATGAAGCAAAGTAGATGGTGGTTTTGGAGATGAGAATGGGATGGAAAATGTGAAAGGGGTTAATAAAAATAAGGGGAAGTGAAGGATGGGTGAATAAGAATCTGAAGAGATAAGGTATGCATCAATCAACATGTTAGAAGAGGTTGACAAGCCAAAAAGGGGTGAGGTGGTGAAGAAATAGGGGAACACAAGGAAAGGGCATGAGATGAAAATAAGGGATGAATATTAGGAATGATAAGAATAAAAATGAAAAATTGACGTAGGGATATAAAGCACCAATACTTAGATAGCTACAAAAGACAAGTGAGTACCAAGATGGAAAGAGGGATGCGAAAGGAAAAAGGTGAGAACTAATAAGAAGAAAAAGGGGAAATTATGGAAGGCTTCTCAAAGGATAAATACCTAGGTAGAAACTAGTTGTGGAGGAAAAAAAGAAGACAAAAGGGATAAAATTAAACAAGAGGAATGAAAAATGGTAAAGGTGGGAAGAGTGGTGAAATGACAGAGAATGGTGGTACATGCAAATACAAAGTGCAGCAATAGAAGAAATAGAAATCTTATAAGATGCACAATATGATGTGAAATTGGTGAAGAAAAGAGAGTGATAAGGAGGGTACAAAAAATAGCCAAGGGTGAGGGGAGATGATGAGGATGGTGAAAGAAGATAAAGGAGATAGGGGCAAGGTTGGTAAAAAGTGTAGAGAGAAGAAAAAAATGTAAAAAGTGGGTGTGGATGTGAGCCATGAAGCATGCACAATGAAAGGTGTTTGGGAGGCCAATGAAGTAGAGTAGGTGGTGGATTTATGGGAGATAAGAGGGGCCAATGAGGAAGGCTATCAATCCTTATGTTAAAAGAGATTGACAAGTTGAAAAAGTGGTTAAAAGAGATTGATAAGCTGAAGGGAGGGAGGTGGTGAGGAGATAGGTAGAGAAGTGGAGGAAGAGATTTTAGGTGAGAAGGGAAAATAAAATAAAGGATGTGGCTGAGCTTACCTTAGTAATTGAACCCTACCTACATAGTCCAAAAAGACCTCAAACCATTGTAGTTCTCCCAACAATTGGGGAAAAATAAAGAGGAAGTATTAGGTGATGTTAAAATATAAGGATGCTAGGAAGAATACAAAGCTTCCTTAATATAGGATGCCCTAGGCAAGAGGGAATTGTTAGCAATAAAATTTAATGAGAATGAAAATGGGAGGGTAATTAGTTATTAGTGTCTAAACTGCCCTTAGAAGTCAAGCAATGCCTACATAATCGATGGACATCAAGCCAATGTAGTTTAACAAGGTTTGGTGAGTGGTGTTCAAATTGGCTACCCTAATTTGATGAACCACATGGGTTGGTTTGGGATGATGGAGAAGGTTTTGTAAAAAAATAATTTTGGGTTTTGGTGAAGGTGATGGTGAAAGTGTATGATGTAGATTGGTGAATAGTAACCATAATGATCCCACATTTAGTAGGATGAGAGACACAGATGGGTAAGGTAGGATAAATCAGAAGGGAACACAATGTTAAGCACCATAAATGACCTTCAATGGAGCTAATATAAATAAAAAGTATTGCTATAAGGAGGTTGCACCTTTGAAAATTGTGTGAAGGTATAAGCATAGTACTCATAGCTATCACTACAAGCCAAGTTTTAGGAGGTGGGTGTCTATCAAGATCTACATAGTCATGTTGGTGAAAGGTCATCATCTCTATGAGCTAAGTTTTAAGGGCAATAGTGAAGTGATGACCTACAAATAATTTATTTGATGGTCAAGTAGATTCTATAAGGTAGAAAATAGGTAAGGTGGTGAGTGATAGAGGATGGATTATGCTAGACCCAAGAGCTGCATGGGTAGGCTAGACAAAAGGTGGCCATGTCTGCATCCTCTATCCCAGTTATTTAAAACTAATAACTTGGGGTTCTGCTAGGTTGGGCCTAACCAATAAGAATTTGCATGGTCTAGGAGATTGGTTATACAATTGGAGAACATGATCCTTCCCTAGTTATGGATGAATTTTTAGTTGGAACAAAAGAAAAGACTACCATGTTTGAGTAGGTACTACCAATGATTGGGGTCTAACATTTAGAGCCTATGGAAATGGGCTAGTAGTAATAGGAGGGTAGAGGGGACAAGAAGGTGAATGTATTGTTGTGAATTCATGGTGGCCTACCTTTGATGGAAGAGTTTCTATAGTGGCAAGGATTTAGAATTTACCATTACTAGTAATAGTGGTAGTTTTAGAGGCATGACCATTGTGGCAACACATGTATAGAAGCCAATTTACGTCAACTAAGGTAAAGGTGATAATGATTAGGCCCACAAGGATCACAAGATACAAAATAATCAAAGACATCAGATGCAGATTAGATGACAAGGGTGACAAAAGGAAATCATGATGATGCATGATAACTTTATTGAAATGGCTAGGTGGACCGAGGGGTACGTGTCTACACAAAAGGCAAGTAGACATGACCATTTCAAGTGGGAAGACTATTCAAAAGAATCAATGACATCATATGACCTTCCACATCCATGGAATGGAGAATCATGTTGATAAGGAAGAATGGTCAAGTATTCTATTTAAAGAATCATGATAAGGATGAATGTCTATCATTGAGTTATTTGGTTTTGTAGGTTATAAAAAGTATAGAGAACTACATAAGGTTGAAGATGGTGAATAATGAAAATAATGGTGGAGATAATTATCATCCTCCATGACCTAAAATAATCAATATGGTGAATGTGAACATCTGCTAAATATTGCAACATGTAATGGTGATAATGGGAGCATTATTAGATCAACAACAAGAGGTAAGGTACCCACAACCTGAGCTTGAGCTTGAAATCTTACCTCTACAACAACAAAGAAGGCAAGAATTTCATTGTAAAAGATGCAGAGCTAGAGAAGATGATCATTGACCTATCTATGGAGAGAACCCTCATTATCCAAGGGGATGTGTACTAAGGCAACAATTGGTAGTGCATATGGGAGAAAAACAATCAGAGCAGAGGGTTGCAATGGCTATGATAGGCGAGCAGGGTGAAACACCTAGAGTGGAATATGATTCTCATTCTATGGGGATGAATACAAAATAGGAGAATAGAGTACACCCTTTAGAAACTTCTAAGACAAGGAATGTTATGGATGTGAGTTCAGAGAGAAATAAAGTGGAAGGATGGCTGAACATAAATCCGAAGTCACCAAACAATCAACCTACTGCGTAGGTAGGAAAATGATTTATGTATGGGTCTTAGGTGAAGCATGGATAGTCTGATAACTTTGTATGTGTCATGTGACTCCTCATACCCTAAATAAAATATTACATAGTTTGTTGTAAACATGTACAAAATGTGTTAGATGTCATTGGTTGAATTTAATCATGCTTAAGGTTGTGTGGATACTTATGAATGCTATGGTTATGGTTATGATTGGTATGGTTATGGTTGTAATCTCGCTTAATGTAAAAATAATGATTATTATTGTTGCAACACTAGATGGTAAAAGTCATGATGAAAACATCAACCACACACATTAAAAATAGGGCACGATGCTTTGTTTTTGACAAGGAATGAAAGCAAACCCAAAGTAGGATTGGATTAATGAATATAAGCCCTTCAAATACTATGCATGAGTGGTTGTTAGTCAATAAAAAATGTTTCTTGATCACAGGGAGTCAAGTAAGCTCTAAATCCATTAATTTATGGATAGTCTAAAGGGAAGAAGGGTGATAGGTGGTGTGAAGGGTAATGGGTGATATGTATGATAACTTCATGTGAATTAGTTTGCCACTTCTATATGTGACCTAAGATTGGTAATAGACAAGTCCATGTCGTATGCTAGATGTAGATTGATCAATGTGAGAAGTCTACATGTGAAAGCTGATTGTGGCTTTCAAGATTATTCAGAATTTGCTTTGATTGTGATAGTGGGTCTTTTGATTTATTGCTGTATATGGGAAGCTGATCAATGCGGGAAGCTTCTAAGGAATTTATCTTATTTTGACAAAGTTAACTTAGCCATCCTTCAAGGGAGTGGTCTAAGTTTAGCGGCTTTGTTTAATGATCTTGATAGCTATCTTTCAAGGGAGTAGTTGACCTTATATTCAGAAAATTTTATTATGTTTTTCAGTAGTTGTCGTTCAAAGTAGTCTATAATGCTTAAGATATTGACCCAAGTAAAATTTTAGTATTCAAATTATTTTTGGATGTGATTTTTTAGACATGGATATGTCTAATTAGGTTTAGAGGTTTACCTTTATGAGGGAAAAATTTTAACACAAGAAGGTTAATGATATGAAAATGTATGGTTTTATTTTGATAGATAAAGGCCATGGGATTCCATCTTATTAGAGACAAAAAGTATCCATGAAAACCATGCTATGGGTAGAGCCATGGTAACAACATTTAGGATTAGGATATGATGGTTAATAACATGGTTGTATAATGTAATGAATTGTCCTCAAAAGGAGAGGAGAAAGATGGGTGAAGGTTAAAATCTCATAATCAAGGGATGAGCTTCAGTTAGACAAAAAGAGTGAGCTTGATCCTTCTTTAACAAAAAAATGGATGTAGATGTGAAGCATTGAGGGGCTCAAGTTCTAGTTTACCTTTGAGAGAGGACAAATGATAAGCTCCTGATCCATACTTATGGGTAATGATGTAAGTCTAAGCCAATTAAAAGCAAACTTGCGTCATTTACTCTTCTCCATGCTGGTCATGTGTTGGTTTTCCTTTAAGACAAGGTCTCCAATATTTAATTCCCATTGTTTGAGGTGTTTTTTATAATTGCATTTGATATGCTCTTGATAGATACAGAGGTGGGTACAAGTTGCTAAATGATGCTCATCAAGTAGCTCAAGTTGAGCTAAATGGCATTGACAAAAATATTCCTAAAAAATGAGTTCCTAAAAAGATATGCAAAGAGAGGGGATTTATACTTCAAGAGGAAAGAATTCCTCTACTCTAAAGACTAGATAGAAAGGGGTAGCACCTATGGAGCTTTGAATTCTAGTGCAATAGGCTTGTAAAGTGAATGGGATGTGAAAGTGCCAATCCTAACTTGAAGCACTGACAACTTTGGTTAGTATTTTGGTGAGGGTTTTATTAGAGGATTCCACCTATCCAGTTTCTTGTGGTTGGTAAGGTGAGGAAAAGATGAAATTGATGCCAAATGCATCAAATAAACCTTAGACTTTCTTATTTTTGAAGGATTTACTATTATTGATGATGATCTTATGAGGAATGCCAAAGCAACTGATGAATGATGGTTGATAAAGTTGATAATCTTCATTTCTTTGGTCATGATAAGAGGAATATATTACACCCACTTGGTGAAGTATTCGATGGTTGTGATGATGGAGAAATGCCTCTATGAAGAAAGGGGTTAATTTTCCCAATGAGATCGAGCCCCCATTTAGAGAAAGACAAAACGTCCTTAGATACTTGGAGTCTATTAGCTAGTGCATGATGTAAATTAACATGTTATTGATATATAACACACTTTTTTACATAATCACAATAGTCTTGGTTGAGTGTGGGCCAATATTAGCCAAGGAAAAAAATATGTTTAATGACTATTAGGCCACTAAAGTGTCCCCCACAAATCCCATCATGTGTTTCCTTAATGGCATGGGAAGCTTCATGGTTGCATAGGAAATGAAGAAGGAGACCATTGAAACCATGTTTGTAAATGATTCCCCATAGTATGGTGTGATGAGAGGTATTTTGAATAAAGGTTATTCAAGTATTCCTAGAGTCATTAGGAGGAATGATGCCTAGGTTAAGGTAATTAAGAGCTTGGTCATACCAAATGTTGGGTGAGGATTCCTCCACATTATAAATGGTAGGGAGGTCAGATTGGATATAAAGGGGTGTGGTAAAATGATGAATGGTGACAAATATTTTAGAATTGGAAGGCTAAGAAGGGATCTAGGAAGCAAGGAAGACCATTGTATCTATATATTTATTGGTAGATTAGGGAACAAATTAGACCGGGTAATGTTTGAATGATGTTAAGATTTTGGCAACTAAAAGTTTAGATTTTTTGTAGGACATCATTCTTACATTGATAGGATCCATTGACCTAGTTGAATACAAGCTAAGAATCACCAAAGACATGGATTGTCTTAATTCCCAAGGTTAGAGTTTAGAGATCTATCACTAGGGCTTCATACTCAGCCATATTATTGGTGCATTCAAAGTCAAGTTTAAAGGAGAGAGGAAGGGGTTCATCATCGAGATGAATGAGAATAAATATGGAACCCCCTCTTTGTTGACACTTAAAGCTATCTAAGAACATGGTCATTTGGTAGGTTATGCCATCTTCTTGAAAAAGAGTCACGATAGACTCATACAAAAACCCAAGAGAAGGTGGTTGGTTGTTTGGTAAAGGAGCTTTAGCCAATTAGTCAATAATGACCTACCCTTTAATCAAATTTTACTAGAGGAATTCAAGGTCAAATTTAGCTAGGAGCATGAGCCACTTAGCCATATGATAATTTTGGTATGGTTTAGATTGCATGTAATTGAGTGGGTTGGTATTAGTGATGACATAGGTTTCATGGTTAAGAAGGTAGTGGTGGAGTTTGGTGGCCATGAAGGTCAATGCTAAGTATAGTTTCTTAGTATGTGTATATCGAGTCTCATATTCTACAAGCATGTAGCTAATGTAGTGTACATATTGATCTTTATGTTGTTCATTTCAATGAGCCAACATTTCCCCTAGGGAATGGTCGATGGTAGAAATATATAAGTAAAAGGGGTGGTCATCCTTAAGAGGACAGGTGGTGACAAAAATTATTGTTTGAATAAATCAAAGGCCTTTTGACAATCATTATTCCATTTGAAAGAGACATCCTTATTCAGAAGGTGATGGAAAGGTTGGCACCGATCTAAAAGTAGGGAAATGAAATAATGAATGGATTAAAGTTTTCACTACAGACTATTGAGCTGCTTAAGGTTGGTTGGAGGAAGCATGTCCAAAATTTCTATAAATTTAGTAGGGTTTACTTTAATTCTATGAAGAGAGATGAGAAAGCCAAGAAGCTTTCCTGAAAGGACCCTAAAAATGCATTTCTTGGATTAAGGTGAACATGATCATGAATGAGATGTTCAAATATGATCATAAGAATAGTCAAGTGATCTTTTCAGAGTTTAGATTTCTTGAGAAGGTCATCCACATAGTCTTCTATAATATTATGGATGATATCATGGAAGATATAAGTCACATCATGCTGGTAGGTTGCACTAGAGTTATTTAAATTTAAAGGCATGAATCTATAGATAAAATTTCCCGAAGGGGTGGTAAGGTGGTTTTATGCTAATCTTCAAGAGCAATCAAGATTTGATTATAACCGAAAAACCCATCCATGAGAGATAACATCTCATGACTAGCTATAAAATCAACATGCTGATCAATGATAGGTAGAGAAAAGTCATCCTTGGGGTAGGTAAGGTTAAGGTCATGAAAGTACACATAAATGCATAGAAACCCAATGACTTTGGTGATAGGTATGATATTTGAGACCCATTTGGGGTAGTTAATAGGTTGAATGAAGTTTACAAAAAGGAGATGCTAAAGCTCTTCTTTGATGAGAAGGGATATGTGAGGATGAATGCATTAGATTTTTTGTTTAATAGGCTTGGATCATGATGAGTGACTATATTATGGGTATCAATGGTGGGGTCAATCCTAAGCATATCACTATAAGACCAAGTGAATGCTATGTTATAGTCTTGGAGGAATGAGGAGAAGTCCTAGAGTTCCTCAACATTCAATGATTGACCCAATTTGACAATGCAAGGGTTGTCTAGAGTTCCCAAGTTAAAATACATGGTGGATTCATTTGACATGGTCAAGGCTTCAGGTTTATGGATATAAGAATCCCCTACACCAAGGTAGGTAAGAATGGAAACATCATCTTGATGTTGGATGGTGTTGAAGGTAAGATAATTATTCTCTACCATTTTAGGGTGTATGAGTGAAAGGAACTTGGTTTGACCACCCTTTTGGTAGATTAGAGGGCCTAAAATAATGGTATCAACTAAAAAAAATTTAGGGGGGATGATGTTAGGATCTTCAGGTGGGGAAAGTGGTTGGGTTGATGAGGGTGGGATATCATCCTCTATGGTGGCAATGGGTTTGTGTGAATTGGTGGTTTCTTTAAGTGGTTCATACCCAAGGCCAAATGACTAATGAGGTTGCAAAGTTTTGATATGGGGTAACTCATGAGGCCCTTGTTCATAGAGATTAAGGTCAAATCCTTTTTAAGTACATCTATGAAGATAAAACTTAGAAAATTTTGGTTTGCTAATATAGGAAAAGTTAGAGGTAAATGATTAGATGGATGAAGTAGGGGTAGGGGCTAGAAGTGGCTGATCAAGTTCCACATAAATGAAATTTATTTTATGGTTAGGTATCCTGAAGGGGATGATGGTCCTAATGTTAGGGTCATAAGAAGGGTCATGTCTGAGATTCCCATAATCTTGGGGAGTAGAGAAGGCATATGAGGCTAAGAGTCTATACTCCCTGAGGGAAAGATGTTGGAATGTGGTTACCATAGGGTTATCTATAAGAATCTGGGAAGAAGGGATATATGAGCTAGTAGAAGCTTCATCAAAATTTGGTATGGAAGTGTCATAGGTTTTGGTTGGTGGGGTTGTGTCATTAGCAGATGGTTGTGAGGTGGATGAAGGAGGAATAAGGATGTCATTATGTTGATATGCCATATTGAAAGATGTGAAAGGACTATCAGCCTAGATAGTCATAACTTTCCCTTCCTACTCAAATTTGACACATCGATGTAAGGTAGAAGGGACATAACTCATGGCACAAATCCAAGGTTACCTGAGTAAAAAATTGTATTGTAATTCTCCTTCTATAACATAAAAAAGTTTGAGAATGGTATAGGTACCTATATAGATATGGAGGAAAACTATGCCCAAGATAGTAGCCATGATATCATTAAAAGAATAAAGGATAATTGTGATTTCAAACATGATGTTTTTGGGTAAGTGAAATTGGTCATAGGCATGGGAGGATATAATATTGATGTTGGCTCCTCCATCAATCATCACCCTTTTAATGTGGGTTTGATTAATGTATGTCATAATGAAGAGGGGGGATCGGGATCCTCTGGATGAATAAAAGGTATTTCTAAATCTTTGAAGGTGACAAGGTTAGAAGTTTAAAGGGAACCAACAAAGGCAATTAGAGGTTAAGGGTCATTGGATTAGACCTCAATGTATTATAATACTTATAAGAGTGCTTAGCAGTGATGGAGAGAGGTAGAAACTAACTCATAAGCTCATTTTTGCTAGAGTTTAGTGAAGCTACTTGAGGATAGCTTTCTAGATGGATATTGCATATGGGTTAGGGTATGAAGGGTTAGATGGGGAGGCACTTAAGATAGACACCTTGGGTTTATTCGAAGATAGAGATGGTTGGGTATTGTTTGCTTGAGAGTTTGGGGAGGGGTAAGTCTAAGGAATGGATGCCTTAGGTTTCTATTTATCCTTCTGTTGGGCCCAAGGTTAGTTAACCATGTGATAGTGTGGATAAGGGAGTTGTTTGGATTGGGTGGTTGTTTTGGTAACTCTTCTTTACTTTTGGGTGAGATTGAAGGTTGGATGGGTTGAGTTGGTAGTTGGGTTAGAAATGGGGATGAAGGAGGTTTGTCTGATAATATATCATCATCTTCATACAGGCTATGAACAAGTGATTGGAGAGCTTTATAGTTTTTTGTGTCATGTCCTGGTGCCCTTATGGTATGCACATATCAAGTTATCATTGAACCAAGAGTGTTTGGTATGTGAAGGGTCAAAGGGTAATATGGGTGGTAAGCTCAAGGAAGAAGTTTTCAATAACTGTTGGAGAATGGTTAGGTAAGTTTTGGCTAAAGGTGGTAAAGGTTTAGTGGTCTTCATTTTGGGTGTTGAAGTAGAAGGTTGTGTGGATGTAGATTTTTTGGTGGGTGTCTTGGGTAAAGTGGTACATTTGGGTGATGATTTTAGTTTAGATAAGATGGTTAATGAGCTAGAGGTAGATGAGGGCAAGGTAGGTAACTTAGGAATTGTCGAGATAGTGAAGAAAGGTGTCTTAGAAAGCAAGTATGAAGGTGTGACCAATAAAGGTGGTGGGGTTTTGGTAAAAATGATGGACTTTGTGTTCAAGGTAGAGGGATGAGGACCCAAAATGGAGGGAAAGGTTGAGGGAGGTAAAATTTGGGGTTTTGAGCCTTTTGGTGGTTTTACTTTTTTAGTTGTTTTATTTATTGGTTTTGGAAGGGATTTGGTCACTTTAATTATCTTGGTGGGTTTAGGTGTTTGAGGTCAATTAATTTGGAGGAGGTTTTGGTTGGTTAGGTGGAGGTTTTAGTTGGTTTAGAAGGGATGGGTTGGTCTGCCAAAGAAGGGGTTGGAAGTTTTAGTTTGGTTCCCTTACCTTTGTCTTAACCTCTGACAAAAGGTTATACAATTAAAGGTTAGGTGGATGAAGTCATCCTCTCTTATGAGATAGCTTACAAAGAAGGGGTGGATGGTTCTATGATAGGGGAGGTAGGTGTGGTATCCTCTAATGGAGGTGTGGGTATGGTGGCTTCCTTTGTTTGGGTGTTCAAAGGAATAAAAGGCAATTTTTTTCTTCTATTAGGGGAATGGGAAAAGAGGTGGCTAAGGTAATATTTTATTCAATAATGGGTTCATCAGTAACCACATTAATGATATGTGCCTCATGAGATGGGTCTAGTTTATTGTCATGGTAAGGGGTAAAAGGAACATGATCTTGCAAAATATGTTAAGGGCATGGTTTGATGGTGCATTAGGATTATCCAACATAAGATCCCCCTTGTAAATGAGGGGGACAAGGTATTTGAAAGTTTTTCACCCATTGATGTCATGTCCTATGACTCAATGAAAGATGTAACGGTAATTCTCATTATATCATCTTGGTATGGGGTGAGAAGTATCAAAATAATGGGGTGGTTTAATTGGTGAAAGTTGGATGATATTGGTTTTTATTAACTTTTCCAAAATAGAAGGATGGGCTCCCCAATTGGAGTTAATTGCTTATGATTATTCCAAGTTTGGTTCCTTTGGTTTTAGTTTGAATAATTAAAGGAGTCAAAAAATGGGTTCCTTAGGTTCTGTTGGTTGGTAGATGGTGGTGGTGTATCTTTGAAGACAATAACATTGGTGGTTAATTTGTTTTTAATGTTGGGATTGGTTTGGTTGTTTAGTTTGGAAGAAAAGGGATCATTGGATTTGTAAGTTGAGTTCCTAATTTTCAAATTTAACCTTCATTAATGGTTCTATTCTCTAGTTTGTGAGCCATGGTAAAATCTTCATTAAAGGTCCAAAAGCTTTAGACACACACTGTGGATGAAATATGTTTTGCACATGCTCAGGTGAAGAGCTCTATAAGCTTAAGTTAAGACAATGAAAAGGAAATTTGGTTGATTAGACTCCTCAAACAAGCCATAAAATTGATAATAGATTCATCTTTGAATTGCTGAATGGAGTAGAGGTTGGGAATGGAAACTTTCTTGGATATGTTGATCAAAAAGTGATCCAAGAAGGTTTGGGCTAATTGGGTGAAAGAGAGGATGGAATGTTTGGATATGTCACTATACCAATCTAATGTTGGTTTGGATAATGATATAGGAAAGGTATGGAGGAGAAGAGCATCATTGTGGGTAATCAAGTAACATAAATGCCTTAATGCTCTTAAATGTTGTTGAGGGTCTTTTTTACTATTAAACTTGGTAAATTTTGGAAGTTCTCACTAGGTTGGATAAGGTTTTATGGGGAATGAGGGGTGAATAGGCTCATTTCAAATTTGATCACAGGATAAGATATTATGGGATCTAAAGATGGATGACTCAAGGGTAGTCATATTATCAATGATCAAATTCATGAAGTTTTCTTGAGGTTATTGGGATGTGTAGTTATATGGTATTTTTTGTTGAGGTTGGACAATGTGTGTATAACTAGTAGATGGTTGAAACGACTCTAGTAATAGTATGCAGTCCTTGGAGGTTGGGTGGAAGATATATATTGGTATGTGAATGTTAATGGTTGGGTAGAGGTAGGTGGTTGGATAGTGGGAATATTCCCTTATGGGTTATGAAGATAGCTAAAGGCCATGTGTTGGGTCAAAATGGTGGTTGGGTTGGTGGTCAATGGAAGGGTGGTGACTCTTGTGCTGATTGGTGGTAACATGGAGGGTATGGACACCATAAGGCTTGGAAGTGGAGTAGTGTTTGATAGATTGGAGGTAACTAGAGGAAGATGGGTAATGCTAGAGGTAGGCACTCCTATTGTGAGGGAGTGATAAGTAAGAGGTATAAGGGCAATGTTAGTTTGGGTTGGTAGATTAGTTTTAAGGGAGTTGTTGGTTGATGATAATGTTTGGGCAACTAAAGGTTGAGTATTTCCCATGGTAGTGGATGTATTATCCATGAGGAGGAGAGGCATGCCATAAGATGGATCTATGGGTGGGGTCTAAATAGGGATTTGGTAAGACATGGTTTTTAGGTAGTGTTGTAAGGTTGCATGATTGTTGTTTAGGAAAGTGGCAAAATCTGCATCTCCTTAGACTACTTGAGTAGGACTTATTGAAGAGTATGGGGAGTATGTGGGTTCAAAAATGTGCTCCATGAATGAAGAGGTGGAAATTGGTGATGGTTGATTTAGTGGTGGGTTTTATTCCTAGAGGTCCTTTTGCTATTGACGAGTGAGAACCATACAAGAAGATAATAAAAGGATGATATGTTCTCACACCTCAAACAAAGAGAAATAAAAAAAAACTCAAGGAAAATAATACATTCACTAAGAGGGTGTTAAATCCTAGGATTTTTTAATCTCTTTTTTGTCTTATGCCTTAGAAAAGTGTGAAGAGGAAATTGGCTTGAATAGGTCCTAAACAAGGTAGTTTATGTTTGGTTTCAGGTTATGTTTAGGCAATCAATAGAAGTTTGTATTGGTTTGAGTATGTGGCCTAACACTTGGGGCTTTCTCCTCTTACATCATAATCCTATAGCTAGTGCAGGTGCTTAGCCAATATGTATTGATTTTCATAGTTTATACTCAGCTAGAGAACTGAGTTGGTTATCCCCTTGGTGATTAAATCCAAGTAAGATAACTGGGAAAGGGTAAGGTGATCCATTAGGTGATAATATCCTAGTTGGGCCTTGTCTCAAGTGTGTTTTGATGTTTTTTTGTAAGTGGTTTGGTTTGTGTAACATTTGTGAACTACGATTAATTCATGATGCTTTTAATTAAACTAGGTGAACTAAAATCAAGGAAGCAGTCAATGGATGCACTCAATTTTAACCAATATATATATATATATACACATATACATATACATATATATATACATATACATATATATATATATATATATACATATATATATATATGTATGTATATATATATGTATGTATGTATATATATATGTATGTATGTATATATATATGTATGTATATATATATATGTATATATGTATATATATATATATATACATATATATACATATATATACATATATACATATATATATGTATATATATATATATACATATATACATATATATATATACATATATATATATACATACATATATATATACATACATATATATATACATACATATATATATACATACATATATATATATATATATATATATATATATACATATATATATATATACATACATACATACATACATACATACATACATACATACATACATACATACATACATACATACATACATATATATATATATATATATATATATATATATATATATATAATTTGAATTAAGACAAGAAAAAATAAAATAAACCTAAATTTAACATGAAAATACAATCTTAATCCTAGGATGAATGCTCTTTTATTTTTTAGAAATGCAATAAAATTTAATTTTTTCTAAAAATGTAACTAAAACTCATTTTTTTTCCTTTTTTTTGTAAAGAAAGAAGCTTAATTTTATAAGATTTCAACTAAATAATTTCACTAATGTAATTATAAATGTACTAAAACATATAATAACCCAAGAAAACTCAAGGGTCCCACTGGGCGTGCCAAAATATTTCTATCTAATTTTTGCTTTTTCTTAAGTGTGAAAAGAAGAACCTAGTTAAGAAGGATGCGTAGAAGAATACCTATTGAATGCATGAATTTTGAATATATATTTTTTGATAAATCCTCTTTATCTAAGGAATAATGACCTGAAATAATAAAGTACTACCATAAAACTTGTTGGTTAGACAAGTAGTTGGGTGGATTGCTTAGTGTGAGCTAGATCCTAAAAGCGAAATCTTTCTAGGAGGCTGTCAATCCACCTAATTTTAACACTTAAATTGAAATGGTAAAAGAAATATATTTTAGTTAAATGAATATAAAACTAAAACATAATTAATTTAGATGATTAGATGATTTTTTAAGTTAACCAAAATGAAGCAACTAGTTTGATTATACTAATGCTGAAAACTGGTTAAGGCAAGGTTGTGGTTTTGGGTTTGGTAATTTGATAAGGTTAAAAATAATGGTTTGGTTGGGGTTGATTGAGATAATAAAATGAGAGGGATGTATGGTTGAAAAATATAAAATAACAAGTAACCAGGGTATAAAAAAGATGAGGGAGCAAAGACAGTAGAGGTGGCAAAGGTGTAAAGAGAACAAAGGAGGTAAATGGAATTAAAATGGCAAAGGTGGTAAAGGAGGTCAATGGATGAATATGGAAAGTGTATTAAGGGTAAAGGTCAAGGTAATAAAATTAATAAATTAATTAACTTAAAAACAAATAAGGTTACCTTGATGCTTGTTGATATGGTTGATATTATTGATGATAAGATGAAAGAATCCCATGGCAATTTTGATAGAGCTTCATTGCTTTGAATTGTCTTCCTCCAAGAGGTGAATGAGCTCAAAAATTATGACCTCGTTCAAAGACCTACAACAAGATTTTAATAACCAAAGACTAACTTCCAACTTTACCTTGGGTGAAGGAGAAGGGAATAGTAGAAGTATGGTGCCATTTCCCATGTGGTGCATGCATGAGTAAAATATGAGGTTGGTGAGGATTCCAATTTGGGTTGGTGAGTCTCCCACCTTGCACATGAGTCCAATTTTTAATGGGAATCATGCACATGGGTCTAAATGAGGCTAAAGACTTTTTACGACCCTTTCTTATCTTCATTTAAGCACTTAAAGAGATGGCACATAAATGTGACACCATTTTACATATGGTGCATGAATGAGTCAAATATGATGTTGGTAGGGATTCCCATTTGGGTTGGTGAGTCTCCCATTTGGGTTAAAAAGTCAAAAATAGATGCCCTTTGTCTTTTCCAAAGCACTAAAGAGGTACGTATCTCATTTTGAAGGTCACTTTCATGTGTGAAATAAAAATACATGTTTAATGATGGCCCTTTAAGGGGAAATTTGACATATTTTAAGGGGGGCCTCTTGTGATGCTTAAATGAGGTCATTAAGCACCTTGGGAAAGGGTCCCAGGTGGGGTATGATGTTTCACATCAAGCCACCTCACTTTTAAGGCATGTCACTTGTCATATCACCTTCCATGTCACTTTCCATATCACATGCCATGTCATTTTCCATGTCACTTACCATGTCACATGCCATGTCACTTGCCATGACACATGTCACGTCATCATGAATAGTGATAGTGGGTCCCATAGTGAATAGTGATAATGAATAGTAATTTTGAATAGTACTTTGAAATAGTATTTTTTAATAAGAGAATAGTGATTTGGTTAGGTTAAGAAGGGTTGGTTAAGGGTTAAAAAGGTTTAGGGGGTCTTTATGGGGTCGTAAGGCATTTAGTCATAAAAAATTGTGTGTAGTTTTCTAGTATCTACAAATTAATGACTTCTCACTTAAAAATTCTCCCATTTGAAGTCAATATACACAACTTCCCACCATTGCATCTACTAAAAAAATTTCTCAATCTGATGTACTTCATCCACAAAGACCAATTGAAGTTGAATAGAATTTTAACTTAATTCTTACAACTACCTTAGTCATCATATCTACAAGATTTTCACTTATATGCATCTTCTCTAGCTTTAGTTTTTCCTCCTCTAATACTGTCCATATAAAATGATACTACAACAAAATATGTTTTATCCTAGAGTGAAAAGTTGAATTCTTTTCTAGATGAATGACGCTTTGACTATCACTAAAATTTTTCCTTGTTATCCCAACTCTTCCATCAACCTCTGTATCCATATAATTTCTTTGCTCTTTTTGTAATGACAATATACTCAACCTATATGGTATAAAGTACCACCAACTTTTGTAGACATGATATCCAAGTAGTTGTTTTACAACTTATAATGAACACATACCTTGTAGTGCTCCTTATAACATCCATATCACTTTCCATGCTTAAATCAAAATATCCTTTTAATGTAATATCTAATCCAAAATAACACAACATTATATCTATGGTCCTTCTCAAGTAACAAAGGATCCATTTGACTACCTTCTAGTGTTACTTTTTTATATCAATCATGAATCTACTGACTACTCCCACTACATGTGCAGTATTTGGCCTTATAAACACCATTGCATATATCAAACCACCAACTACTGATGAGTAAGGTGTCTTTGACATGTGATTATTTTCTTCTTATGTCTTGGGACATTGATCCTTTGTTAATTTTAAGTGGCTCGCTAAAGGTGTCCCAATCAATTTTGCATCCTACATGACAAACCTTTCTAAAACTTTTTTGATGTACTCTCCTTCTGATAATGTGAACTTATGATTCTTTCTATCTCAAGATATTCTTATACCAAGGATCTATTTAATAACACCTAGATATTTTATATCAAAATAATCACTCAATTGTCTCTTGAGTACATTGATATCGTGCATGTTAGAACCTACCACCAACATGTCACCTACATATAAAAGTAGGATAATATAGCTTCCATTTTCACATCTTTTAAAATAAACATAATGGTCAAAGTGACATCTTGAATAACCCTATTCTAACATAAAATTTTCAAAACTAAGATACCATTGTCTTATAGCTTTCTTAAGGGCATATAATCTCTTCATCATTTTGCACACCAAATTTTCCTTACCACTAACTTTAAAACCTTGTGGTAGTTATATGTATATATCCTCCTCTAAATACCCATGAAGGAAAGTAGTCTTCACATCCAACTATTCTAAATGCAAATATTTACCTACAACTAAACTCAAAATAGTTCTAATAGAAGTTGTCTTAATAATAAGAGAAAATATTTCATCAAATTATATACCTTTATTCTATGCAAAACCTTTCACCACCAATCTAGCCTTGTACTTCTTTTTACCTCCATCTTCTACCATATTTTACACCCACTTGTTCTATAATGCCTTCTTACCCTTTATAAGCTCCATCAAGCTCCATGTTTGGTTTGTCATAAGAGATTCATAATCCTCATCCATAACTTGATTCCAATTCTCCTTAGCATCAACATGTACTTCTTATTCAAAGCTATACGGCTCACCACCATCAGTAAGTAACAAATAATTAAAAGGAGATTTTTTTAAAATGATATACTTACTTAAGTAGATGTTATCAAAAAAGGTGTTTGAGGTTCCATATTTCCAACTGGTACCTTTGGGACATGTTCATTTGTGATGCCCTCTAACATTGTGTATTCTTTATTGTATTCTTCTTACTTATTTTCTAGCAACTATTCCCTATACATGACTTTCTCTTTGAAGACAACATCACTACTCTTGATGATTTTCTTATCATCCAAATTCCATAGCTATAATCCAAATTCATTAGTACCATAACCAATGAAAGTAAATTTATGAGATCTAACCTCTAATTTGGACCTATTATTTTTATTAATATGAGCAAAAGCATCACAACCAAAAGCTTTTATAAAATAATAGTCTACCTTATTACAACTCCATGCCTTCTCTAGTATGCCACCATCCAAGGCATTTGAAGGCCCTCTATTTATTAGGTACATTTTTGTATCTACAATATCCACCCAAAACTGTAATGACAACCTTACATGTACTCTCATGCTTCTAGCATGTTCCATGATGTCTTGTTTATCATTTTTGACACACCATTCTATTGTGGTGTTCCTGGAATCATCTTCTGCCTATAGATTCTATTAAGTGAACAATATTTATCAAACTCTTTGCTATAGTATTCTCCACCATTATTTGATCTAAGGAACTTAAGCTTTAAACCTATTTCATTCTCAACTAAATCTCTTCATCTCTTGAATGTATCAAACACATTAGATTTATATTTAATACAATAAATCCAAACCTTCCTAGTTACATCATCAATGAATGCAACATAATACCTTGAACCACCAAGTGAAGATACCTGAGTGGGTCCTCATGCATCCATATGCACAAATTATAATTTTTGCTCCTTCTTGGCTGGTCTAACTTTGAGAAACTACACATGTTTCTATTTACTATACACACATGATTGTAAAGTTACAAGTTAATTTATTTTAGACTTGGATATTTCACCTTTGGGTGAAGAATCTTCATGTCCTTTTCACTAATGTGGCCAAGTTTGTAATGCCATAAAGCTGCATCTGTACCTGAAGTAGATAAATCAAAAGATGCATTAGTACTAATAGTGGATAAATATAAAGTACCCACTTTCTCACCTTTTGTAACTACCAGATCACCTTTGGTAACCTTCCATGAGTCACTAGTAAAAGTGACCACACAACTGCCACTTCCCAACTATCCTACAAAAAATAAATTTGTCTTTAAAATTGGGACATGCCTAACATCCTTAACCACCCAAGTGTTTCCATTCCATAATTTCAAATTAACACTTCCTTTTCCAATAATGTTGAAAGGTTTATCACCACCAAGATAAACTTGTCCAAATTTTCTTTGAGCTTAATCTTTAAAATAATGTTTATTAGGATTGGTATGAAAGGAAGCTCCTGAATCTAAAATCCAAGATTCATTAATATTGTCTAAAGAAAGAATTAGAGCATCTCATAGCACATCACCTACTACATTTTCCTCTTAGTTACCTTTATGTTGGTCCTTCCTGATTCTCCTTGAAGGACCCAATAATATTTCTTTGTGTGTCCTGGCTTCCCAAAATCCCAACATTCTATCTTTCCTTGATTTTGATCTTGAACCTTTCCTTGATTTTCCATGGTTTCCTCTTCCTCTATTATATTATCTCCCTATATTCTCTATAAAAAATACATTTACTAATGTGTAAGTTTCACCAATGCTTCTTCTCCACATTTCCTCACTTGATCACACCCACCACATCCTTAAACTTGAGTTTTGCATTGTTGGAGACTAGGTTACTTATCGCCACTACCAAGCTATTCCAACCCTCAGGAAAATAATATAGAATTAGAAGAGCCCTGAATTAATTATCAAATTAAATGTTAATTTTTTTTAACTAACTAGTAACTGTATTAAAATCATTTAAATGATTTGTTACTAAACCATTTTCAACTATTTTCATGTTGAATAGTTTTTTTTATCAAAAGTATTTTATTAGAGGAAGAAGGTTTTTTCATACAACTTCCCTAGTGCTTTCATAAGACTTTATGTAGTCTTCTCTTGGGTTATGTTGAATGAAACAATGGATGCAACCCATAGACGTACGGTTCCAAGTGCTTTTCTATTCATCATCTCCTAATCTGAATCTAACATTTTTATTGGCTTCTTGGCTATACCTCCTAATGGTGAGTAGAGGTCCTTATGATATAGGTAGTCCTCCATTTGCATCTTCCACAATCCAAAGTTTAGTCCATTGAACTTATTCTCCACCTTTGATTTGTTATCATCTACCATAGCTCCCACTCAAGATAAAATCATTAGCTTATTGTAACTTAGTCCTTAGCAACAAAAAACCTTTGCTATGATACCACTTGTTAAGATATAATTGATAATGCATAAATATCCACAAAGTTGCTATGTAAAAATATAAATAAATAACTTATATAAATCAAATCAAACCATGTACAAAGGAGAAGACATCAAGGTAACGTGGTTCACCCAATGGGATAAATCTACATAGAAATATGTCCATCCTTTATTTTCAATAATCAATGGAGAATTACACCCATGGTAATACCCTGTCACACCTCTCTCTTATCTCTTTCCTTCTTATATTCAATGCACATAAGCTTATAAGAAGCTTATAACAAAGCTATACAAATCTAAATCAAACCATACAAGATTTACTACAAAAACTAACAAGTCTTTAACTCACCATATTAAAAAGGAATTCCTCCTTTACTTATACAAAATACATGTAAAAGGGGAGAAAATAGAAAAAAACAAGGAGAGATAAGAAAATGTGCCACACTCCCATGTAGACCATAGTGATCAATAGTGGCATGCTTAACACCATATGTAAGGGTCAAATTTTGAATTCCATCTTCATGATGCCTTTGAACTCCTCCATGTGATTTCAAAATGTTACACCCCACTTCACATGTGACATTCAATCAAGAATAATAGTCAATGTCCCCACTGTGTACCAAATTTTAGATTCATGCAATATTACTAAACTTAGTACTAAAACCTAAAACCTAATTAGACCAATAGGAATGGATAAAAGAGGTAAACAAAAATAAATAGAACATGTTTACCATCCTTTTTACCTCCTTATGCCTCCATTCCAGGACTTGCAATGAGATTGTTTGATGTCCATAATTTAAATTATTGGATTACTTACAAGATCTTAACAATGGCTTCTAATGGATGTGTGAAGTGGATAATGGCTTAGATGAGTGATATAATGCTATTATGGATGTAATGGTAGTAGAAAAATGATGGCTTGATGGATTTATAATTTTACTTGTGGTTAGCTCGGCCATGGCCCAAACATGACCTTTAATAGAATAATGGAGGGAATTTTAGGGGAATTTAAAATTATTTAGAAGTCTCTAGTTTAGATACTTATAGAGTATTAGAGGAGATTCTCTAGTTCTAGAGGATTATCAATTAGTTTAGGGGATAATGAGGATTAGATGGGATTTAATGAGGTTTAGGACTCAAAGGGATGTAGGAATGGCTAGGGTGGTAGGGTAGCTGGGGTAGTAATTGAATAAATATGAATTTTAAATTGGCTAGTTGGTTTAGAGAATAGTTTAGTAGGTAATAGGCCATATTATGGGTTTAATGAGGGAATTAATTGATTTTAGCATGAGATAAAGGTTTATGGGGTATATGAATATGATGGGGATTGTTAGGCCATTAGTTATTTTAGCTAAGAAATATAAGAATTAGGCTAAATTAGTGGAAATTAGTATAATTAGCAAGGTGAGAATAATTTAGTGCATAAATTTTTCCCTTTTTTGAAAGGGAATTGTGAGTGTGGGAGTAATGGTCTTGCAAAGAAAAACCCTAATGTTAGGCAGTGTCAAATTTTAGTAGGATATTATGCCCCCTTAAGGAAGCATACGAGGAGAAAATGACCCAGATGGTCACTCAAACTGAAATCCTAGGGTGTGATAGGTCACAATAGGATGGGGTTGGGATGCCCCAATGAATAGTGATGATTAAAATTCCCCAAGGATGAAGGTGATAAAGTAACTCAAATTATGGGTTCTAGACAAGTGATAAATGTCTAGAAAGTGTTAAGAATGATAGGTGATTGAAATAGGATGGATTTGAGCTGATGATAAGTCTTATAACAAGGATACATGCTAGGGGAATCTCAAAAATGGATGATATTTGATAATGATTGTGAATTAGGGACAATGAGATACTTTATATAGAATGGGGACATATGATTATTGAGTGACTAATCTAGAAATGGGATAATGATGAGGGATAAATGGTGGTTAAATGATCCTTAGGCACTAAAAGTAGAACCAGGTGCTACCTACATAGTTCAAAAAGACCTCAGGTTGATGTAGTTCTAACTTTAAGATATAGAGGATAATAAGGGGTTAGACATACCATACCCCAGATGATGTTAAAGGATGACTAAAAGTGATTAGATGGGGACAATAGGTTAATTAGACTATATTTGAGATGATTAATATTAGTAAAGGGCTGCTAGGGGTGTAAGTGGAGGCATATAAGACAACATAGTCAAAAGTGGGTTATTTGCTCTTATTAAATTATTATGATTTGTGCCCTGAGGCAAAACCATGGAATAGTTACCCTAATCTTCTCATCATCTTGAGAGAGTCTGAGAGCACTAGATGGAGGTAGATGTTGGACCTACAATGAGTAATAAAAACCCTATCACTGTATTTTATTGATATTTTTTAGTTTTAATAATATTTAGAGCTAGATTTGGTAAGAAAAGATGTCAACAATCTCACTTTGGAAATACCACAACTGGTGGTTATGCCAATAGTCACGATATTGCTATTGTGAATTGTGGCTTTATAGGGTTGACCCATGGTATTGTAATATTACAATTCCTTAGTTATGGTATTATAATACCATGATAATGGATGTGCAATATTATAATATCATGATTGGGACATCATGGTATTGAAATATTGCTATTATCAAGTTAAGATATTGTCAAAACCATGAATAGGGGCATTTTGAAAGTAGTGTTAGGGTGTGGAGCTAAAAGCTTCACCTTATTGCAAACATGTGGTTTTTGAGCATATGCAGTCACCGGCATTGGCAGGCCACAACCAACGTCGGTCAGGGGAAGCACAAAACCAACTAGCATCGGCAGGATATCGGCCAGCATCGATCACCTCCAGGAAGGTAGGGACCGACGTCGGTCGCCTGTGGCAGTCAGAACTGTTGTTGACGAATAGTCAGTTAAGTGAACGCGGAGTTTGCATGATAAAGAATAGTTCGAGTCTTTGAGCCGCTTGTCTAAATTAGTGTATGCATAAGATCTATATAATAGACTCATGGGCTATATTGTTAAGTGGAGAATTTGCAGAATCCAAGTGTGGAGCTTGGAGAGTTCTTCCCATAGTGGAATCAAGTAGGATTCCCCATGTATGTAAGATCAGGTTTGATATGCAGGGTGTTGCAAGATCATGGTGGAGATCTACATGTGATAAGTAAGATCAGGTTGGTCTGCAGGGGTGTGTGTATGCGAGGGTCAGAATAGGATCAGCAGGGGAGCAAGATCAAGGTGACAACAATACATCAGGAGCAGGATCATGGTGAGATCTACTTGGAGTACCGGTTTGTACTCAGTTGTACTGGATGTATAATGAGGTGAACAACAGCTTGTGTTAGTTGTTAGTTATGACCTATAAGAGAAGATTACCTAGGTGGGAAGATTACTTGGAGCCCTTGAGGAGGAAGCCTCACAGAGGTGGAAGAAGAGTGTGATCTCTTTATTGTAATTTCCTTTGTAATGAGTTGAATACAATTGTGTATTGCCTCTCATATTCTATGTGTTTTCTCATTGATAGTTACTTGCTTTTCTATGTAATTTTGCATGTTTAATTGCTTATACATTGGTAATCATGTGTGCTCTTAAATCTGACAAGTTGTGTCAAAGCTTTGGGGAACTTCAGTCCTATCAAATGGTATCAGAGCCTAGTTGTAGGTTCAAGAGCTGATACCAACAAATGGTATCAGAGCAAGGTTGGATGTTCTCAGAGTGAGTTTGACTAACAGATGGCCAGATATGGTTAGTGGTTTGTTGATTACAGGTTACTCACAGGGGTTGCTATTTGAGTGGGAGTATAGCAATGGTAGAAGAAGGTACGCTGAGGATGAAGAAATTTAGGCATAGGATTAACACCACAAGGAGTGTGGTGGGTTGTCTTCAAGTGGGAGCTTGAAGAGGAATACAAGCCAGGATGCAGATTAGATAGAGTACTAGTATGGGTACAGGTGCAGTTGTTTATCTCCAAGTGGGAGATTGTTAGGGTGTGGAGCTAAAAGCTTCACCTTATTGCAAACAGGTGGTTTTTGAGTGTATGCAGTCACCAGTGTCGGTAGGCCACAACCGATGTCGGTCAGGGGAAGCATAGAAGCAACTGGCATCGACAGGATATCAGCCAATGTCAGTCACCTCCAAGAAGGCAGGGACCGACGTCGGTTGCCTGTGGTGGTCAGAACTGCTATTGATGAATAGTCAATTAAGTGAACGTGGAGTTTACATGATAAAGACTAGTTTGAGTCTTTGAGCTTCTTGTCTAAAGTAGTGTATGCATGAGATCTATATAATAGACTCATGGATTATATTGTTAAGTGGAGAATTTTTAGAATCCAAGTGTGGAGCTTGGAGAGTTCTTCCCATGGTGGAATCAAGTAGGATTCCCCATGTATGTAAGATCAGGTTTGATATGCAGGGTGTTGCAAGATCATGGTAGAGATCTACATGTGATAAGTAAGAACAGGTTGGTCTGCAGGGGTGTGTGTATGCGAGGTTCAAAATAGGATCAGTGGGGGAGCAAGATCAAGGTGACAACAATACATCAGGAGCAGGATCATGGTGAGATCTACTTGGAGTACTGGTTTGTACTCGGTTGTACTAGATGTATAATGAGGTGAACAATAGCTTGTGTTAGTTTTTAGTTGTGACCTATGAGAGAAGATTACTCAGGTGGGAAGATTACTTAGAGCCCTTGAGGAGGAAGCCTCACAGAGGTGGAAGAAGAGTGTGATCTCTTTATTGTAATTTCCTTTGTAATGAGTTGAATACAATTGTGTGTTGCCTCTCATATTTTGTGTGTTTTCTCATTGATAGTTACTTGTTCTTTTGTGTAATTTTGCATGTTTAATTGCTTATACATTGGTAATCATGTGTGCTCTTAAATCTGACAAGTTGTGTCAGAGCTTTGGGGAACTTCGCTCCTATCAAACCACTTGTTGGGGATCAACCAACAATTTGATTACACTTATGAAAGCAATAAATGTGGAATTAAATCAGAATGATAAGTAACTAAAATGATAAATAACAAAGAACAAGAGATACAAGAAACCACCCTAAAAACTTGTATTAAACTCTTTACAAAAGGAGTACAATTGAAGAAACTTCTTTCTTCCACACCCCTCTCAGATGTACAAATCTCTCTCTAGATCTCTTTCCCTCAAGAGCTCTCTCTCTCAAGTACAATCAACTCCAACAACCTGGAATGATTCACATGTACAATTTTGTACTATTCTTCAACATTCATTACATTACAATAAGCTAAGAAGATCTAATCCTATATATAGAATTAGGAAACTTGAGCATGCATTTACAACCAATAGTTATGCCACTTAAACAAGGGATCTAAAATAGTCTTACTAATAATAGAGATGCAGACTTAAGACTATGATTTAATCCCATCATGCAAACACTCAGTTCTATCCTCGAAAATAACTCTCTAGATGCACAAGTAACCGATGCCGGTTCCTGCCTGCTTGCCTGTGACCGACATCGGCTGCTTCCTCTCGATGCCAGTGTATTTTGTACTGCACCTGACCGATGTCAGTCGCTCGTGACCGATGCTGGTGACTGTGTAAACCTGTAAATTGCAAAACGCTCCTTGGTGAAGCTTTTAGGCTCCACACCTTAACAAGTAGCGATTTTTCCCAGGTTAGAAAAATGGGTAAGTATTATATATATATATATATATATATATATATATATATATATAACTTACCTAGATCACTCACTAATCTAACATCCCACATCACCCAACTTAACTAACTCAACCTAATACTTACCCATTTTTCATATATATATATATATATATATACATACATATATATATACATATATATATACATACATATATATATACATATATATATATACATATATATATATACATATATATATATATATATATATACATATACATACATATATATATATACACACACACACAGAGATATATATGTATACACACACACACACACACACACACACACACACACACACACACACACACACACACACACACACACACACACACACATAAGATGAGCTTATATAGGGTAAGGTGATTTTGTGGATGTTAGGAGATACTTATGAGTGGATTGATTAGGTTAGTTAGATGTTAGTGTTGACCAATTTTTCCCCCTGGCAAAATTGTGGTCAACTTCTTCTCTGGCTTTTTGAAGCCAGTCATTTTCAGGTCATGAGTTCATCTTCAAGTTCATGCTTAGTTCAAGCTTGGTTCAATGCTTCGCTTTAGTTCAAGTTCAACGGGTTCAAAGTTCAAGGTTCAATAGAAAGTTCAGCATTTTGGTTCAAAGGTTCATCAGCACGCAATGGTTGAACCTTGAACCTTTGAACCTTTTGGTTCAATGGCTTGGTTCAAGGGTATGCCCCAAGTTGAAGAGCAGTCAAAAAGTCAAAATGCCCTATTAGAGGGCTGACGCTTCAAGGGAAAATTTGGGCAAGTCTAAATATGTTCAAGTCATTCAAAATGTTTAAGTCTCGATTTCGGGCCACAGAGGCACAAGTTCCAAGGTAAAGGACCAATGAAATAATTTTTGTGGACTTTTTGTTTGTGGGGAAAATGACCCGTGGGAAAAGTCCATGGCTCAAATGGCAAAGTAAGGACCGGTAGAAAATGTCTGCCGAGATATACAAAAGCCCGCGGCTAACGGCAAGCTGGGGAAATTGAGTAGAAGAATTTCTGCAAACTTTTTGTCTACAAGAAAATGTTCACAAACAAAAGTCTGTGGGAAATAGGCCAGCAAAGACCTAGGGAAATCATCTGCGGGGACTCAGGAGAGAACTACCAGTTTACAAAGAGACCCACCACAGGATCCTAAAGGGTAAGTGCCCTTGTAGGGGGACTTCTGGCCAAATGCAAAGAGGCATTTTCAAAGGGCAGAGGGTCACCATCACTCTGGGAGAATGTGAAGGGTAAGTTTCAAAGTAAATGGGTGCCCGCATGGGGGGAAACAAAAGCAAAGGCTGACAAGGGATCCGATATGATGCCACATGGACCTGATGATGTCCCAACGGCTATCAAATTTAACAGAATGAAATGCCTGTTGATGTTTAAAAGCATGACGGTCATAGAAGCATCAATTTTAGCAAAATATAATAACTATTTATTTTCAAATAAGAAGCGCTATCCAGGAAAGAGCTTAGAATGTAGCGACTCGCTAGTTTGTTCACCCAAGGAGCCAAGTAGCTAGAAAAAAAAATTCCAAGTGACAAGCAGGATGACAAGGCAAGAGCAGTTGAGTAGTCCAAGTGGCATAAACAAAGTAATTTATTCCCTAATGGTGTGAATGACAAATGGACAGAGTGATAGGCAGGTGATGAGTGAGCAGTTAAGTCTAATTGATGCAAATTAGAGAAGTGACTTTGGCAGGTGAAATAGTGCCAACAAATTGATCATTTGGAATGATAGTGGCCAGTAGTGCAACCATTTCCTCTATCTCACATTAAATGGGAAGGCAAACTGTGTAAGTCATCCAAGCAAGAAATATAAGTCTTAAGCAGGAAAAATGAATAGTTCATTTATTTCCTTGAGCGACTTGTTCTCTTCATGAAAGGATGCATGCGCCACTTGTAAAAGAATGAACGCCACATGGGCCTCTTTGCTTCTCATATATATTATGGACTCATTCATTTGTAATCAGCTTTTCATGAATTTTATAAGGCACAGCCCTGCTAAAATTCCTGCTTGAATAAAAAACATAGTTTTTTTACTTCTTCGTGGATAGATATTCTGTGTATGTCCTGAATGTTGATTTATGTTTAGTCATTGTCTTTGATGCTCTCATAGGTTTAACATCAACACACCAACTATCTACAAGGTGCCATCTACTGCTGATAGGAGAAGAGTTTTATTTTGGAGTGCAAAATAGAGGGGATTATCTATAGAGTGCTTCTTACAACACCTTTTGATGAACCTCCTTTTTTTGTATCTTTCATTTTTACCTCCCTATCAAGTTTGTAGATTGATTCTTCTGTCAAGGGTGAAGCATATAAGTGTGTTTTGTCTGATTTTGAGAGTGGGTGTGAAAGGGTCATCTTGTTTTGGTGTATCACCTCCTTAGAGTAGGTAGTTTGTTTTTTTGCATCTCTCTCCCTTTTCATCCCCCCTTTTACTATACCTATATATATGTGCATTTTGCACTTGCTGAAGCAAACAATGATACATCAAAGGGAGCTAGCCCTTAACTAGAGACTCTCCTCTCTTGCTTCACCATCCCATAGGTGAGAGAGGAGTTTCCATGTTGTGAGGAGAAGGCAGGAACCTATTTTCCTACCACTGGGTGCACTTTCCTACATCAACAGTTCTGGCACACCTAGTGGGACCCAAGTTTTCAATGCAGTAAGATATCAGGATTGATGTTGGTCCTGTTACAACAAATTTCAAGTTTTCCAGTATCTGGCGACTCCACTAGTAAGAGCTTTAGTTCTATATTTTCAAAACTAGTTTCTTAATCTTCTATGCCTAAGGTCACCATAAGGTCTACTTCAAGAGGGGTCCCTTTTGATTTCGTTGAGTTACCTTTAAACTCTATTAAAAGACTACAATTTGAGAGAACTCATCCTTATCTAACAAGCATTCCTCCTAGGCCTATTATAAGAGACACAACAGAACCTCAGTTACAGTGAGTCCCAGCCATGGCTTTGCAATTTACAGCTTTTCACGGTGAGATCCCCTTGAATTTCCCACAATATGATCCAATTCCAAGAACAACTCTAAAAATGTGCCTTCTTTCGATGGAGTGGGACCTATTACAACCATTGAGCATATTAAGAATATTGTCAATCTTTAAAATATTCACAATATAACAAAAGAAAATATTGCCATCAGACTGCTGGCACTGTCTCCTAAAGGCAAAGATCTTGATTGGTACGGGACCTTACCTATGAATTCCATACACTCCTAGAAAAAATTAGGCACTCAGTTAACTGATCATTTTGGGGAAAAAAGTGATGACCTCTCTCTTGCTGAGCAACTGATGACCATAAAGAGAGCTCCACATGAGTATATGCAGGACTTCAACACACGCTTTCAAAAGACTTGGGACAGAACTCCCATCCTGGTAAGACTGATCCCCAGCTACGCTTTCTTGTATTATTTAAAGGTGTTAAATAGTGATATTGCTATGATGATCCAATCTATGGGGGGACATATAATGCCCGCTACTTATGACATTGCCATAGTAGCCAAAAATTGCTTGGTCCAAGCTGGGAAAATTGCCCCTAGGCCGCACATGCCACTTTTCTCAAAAACACTACCCTCGATTCAAGCTGTCGCTCCCACAATTTCTCCCTTGGCCATCATTAAGAAACTAGCTACTGCTTTATCAAATGAATTAAGCGAAGTTAAAAGCCTATTGCAAAGCATGTCAAACAAACTTGTTGCCCTTAAAAGGCAGCAAGCTCAAAGCAATAGGCCGAACCAAGGATATCAATAATATGGCCAAGCCCCTAGACCCCCTTTTCAAAATTATAACCAAAATCAGGGGTAGCTTACTACAACCAGGCCATTTCAAAACTACAACACTGGTCCCTCTTCATCATCTAAGGCCATGGTGCCTGTTTAAAACAATTTAGTACAAGAATAGTCAAGCTGTTCGACCATGGGATATGGTCAAGAACAAGTCATCTATGCAAATGAGGTGATGAAATATTTTCAGAATGCAGACAACCAAATAGCCACTCAATCTCAGGCCTTTGAGCCTTCAATGCAGCCCAGCATGAGTAACGATCAAGCTCAGCCTGATTTTACCCTAATGAATCATTTGGAAGAAGATTTTTATTTAATAAATTATGTGGGTGCTGCAGACAATTAGGCTGATTGTGTTGCAGACAATATGAGGTTTAAGAGAAGGGCAATGGGAGAAGCCCAGGCTACCACTCAGGCATCAACAACACCTCCTCCATCACACTCCAATGCAAAGGCCCCAAATTTCAAGCAACTATCTATACCTTTAGCCTCTCAGCCTACTGTTCAGCTTGGAATCAACCCCAAAGAAAGCTTAAGGCATGGCAATCCTAAAATCAATATAGCGGATCAGATGAAGAAGAGAAATATGAATATCTCTTTATTGGATGTGTTGTCTCTTCTAGGCTAGAAGAACATGTTAAAAAGGGAATTGAATGAGCTAGATTGTCAAGCTATCCCAACCAGCACTGATAATGTCTTGATGACAAATGGATAGCCTTTCAATTTAGGACAGGTGAAGAAGGAAGAGAAGAATCCTCCTTTCTACATATCCTTAGTCATTGGGGACTTCTTGGTACATAACTGCATAATTGATAGTGGGGCCAGCACCTTAGTGATGCCCAAGTGCATTACTGATAAGATGGGATTGAAGTATCAATAAATGAACAAAGGAGTCCTACAGCTAGATGGGATACTTGCAAAAATAGTTGGTATTGTGAAGAGTTTAGACCTAACATTGCATGCTTGCCCAAATTTCTCAATTCTCCATGATATAGTGGTAGCGGATGTTCCTATGTATTTCACAATTTGCTTGTCTAGGGACTTCACGTCAAAGATAGGTGGCTATCTAGCAGTGAATTGGTCATATCTAATTTTCAAAACCAATTATAGGACTAAAGTGGAAAACGAGTCTGAGCCACTCTACAAGGACCACCTAGAGCCATATTCACCTAAAGCAACAAATGTTAGTTACACCATCATCAATCCAAAAGAGTCTCAGATGGACCAATCTCCATCCTCTGCTCTTGAAGGAGTCACAGACTTACTCTTGGATGAGTGGGGAAATGATAACTTTGAACATGATCCATACAAATTCATTGAGAAGGTAGACCTTGGAGTCTATTGCATACACGAGGAAGGTGCCTTCATGCCAAATTTAATGAAGGAAAGTGAAGAAGACCTTAGCCTATGGCAGCTACTTTTTGATGGTTCCAAAAGTAAAATAGGCACTGGTGGTGGGGCGATGTTGGTTTCCCCTTCAAAGGAAAGGTACTTTTTAGCTTTCCATTTCCAATTCTCTTGCATGAGTAATGTTGCAGAATATGAGTCTTTGATCCATGGACTTGAATGGGCAAGGAAAAGAGGGATTAGGGAGTTGCAAGTCCTGGGAGATAGCGAACTAATTGTAAATCAAATAAGAGGCCTGAATCTAACCAAGAACTCCTTGCTAAAGTCTTACAAACATAGAGTTTGGAACTTGGTGGAGGATTTTCTTGCTTTTAACATTGCCTCTATTCCTAGGGAGCAGAGCAAACAAGCTGATAGGTTGGCAGCAATCGGTGCCCAGTTTGACATTTCAAAAGAAATAGGTTGAGACTATGGTTCATGCCACCTAAAAGTGGTGGTTCGGCATTCAATCCTAGACAACATTGCAAATTGGCAAGTCTTCAAAAGTGACCAGTAGATAGCCTTCTTCCTATAAGAAGAAGCTGAGTTTGCAACACACAACCAGGCAAAACTAAAGCAACAATATGGCAATCAGATTATTCAGTTGAAGAACAATGAACTCCCTAAAGGTCTGGTCATGCTTGAAAGCATTTTCAATAGTAATGCCCAGTTAAGAAATGACAAGGCGTGCATCACTACCAAATAATAAAATTACGAAAGGGTCAAAATCTTCAAGGGCAAGCTGCTGGCACTTGGCAAGGTCTGCACATTCTAGGAGAGGTGAGCTTTCATTCTGCTGTGTCAAGAATTCACTGATGTGTTTGCATGGGATTATAGTGATTTGAAGGGCTTCGACCCAAGGCTTGCCCAACACACCATTGAATTAGAAGAAGGTGCCAGGCTAGTGACACAAAAGCAAAGGCATGTCAATCCTGTAATTGAGCCCCTCATGCAAAGGGAATTGGCCAAATTGATTGAGTCTAGAATTATATTTCCAATCAAACATTCCTCATGGATGACCAACCTTGTTTCTATGAGAAAGAAAATGGGGAGATCAGGCTGTGTGTCGACTTCAGAGACCTTAATAAAGTCTCTTTAAAGGATCATTACCCCCTTCCAAGCATGGAGTGAATCCTCCAAAAGGTAACTGGTAGTGAGCATTTCTCCCTCCTAGATGGCTATTCAGGGTACAATCAGATTCTAGTGCAAGGCTGTGACCAACACAAAACAGCCTTCATCACAAAATAGGGAACATTTGCCTAAAAAAAGATGCCTTTCAGGCTATCCAACGCTAGCACTACCTTTCAGCGAGCCATGGACATGGCTTTTGGTGGCTTGATAAATAATAACGTGCTAGTATACCTCGATGATGTAACGGTATTCTCTAAGAAAGTGAACCAGCACATGGGACACCTCAGGCAGATTTTTGAAAGGTGCAGATAATTTGGCATCTCTCTTAATCCAAAGAAGTGTGTGTTTGCTATTCAAAAGGGGAAACTCCTAGGCCATGTTGTGTCCAAGGAGGGTTTATCTATTGACCCCAAGAGAGTTCACTCTATACTGGAAATGTCCCTACCAAAACACAAGAAAAGTCTACAGAGTTTCTTTGGCAGGATTAATTTCATTCAGAGATTCATTCTGAATTTTGTAGAGATAGTTGAGCCACTCACCCCTATGCTGAAGAAAGATGGAGATTTCAAATGGACAGCTAAGAGGAAACATAGCTTTGAGGCCATCAAGTAGGCCATAACCCAAGCTCCCACTTTAATCAGCCCAGACTTTAGCAAAGACTTTAACCTCTATACCTTCAACAATGAGGAAGTGATATCCACCATGCTTACCCAAGCTAACAGCGACAACCTCAAGCAGCCACTTGCTTTCTTAAGCCAAGGGTTAGAGGACTTTGAATTCAGGTATACATATGTAGAAAAGCAAGTCATGGTAGTGGTGCAGAGCTTGAAGAAATTTAGGCATATGTTGTCTAACAACAGGATCCACCTTATGGTCCCACATTCGGGTGTCAAGGATTTCTTGATCAATCGAGATTTAAACGAAAAGAGGGTAGGGTGGATTACCAAAGTGATGGAGTACGACATAGATATCAAGATCACCAAGCTGGTGAGGGGAAGAGGCCTATGCAAATAGCTGGCTGCAGACTTAAAGCAATAAAGGAGAGATAACTTGTTAATCCATGATGTAGCCATAGTAGAAGAACTAGCTGTCATAAAGGATTGGATGCTAGACATGAAACATTTCCTTGTCATGGGTGAATGTCCATGGGGTCTTGATAAGACTGGGAGAAGGTATTTTAAACTCCAGTACCTTCTTTATGTTCTAATTGATGATGTATTGTTCAAGAGGGATTTCTCTGGGGTCCTCCTAAGATGCATTGACCCAATCCAAGCTGATAAGGTACTGGCTAAGTTCCATGATGGGCCAGCAGGCGATCACTTTGCCCCTAGAGCTATAATAGCAAAGATAATGAGAGCTGGCTATTTCTGGCCTACTCTTTTCAAGGACACCCATGCCTGGGTAAGAAAGTGCCAGAAGTGTGCACTTTTTGACAAAAAATAGCGATTGGCTGCCATGCCTGTACAACCCATTCAAGTTGAGCAACCATTCATGTAGTGGGGCCTGGATTTCATAGGCATGATCAATCCTCCTTCAAGTGCTGGGCACAAATGGGTGCTGAATGCCATAGACTATTTCACAAGGTGGGTGGAGGCCATCACTCTGAAAGAGGCAAATGAAAGCACAGTCCTGGAATTCTATGAGGACCTAGTAACAAGATTTGGGGTCCTAGCCACCATAACCTCAGATAACGCTCTGGCTTTTTTGGGGACCAAAACAAGTGAATGGGTGTTGAAGTATGGCATATACCTTAGCACTTCATCAAATTATTTTCCATAGGGGAATGGAATGGCTGAGTCCACCAACAAAAATCTAATCAGAATCATAAAAAGAACTATGGAATAAAATCAAAGAACTTGGCATGCCAAGCTAAAGACAACTCTATGGGCCGACCGAATTACTCCAAAAAGGGTAATAAAAAATTCTCCATATATGCTTGTGTATGGAAGGGAAGCTAGGCTTCCCATCTCGCTTGAATTTCTAGCGTTGGATCTCTACCACCAACTGCAATTTGAAGAAGGAAATGGCCTGGAGGTTAGGTTGTGTGAGTTGATGGCACTCCAAGAGGTAAGGGATCGGGTTATGGCTTCCATGACCAGTTGCCAACAACAAGTAAAGAAGCACTTCAACAAGAAATCTTTGCTAAAAGGTTTCACTAAAGGAGACATTGTCTTAAAGTGGGATGAAGATCGAGCTAAGCCCAGAAAACATGCAAAATTTGACGCCCTATGGAGCGGTCCTTACATGATCACTCAGTGTAAACAACATAATGCGGTCTAACTTTCCAAGTTAGACAGTGAAGAACTACATATCCCAGTTAATGGGATACATCTAAAATGCTACCATTGATTTTTGGGTTCACCTATACATATTCTCTTTTTGTTTTCTTTTTCTATTTTCCCTAAGTGTTGTTGCACAAGTTGTAGTTTTCCTAGCCTTGCGTGTGTTTTTTCGTTTCCTCAGTGGTGAGTTTGCACATTTTGGTTATAAGTTATAACAGAGCTACTGCTAGTTCTCGAGGTTTACTACTAACTCCATGCCCAATGGATTTTCAAGGTAGCTAAGTTCGAAGCATAGCAGGCATGCTTCCCCTATGAGTCGCCAATCTGTTGACTAATTTTGCCCCCTCACAAAATTGTGGTCAACTTCTTCTTTGGCTTTTTGAAGCCAATCATTTTTGGGTTGCGAGTTCATCTTCAAGTTCATGCTCAGTTTAGGCTTGGTTTAATGATTCGCTTTAGTTCAAGTTCAATGGGTTCAAAGTTCAAGGTTCAATAGAAAGTTCAGTGTTTTGGTTCAAAGGTTCATCGATGCGCAATGGTTGAACCTTGAACCGTTGAACCTTTTGGTTCAATGGCTTGGTTCAAGGGTATGGCCCAAGTTGAAGAGCAGTCAAATAGTCAAAATGCCCTAGTAGAGGGCTGACACTTCAAGGGAAAATCTGGGTAAGTCTAAATATGTTCAAGTTGTTCAAAATGTTTAAGTCCTGATTTTGGGCCACAGAGGCACAAGTTCCAAGGTAAAGGCCTGACAAAAGAATTTTTGTAGACTTTTTGTCTGTAGGGAAAATGACCCATGGGAAAAGTCCATGGCTCAAATGGCAAAGTAAGGATTGGTGGAAAATGTTCGCGGGGATATACAAAGTCCCATGGCTAACTGCAAGCTCGGGGAAATTGAGCAGAAGAATTTCCGTAGACTTTTTGTCCATGGGAAAATGTCCGGGGATGAAAGTCCACGAGAAATAGGCCAGCAAAGACCCAAGGAAATTGTTCACGGGGACCTAGGAGAGAACTGCCAGTTTACAAAGAGACCCACCGAAGGACCCCGAAGGGCAAGTGCCCTTGCGGGGGGACTTTTGGCCAAATGCAAAGAGGCATTTTCAAAGGGTGGAGGGTTACCATCCCTTCGGGAGAATGCGAAGGGTAAGTTTCAAAGCAAAGGGGTGCCTGCGCAGGGGAAACAAAAGCAAAGGCCGATAAGGGATCCGATATGATGCCACATGGACCCAATGACATCCTAGCAGCCATCAAATTTAATAGAATGAAATGTCTATTGATGTTTAAAAGCATGGTGGCCGTAGAAGCGTTAATTTTAGTGAAATAAAATAACTGTTTGTTTTCAAATAAGAAGTGCTAGCCAAGAAAGAGCTCAGAATGTAGCGATCTGCCAATTTGTTCGCCTAAGGAGCCAAGCGGCCTAGAAAAGACAAATTCCAAGTGACAAGTAGGATGACAAGGCAAGAGCAGTTGAGCAATCCAAGTGGCATAAACAAAGTAATTTATTGCCTAATTGCGTGAATGACAAATGGATAGAGCGATAGGTAGGTGATGAGTGAGCAGTTAAGTCTGATTGGCACAAATTGAAGAAGCAACTTTGGCAGGTGAAATAGTGCCAACAAATTGATCATTTGGAATGATAGCGGCCAACAACACAACTATTTCCTCTGTCTCACATTAAATGGGAAGGCAAACTGTGTAAGTCATCTAAGCAGGAAATGTAAGTCTCAAGCAGGTAAAATGAATAGTTCATTTATTTCCTTGAGTGACTTGTTCTCTTCATGAAAGGACATGTGTGCCACTTGTAAAAGGAGTGCCACATGGGCCTCTTTGCTTCTCATATATATTGTGGACTTGTTCATTTGTAATCATCTTTTCATGAATTTTACAAGGTGCAACCCTACTAAAATTCTTGCCTGAATAAAAAAACACAATTTTTTTACTTCTTCTTGGATAGATATTCTGTGTATGTCCTGAATGTTGATTTATGTTTAGTCATTGTCTTTGATGCTCTCACAGGTTTAACATCAACACACCAGCTATCTACAAGGTGCCATCTACTGCTAATAGGAGAAGAGTTTTATTTTGGAGTGTAGAACAGAGGGGATTATCTATAGAGTGCTTCTTACAACACCTTTTGATGAACCTCCTTTTTTTTGTATCTTTCATTTTTACCTCCCTGTCAAGTTTGCAGATTGCTTCTTCTATCAAGGGTGAAGCGTATAAGTGTGTTTTGTTTGATTTTGAGAGTGGGTGTGAAAGGGTCATCTTGTTTTGTTGTATCACCTCCTTAGAGTAGGTAGTTTGTTTTTTCTGCATCTCTATCCCTTTTCATCCCACCCTTTTACTATACCTATATATATATATATATATATGTGAGTTTTGCACTTGCTAAAGCAAACAATGATACATCAAAGGGAGCTAGCCCTTAACTAGAGACTCTCCTCTCCTACTTTGCCATCCCACAGGTGAGAGAGGAGTTTCCATGTTGCGAGGAGAAGGTAGAAACCTATTTTCTTGCCACTGGGTGCACTTTCCTGCGTCAACAGTTAGTGTTGAATGGGTGTGGGGATATGTTAGTAAGATAGTAGGCTAGGCTAAGGCAATTGGATTAATATGATAGGGATAGGGGTGTTCTAGATGGTTGTGATAGGTGAAAGTGTTTTAAGGATTAGGGCTATTGGATAGATAGAATATGTAAGTTAGGATAGGTATGATGACAAAGGTAGCGACAGGTAGATGATGACTGGTGCAAAAGGATTTGGGCATGATGGCATTATGATTATAGTAGCTAGAGGTGTTATATGAGATGTGGTGGCTGAGACTAATAGATTTAGGGGTACTATAGTTGGTTGGGCTACATGACATGGCTACTATGCCTTCTATTCACATCGATCAAACTCTAATCATATCATTAGTGGAACAATAACACTTAGAGACTAACACCTTCCATTTTACTACTGGGGAGATGAATGTGATGCTAGAGGATGCATATAGGATATTTCATTTTCCCATGCATAAAGATAAGATATATTAGCAATTATGTATATTGATGTAAACATTATAACATCTAGGGGACATATTACAGGTGGGGATACAAGATAAATGCATTGAAATTAATAGGTGCTTGTGTGAGGGGACATTAGATAGGCTAATGTTGGTAGTTATGTCTCTTGTTTTTGGCATTCTATTGTTAAATAAGAGTGGTTAGTGGTTCCACCTCAATGTGGGCAATGTTATTACAAACATAGTTCTAGATCATCATGAGTTTGTCTGGGGGCTAGTTGTGTTATCACATTTGTATCAAGAGCTTCACCTAGGAGTGTATAGGATAACACATAGTTTTGGGCCATTATTCCTATTATGAATTTGGAGCTAGGAGCACATCACTATCTAGTGACCACTAGGTACATTAGTAGTGCATGAGCCTAAGAAACCAATGGTATTTCATTGGTATGTTATTTTAGGAGTACATTTAGGGTATGTTGGTGAGGAGAGGTTATATAAAGAGGCTTTGGATAGCCAATGGCTAGAGTAGATTACATGGGTGCCATACAAAGCCATTTAATTTGGCTAGGATGATGAGGCAATGACCTAGTTCATACTAACAGAATGTTATTTGATGGGTCAATGTGATTTGATTATTGATAGATATTGTCTAGACTAAGTGTAAAGACAATTTAGGTTCATCTAGGATGTGCTGGGCCTAGAGTATTTATTTGCACATAGTGAATGAGAGAGGCTGTAGTGGGGGAGGTCAGTAGATAGAGTAGATGGCTACATAGATTATGATAGTCTTACCCTAGTTGAATGGGATTTTTATACACCCCTTCCAGATCCAGGTGTGACAATGGCATATTCAACATGGTGGTAGCCTAGGATCTTGGTGAGGTTGACATGACCTCAAGTTTTGGGTAAATTGAGTATTGTAAGGAGGGTTTTATAGGCTCAAGCTTGGCTATAGAGGAGGAGGATATGGGTACTAGTGTAGGATAGACATGATGGTGGGGATGGGCTAGATGTGATGGATGTAGATGGATGAAATGGGGTTCAAGTTACGATAGTAACATAGGTGGGGACTCATGCCTAGATATAGGCATAGGGGCCAATAGGGCCATAAGTATAGGTTGGAGTATAGGTGGGTATAATTAGTGGTGCAAGTCCATCTTAGCCACCTTTATCATAGGATAAGTAGTCCTAAGTTTTGTGGTTATATGGTGAGATTCAAGTACACCTATTAGAGATTATAGGTCTTACACATAAGTAAAACCAATTTTAGGCCCATTTTTAGACTATGATGACTTAGAGGGATGGCTAGTTAGCATAGGTATAGGGGTAGATTATTGCATTGTAAGCCTAAGTTGCATAGAAGGATGGGTAGTTAGATCAGTTATATGGTGTAATATCTACATTATAGAGGCATATTATAGAAGTGAAGGCATATGTGGTATAGTAGGATGGGAATCTCACCCATGCCCAGACATAGATTGCTACATTATAAAGCCAAATTCAAAGTTGAGATGGCCAAATTATAGGGTTTTAGGGCTAGATTGGGTAGCTTCAAGCTTAGATTAATAATTTGACAAGGTAGGTGGTGGTGGTTGAGAGAGCTAGGGATGAGGCCAATAAGGTATGAGGGGGTGAGGTGTGATGGATGTAATGTGGAACATTATCCTACTCACACATGAGGCACAATATTATCACACTTTATATGAGGTGGCAGTACCACCAGGCTAGTGTTCAAAACTCCTTTTGGGATAACACATATCATTCAATTCATCAATTATCTAGGGGAGTGCAAGGACCTCTAGGTCCACCAGGGACATAGCCATGATTCTAGGATATATATATGTATAAGGGATTTTTTATTACTAGCTCATTTTTTTCCCATGGGCTCATGTGATTGTATGTTATCTTTTGACATGGATTCCATGTGGATAATGTATATTGGAATTTGATGTATATATATGAGATTTGATGTTAATGAATGTAAATATAGTGTTGGTTTATGTTATTTATTTTGATATGAGATGAATTTTCTTTTATGTGATGATGACATATTCATTGTTGAGAGACATGATATGGTTTATACTTGGATGATGTTATTGGATTAGATGTTATGGTTTTTGTTTATAATGATGTCATGATGTATATGATGGATGGATTAGTATTTTATTAGTAACTTTATGATGATAGGTAGACATTATCATGGATGATGTTGTAATTTATATGGGATATTACTTTTATTTGTGAATGTTATCTCATGATGTGATTTAAGATGTTTATAGATACATGATTGTGAAGTGATGGTATACATGTTTATGATTATGATGTAATGTGGTTTATGTACAGATCATGAAGGTTGAAAAAGTTTTTCCTATTAGGTAAATATGCTACGGAGAAATTAATCCCCTATTTAGTCCCTAGCTACTAAGGTAGGAATCCTCCTACACCATGGAGGTAGGGTGGTGATGGTTTGAGATAGATTCAAGCTTTGGGTAAGGATAGGTATGGTGGGTAATGGTTAGGATAGGAAAGGGGATGGGTTGTTGGAGAAAATAGGAGGGGTAATGGGTTTGGAAGCCAATAATATATGGGAAATTTTACTATTGCATCTTTTAGCTATGTGCCAAGGACATGATAAGTCCTAGACACATTAGTGTAGATGCATGTGGAACTCTATTTAAGAGATGACCTTTGTCGAACACATGTTTGAAATTCACTCATAACATATTTGTTCCCATGATAATAAATAAGATAAAATAGACATAAAGTGATATGCAAATAAACTAAACTAACAAAACACATTAATATGTACATAAAGATCTTTCACACATACATGTTCACAAAAAACACACAAAACACACAAGACAATCAAAGAGATCATAAACTAAGAATAATGATGTCAATAGGGATATTTAAATGGGAAATGAAGTGAGGAAGAATGATTAGATATAAAGGATCTAGTGATGCTGTAGAATCTATATATAAGGTATGTGTTGCTCAAAATTTTGTCTATGTTAGGACATGGCTCCAAATAAATTACAAAATGGGGGTCATGATGACCTGTCAAAAATCTATGGCATGGTGTATGTTGAAAACTCTTGAAAAGGAAACTTTATACACTATGACCCTCCATAATGATGATTATTAATGGGATGGTGTAGACTTGAGGTTTTGTAATAACAATGGATGAGTGGAGGTGAGGTTGGTCTTGTGAGGCTAAAGGGGAGACACACTTGTAAAAGAGGATTTAGGAGTCAAGGATATGATGGGACATAGGTCATTATATGATAAATATGGATAAGTGACTCTAGATAACCTTCCAATAAATAGATTTTACAATCCATGTCCTTTCTTCATGATGAATTAGTTGTCTTGCATTGCTATTTCAAGAACAATGATGGATGGCCATTATTGAAACCAGGGTTAAGGTTATTCTACCATGATATCAGGGACCAATTTTCATCATGGTACTTTCCCAAGGTGCCAACAAACTAGTTTTCACCAGTGGATGGATTTTTTTAGACTAATGAGGAGATGTGATAGGTAGATGAAGTAGATATGAGATGTCCCATAGACAGAGGATGTTGAGACCTAGTTCAGGTGTAGAAACACTTTCAATGCATGATGTTCATGGGATCATCAAGTTATTCTCCACAGAGCATGGCCAATTTATATGCACCTGATTTGAACTTGGTGACAATGATAGAGGGACCTAACCAATTGGCTTCAAACTCCCCCTTATTATCTCTTTTCGTGTTGGTGTTTTTTAATTCTCCTTTAAGACCAAGTCACCAACTTTGAACTCTTTGGACTGGATCTTCTTATGGTATTAACCTTTGAGCCTATTTTTAATATGATCATAGGTGATCCAAGACCTTCTAATTCTTTTCATCAAGGATCTCTAGTTCTTGTAGACATTCTTGCCTATGGTTATGATCAGTGATAATACCCCTGAGTGAGATGTGAAGGGAGGGAAGTTCTACTTCAACTGGTAAAATTAGTTTAGTCCCATAAACCAAAGCATACAGAGTTACCCCAGTAGGTGTGCAAACACTTGTTAGATAAGACCATAAAGCTGGGTATAGTTGTGTGTACCAATTTCTTCTTGCTTGATTAACTATCTTCTGTAGGGGTTTAATGAGGGTTTTGTTAGTAGCTTTTACTTATCCATTACCCTTGGGATAATGAGGAGAGGATAAGAGCTGAGTGATATGATATTTTTGACATAGGGCCTCAACTTCCTATTCTTAAATGACTTTCCATTATCTAAAATGATGTTGGCAGGTATGACAAATTGGCAAATGATTTGATTGAGAATAAAATTGGAGATCTGGAGGCCTATTATATAAGTAAGTGGCATTGATTCTACCCATTTGGTAAAATATTACATGGTTGTGATAATAAATTTGTGACCATCTGATGAAGTCAGATTTATCTTGCTAATTAAATCAAGGCCCCATATGAAAAATGGCCATGGACTCATGATTGTCTATAATTCTTATATAAGAGCATGAATGAGATTTTTGTGTTTTTGATAGGCCATGAACTTTTGCACATATTGACAATAATCTTGTTTTATCATTGGCCAACAATAGCTAGTTTAAAGGAGCTTCTTAGCTAGGTCCATTCTATTGATGTGCTCACCATAAATACCATCATGAACTTATTTGAACATTTGAGAAGCCTCATTTGATGTCAAATACCTCAATAAGGTTCTATCATAACCTCGATGATAAAGAGTGCTTCCAAGGATGGTATATCAAGAAGTATGATTAATGAAGGCTTTACGTTGGTGATGGTTGAGATTAGGGGCATGATATTATTTTAGAGGTACCTATAGATATCATGGTACCATGGGAGAATGGGATCGTTAATTACACAAATTTGAAATGGATCCATAGATTGATGGGCTAGAATAATCAGATGCTCACTTAGAAAATTTCCTTCTAAAATGTCTTTAGGGAGGTCAATGAGTGAGCCAATGGTAGCCATAGAATCAATTGCTTTGTTGCTTCCTCATGGAACTTGTTCAAAGGTTATGGATTGAAAATTTGTCTTTAACTAATACACCAACTGCTTATAAGGGATAAAATTTTCATCCTTCATTAGGAATTCATCATTGACCTATTTGATAATTAGCTACAAGTCACTGAATACTTATAAGTGTTGGATGTTCCACTAAATAGCCAGGTGAAGACCAATGATCAAGGTTTCATATTACAAAATGTTGTTAGTACATAAGAAGGCAAGGCATAAAGATTTAGGAATAAGGTCACCTTATGGGGTGATGAGGAGGATGCTTGCCCCTGAACCATGTGTGGTGAATGAGCCATAAAAGTCTAATTTACAGCTATATGATTGTGAAGTATTCATGATAGCCTCATCTAGGAAATTTGTAACAAGGGGCTTAGTTGCTTCAAGTGGTACCTTAGCTAATTAATCCATGATAACTTATCCTTTTATAGCCTTTTGATTGACATATTCATTGTCAAACTTACTAATAAACATTATTCATTTTACCATTCTTCAAGTAAGAGCTGATTTGGACAATAAATATTTTAAGGGATCAACTTTGGCAACAAGTTGTAATTGATTATTCAACATGTAATGCCAAAGCTTTTATGATGAAAAAACTACAGCTAATAATGCATTTTCAATGGGAGTACAATTAAACTCATAAGATATTAACATGTGACTAAGATAGTATATGGATTACTCCTTTCCCTGATCATTGTGTTGTGCTAGAAGAGCACCATTTGCACATGGAGTTGTTGAAATATATAGGAGCAAGGGTCATCCTGAGATGGGTGGTGAAAATATAGGTGGATTAGCCAAATATTATTTAAGATTTTTCAAAGCTTGATAGCATTATGAATTCTAATGGAAAGTAGTCCCCTTCTTCAGTAGATGGGTAAAGGGGTGACATTTATCTGTAAGTTGAGAAATAAAACACCTAATGGCTCAAAGTTTACCCTGAAGACTTTGGAGTTGCTTAAGATTATGAGGTGGAGGTATTTCTATGATTGTTTTGACCTTTACTGGATCTACTTCTATGCCTCTTCTTGAAACTATAAATCCAAATAATTTTCTTAGAGTGACACTAAATACATATTTATTGGGATTTAGCTTGACTTTATACTCTAGTAATCATTCAAAATCCATCTTAAAAAACCCATGATGTTTAGATCTTAAGTGAGACTTCCCAAAAATGTCATCTACATAATCCTTGATGATGTCATGCATCATATCATGAAAAATGATGGTCATGGCTTGTTGATAGGTTACTCTTGCATTTTTAAGGCCAAAGGACATGAATTGGTAGCAAAATGTTCTCGATGGAGTAATAAAAGACATTTTATGTTGGTTTTAGGTGCAATTTTGATTTTATTGTATCATGAGAAACCATTTATGATGGAGAGCATTTCATACCCATCAATAGAGTCTACATCATGTTGATGTTAGGAAGGAGGAATTCATCTTTTGGACATGCCTTGTTGATATCTCAGAAATATGTATAAATTCTGATTTTGCCTTAGGGCTTGGTTATAGGAACAATATTAGAAATCCAATCTGAATAATTGATAAGGAAGATAAATCTAGCTTTCAAGAATTTTTGCAATTCATTTTTGACCAATAATGCCACCTTGGGATGCATCTTTTGTAGTTTTTATTTGATGGGTTTTGCATTTAGATGTATAACCAAGTTGTGTACTAATAATGAGGGATCCAATCTAGGCATGTCAACATAACTCCATACGAATCCATTGATAAATTATTTAAGTAGCTTTATGATAACTATTGGTGTTCTAGATTGCACCCTAACTAAGGAGATTGTTCAATTCCTCTTACACAAATCTAGTCCAATATGGGACTAACCCAAGTTTAGGTGACCCACAGCCTAGGGTTAGTCCCATGTTGGACTAGATTTGTGTAAGAGGACTTGAACAATCTCCAAGAAAGGTCTTGAATGAAGAGTGACCTAATGTCATAAGGATCTTTTACCTTGAAATGGTTTGATCAAATAAACATATTTTCTGGATGGAATGAGTGGTCCAAAGATTTCATGTTGACTGCAAAGCTTTTGAAACACTTTAAGCAAGCTTAAAGTGTGATATAATTGATCTTCAAGGGACATGTGTATAATTATAGATGAAGGTTCTGAGTGGGTTCTAACCTATTTGAAGCATTTAGGAGTATGAACCAGGTTGCACAAGCCTTAGAAGATCATCATAGCTTTGAAATATTGAGCAAAAGATGGATTGTGCAAGTTTAAACAACTAGACCGTCTCCAAGACATTATGTGGAGATAAGTAGACCAACTTGTTTGAACATTTTATATCTTCACTCAGGGAGCCTCATGAGCAAAATTATTGCAACACCACATTGTTCTTCATGCTAAGATCATATCCTGCAAATTTCATGCCCACGTGAGTCTTTTAGCCCAAGCTATGAGCTTTTAAAGTGGGACATGCAGGAAGAAACATTCATGAAAACATCAAAATAAATCTCAACATTTATCTATTGGGGTCCAAAAGATTGACGGCCACATAGACGTCAATGATGTTCACGTAAACATCAATTAATGAGCATGTAGACATTAAATTTAGGCCATGAAAAATAATCATCGGGGTTCAAAAATGCTAATGACATTTTCATGAACATTAAATATAGTCACATAGACGTCAAATACGAGCTTGTAGACGTCAAAGTTGAGTCTCGTGAGTTAGCCATTTGAGTTCAAATGGTGGATCCCAAAAAATTTGACAGTGCATGTGATCTCGTACACCTTGATCCAATGGTGTAAGATCGAGTTAACATGTTAAAGTGATGTAGAGCATATACCAAGTCTCACTCACTCTATGCCTTATCTGACTATGCACTTCTCAAAGCAATGATTTAACACTTCTTGCTAAGGTTCACTTTCTTTGTCAAAGGCTCATAGCTCCAATCTGCATTTCATGATTCCCGTTAACCATTATGTTTTATTCATTTGATAATTTTCTTAATTGACTATGTTAACCATACCAACACCCTACAATCCTTCTTTGGGTTTCTTAAAAAGATCTCATACCTTTGTAGTGGCTTCTTACTCTCTACACAAATCTTTTACATCTTTGTTGATAACTCGGTTTACTTCTTTTTATTACACTTTATTCACATCTAAGACACCTTTCCATGAAACTGATATACCAAATCTGTCTTAATCTTCAAAGTAGGTTCCCAATTGAATCTTTCTTCGTAATCTTGATTCACCCTCAACCTTTTACATATAATTTACATCTTAGTCATCTTACAAACCCACAATTACTCCTCTATTAATCATTTTTAAACTTTTATATCAAATATCCCTGTCAATGATTGCGTGGCTATATAACAAGACATAACCTGCCTTTATAAAATCCGAGTTTGGTTATAAAGAAATACGGGTCTTGTTATAAATTCAATGAAATCATACAAATGCATTTATTAAAACATAAAAATTCACCACTTAACTCTGACTTGTTTCATCAATCTTCGAGATTCAACATGAGTCGACTGTGACTCGATTACACATGCAGACTCCTTTGCATGGCCCATTACAAACTGCACAACTCGAGACCAAATGGATTTCACAATGTTCTAAAGGTAAATAATTACTTTTTCCAACTCAATAGTTTAACTCTTTGTTCCGTCAGGTCAACTTATCCCACTAGACATGGTTCGAATGATTACGAAAACACTCTTTAAATTTTGGTTTCTTTATCAAGGGTCTCTGTCGTCGATTGCTCATAAAAATTCACTGGATTATGTTACACAACTATGACAACATAAAGACTTACAGATCTATTGACTGGGACCTACCGTATTATTCAAAGACAATCCCTTTAAACACAAGGATAATGCATAAAGAGCAATATCAATTGCTTCTACTCACGTTTCGTGATTGAATGTACTTACAGTAACCTATCGTTCTGCATGTAAACAAGAAAATGCAGAATTTGTCATCCTTCCTTGATCAGTAAATGATGTATATAACCCACATACCAAAACAACAATATTCAGAATAGGAATCGGTTTTCGCTTATTCGAAATAGTCTGTATCATTCAAAGTATTCTCTCAACATATATTAACTATTAAACTTACTTAGAAACAATTCCACCTCAATCTTTCTTCCGTCAACAAATCACATATAATTAACAACCACCAATGACCTCAACAGGTTCTGTAAATGTTCATTCATTCAAAAATAGGGGTTTTACAACATTTCTTCCCCTTCATACAAAACTTGGCCGTCATTCTCCATTCCTCAACTCGAATGGAATCACTATCTCCCCTAACAAAACTAACTCCAAGATTCTTGATTTTCCTTTTCCCACGTAGAGGTTGTTTTGCTAAAAGATTGCATTATGTCATGATTTTCTCTTGATATGACATATATAACTAAAACATTGGACTCATGATATTTAGGAACCTATTTCAATGCCCAAAACCTTTAGACTCACTTGATACATCTTGTCACCTTTGAAAATGCATAAAAGTCTTTATACATACTTGATAATATTCAAATTTGCCAAAAATGGTAAGAAAATCAATAGTTCTAATTCTATGCCTTTTTAGACTAACTCGACTCCACAAATGGACTATGTAAGACCTTTAGAACCTATAAGACACTGATTAGACCAATCTAAGACAAAATTAAACAAATTTTGGGGTCCTTATAGGATGCGCTTGCATCACAAAGGATCTTGGTTAGTAAGAAATCAAGGGCTTGCATGCATTCATATATCCAAATCTAATGGTGTGAGTATAGTTAATAAGTCAACATATCTACGGGACTAATAAGAATAAAGATGGTTGGGCACAATGTAAATGGTTCGAGTTGACAATCGACAACCAATGAACAAAGGGGAAATCTAAAGAGCTTCTATTGAAGGTCGACAAACTCGTTTTCAAACCAGGCGAATAAAATATTAAGGAATCATATCACCATTAGAGCTCGATCAATAGCAGACAAATTCATACATGCAATATGGTTAAGGATAAGGATCCATCACCATTAAAGTTTAAATAGGACCTTTGATCGATAATTTAGAACCTATCGACCTTATTGTAGGGTCATTACATTGACATGTTCATTACTTTTAGATGGAGGATCCTTGTATACAATAGATTCTTAGATCTCACAGGTTTTAGATGTAAAACAAGTCTCTTAGGGCCTAATGTAGAGATCAAGGATGGACTAGTGATTGTGAAGCAAGATCAAGTAGTTTTCAGGTTCGCATGGATTTGTGACTATGTGAAAACCAATAATTGGATTGGTTTTCACCTATAATGGACTTGTGTTTCATTTTTTAGCAAATACAGACATAAACATGATCATGGAGATGTGTCTCACCTATCATTAGGGTCACATTTTTAATAAATAGGCACTGATGGCCACCCAAAATAGATGTGGCATAATTCTATCAATTCCAAGACATGGTTGTCATCAGTAGATCAGATAGATAATGACATGGGGTTTCCAAGATGGAGATATGGCATATAGATAAGGACAATGGGCATTCAATTCTTTTACATAATTTATTCCTTATTAATAAGGTCATGAGTCAACATCCTTGAATTTGTGCTAATACATCATAGTTCCCTCTCTCTCTCTCTCTTCCTTTTTTCTATATATGTTCCAACTTGTACCACATGAAAAACTCTCTAAAATTTTTAAACAAGAAATATTTAAAATTTTAGAGAATAGACTCTTATGCTTTGGCTTACTTAGGCTATGCCAAAATTTATACTATAAGACCTTTTGATGTAATAAAGACTGAATTCTATCATTTTATAAGCTAGATTGAAGTGTGTCCTATGAATTCATATATTGTGGTTAAGTGAATGTATGTTTCTTGTCTATGAGTTTTATCACCTTCATAAAGTGCTTGGTAGCTCTCAAAGATCATTGTAAGTGCAATTAACAATTTGTTTAGCTTGAAATTGGTTATTTGCCCTCTCATCTAGTTTGATAACTGATCAGTGCTTAATTGTGAAATACTTATGTAGGAATGATCTTCTCTGGTCTTGAATTTATCTCATAGTGTGTATTGTGCAAAGTATAAATGTTCTAATTACTGGTGCATCACCTCATTTTATATGCTTGCATGTATTGTTGTTACTCTCTCTCCCCTTTTCCAAGTAATTGTTAGATTAAGTCTAGTTTAGGTGATAGATCCAAAAGGAAGCTGACTTTCTCCATAGATTTGACCCAAGTTTAGGTGACCCATAACCTAGGGTCAATCTCATGTTGGACTAGATTTGTGTAAGAGGACTTGAACAATCTTCTTACTCAGCTAGGGTACAATCTAGAACGCCAATAGTTCTAGCATGCCCGGTGGGACCAAGTTTCCTTGGCATAATTGAAGTTGAGGATTAAGAAGAATAAATTCCAAGAGGAGGAGACATCTACCATCATCAAAAGTTGAAGATCCTTCAAGTTGCAGAGCTCATATCATCTTTTAGACATTGTTTTCATGTCAAAGGTTACTACAAGATCATCAATTAAAGGTATTCCTTTTGAATTCATTAAGCTACCTTGTACTTCTTATAAAAAAACAAGATTCAATAAGACCAGAGCTTATCTTTAAAAGTAATTTTCACCTCTTGGTCATCCTATTGTATTAGTAAAATCTATTGTCCCTATAAGCCAAATCCCTTTTTCCCAAATGGTGGTTAGGAATCAAGTGTTTATTCTATTTAATAGGGGTAGTCCCATAAATTTGGCCCAATATGATGACATCCCTATATTTTCCTTAAAGAATATCCCTTTCTTCTCATGATAATGGGATAAAACTACTGTTATTGATTATATACAAGATGTTACCAACCTATCTTCTGTTCATAATGTTGTCCAAGATAATGTGGATATTAGACTAATTGCTGCTTCCTTCAAGGAAAAAACATTGCAATGGTATATGAATCTTTATTTGACATCCATTTATACTTGGGATGAATTAGGTGTAGGCTTAGTTTAGAAATTTGAAGACAAGTCTGATCATCTATCTTTGGTTGAACAACTGACTACCATACAAAGGTACCCCCATGATTTCATGTCTAATTTTAACCTTAGATTCCAAAAGATATGGAATATAATACCTATATTTATTAGATCATTATCAGAGTATGCATTTTTGTACTATATTAAGGCCCTCAATTCTGATATTAGTGTCATGATACAGTCTATGGGTGGTAATACTTTTCCAAATGCCTATGAACTTGCAATAAGAGAAGAAAATAGCTTATTACAAGTTGGTAAACTTGCTCTAAGGATTTTAATGCCCATATTCATAAAATTTTAACCTATTCCTCCTCCTCAAGTTCTTTAGACTCCATCGATAGCTCCTATTCCATCTCCAAAATCCCATGTTGTAACCCCTTCTAATCAGGCTAGTGAGATTGGAGATCTAAAAAGTATGCTAGAAGCCTTTGGGAATGAGATTGTTTAACTCAATAGACAATAGTACCAAGGTAGACCTTATAGAAAATAAAACCAAAATACTTATCAATCCTTCAATAATCAAAGACCTTATCAAGATTTCAAAGACAATAGATAACCTTACCAAAACCAAAGAGTCATAACCCAGACTAAGCCATATGAAGCCCTTGATCCTAATGCACCTTCTAGTTTAAAAGCTATTATTTCTCAAAATAATTTGATGGAAGATTTAGGTTGGAAGTAATTAAATCCAAATGACACTCAAAACCAAGCCTTAATATCATAAGATACTACTATACCATAAATGACACAATAAGATTTCTCTCTTTAAGGTGGTCAGTATCAAGACATGAATATGGCATCCTAAGGAGAGGCTCAACAAGTTTAAGGGTAGATTTATGTCATCAATGTGAATTGGAAATTGGATGATCATATTACATTCAATCAAGTTGGTAAAAATAGTAACACAAATGGTCAGGTTGCAGCTCTGACTAGAGTTAAAAGAAGAGCAGTTGAGGAAGCTTAAGATGTGAGCAATACTTCTAGTGTTCCTAATATTATTCCCAAAAGTGTCAAGGATAAACCTACTATCCCTATATCATAGAAAAACTAGAATGCAGAGGCAAAAAAGGTTTCCCAAATGCCTCTAATTTGAGAATAACCAATGGTTTAAAAGTTATAGCCAAAGGCTAGTGGAGCCTCATTTAACATAATATATGAAATGATGAAATCAAATGTTAGCATTAGCATGTGGGATTCCCTTTCCATTCTAGGGATAAAATACATGCTCATTCAAGATCTTTTAGCTCTCAAAGTGTCTAAAGAACCAGTTGAGAAACAAGGAGCTATCTTGGCTAATTTAGACCAACCTACCAAGCAATGTGATCAATAGGTCAATAACATAACAAAAGTGGAAAAACTAATGTGAAATCAAATAAACCTCCCTTTTATCTCTCTTTTATTGTTGGTGAATACTTAGTCCATAATTTTATGGTAGATAGTAGAGCTAGTAGCACTGTCATGCCCAAGCAAATTACAAACAAGCTTGGTCTTGTCTAAAAACCAAATACCAAGGGAATATTGTAATTAGATGGGTCACCAAAAAAGCTAGTAGACATAATCAAGGATCTAAATTTGAAATCATATACTTTCCCCAATGTTTCCATTCAACAAGATGTATTAGTACTGGACTTGCCTCCCTATTTTTCCATGTGTCTGTCAAGGGATTTTACTTCAGAGATTGAAAGATATTTGTTAGATGTTGAACATATTTGATGTTTAAGAATAGGTATGGTACCAAAGTAACAATACATTCTAAACCTATTTCAATATTTCATTTGGAGCCATATATGTCAAGTATGGTGAACACTAATTGTGTTATCTTAGATAAGGTACTTGAAAATAGTGATGTGGAAATCGAGTCACCCCTAGATGGAGTTCTAGATCTTTTCCTTGATGAATGGGCCTTTGATTTGTATGATCATGATTCTTACAAGGTAATTGAAAAATGACTTGGTGTCTATTGGCTTCATGAAAATGATACACCAATTCCAACATTGATGAAATATGATCAACCTAATGATGGCTTGTGGAAACTATACTTTGATTGATCCAAAAATTAACATGGCACTGGGGATGGAATAATGTTAATTTTTCCAAACAATAAAAGGTATTTTTATTCTCTCAATTTTTTGTATGGTTGTTCCAATAATATGTCTAAATATGAAGCACTAGTGCATGGTTTGCAATGGGCAAGAAAGATGAAGGTTAGTACCTTACAAGTTTTTGGTGATAGTGAACTAGTAGTTCACCAAGTAAGAAGACTCAATGTATGAAATAACCCACTGCTTAGGTATTATAAGCATATAGAATAGAATTTACTTGAAGACTTTCAACCTTTCAATATTTGTGTCATATCAATAAATAAGAACAAACATGCATATAGGTTGGCTGCTATTGGGTCACAATTCAATATCCCAGATGACATAAAGAATGAAAAAGGTTTAATCATACATTAAGATGATTATAAGGCCTTTTGTCTCAAGTAACCATGAAAATTGGTAAGTATTTGAAGATGATATCTAGATTGTCAGGTTCTTATAAGAGGAAGCTGAATTCTCCTCAAGAAACCAAGACAAGCACTTGCAGTAGTATGGTGACTAGATTGTGCAATTGAAGAGAAATAATTTACCTAAAGGGTTGGTCACCCTTGAAAACATTTTCAATAGAGATGATGAATTGAGAAAATAAAAGTTTTCCTTATCAACCAAGGAGGAACACTGAAAATGTGGAAATTGCAACTAGTAAGAGCTTAAAGTTGGGAAAATTTTGCACATATTCAAAGAAGGAAACATTTATTGAGTTATGTTCAAGTTTTGTAGATGTCTTTGTATGGTAATACAATGACCTTAAATGATTTGATCCAAGTGTAGCTCAACATACCATTGAGTTAGAGGATGAGACTAGGCCAGTTAGATAAAGATAAAGGCCTATTAACCTAAATCTTGAACCTTTGATGAGAGCTGAGCTATATAAGCTCATTGAGTCAACTATAATATTTCGAATTAAGCACTCAACTTGGGTGGCAAACCTTGGTCTAGTACAAAAAAAGAATGGTGAAATAATACTATGTGTTGACTTCTTTCACTTGAACAAGGCCTCTCTTAAAAACCATTATCCATTGACATCAATGAAACAATTTTTATAGTTAGTTGTAGGTTCATAAATGTTCATCTTGTTAGATGGCTATAGTGGTCATAACCAGATTTTGGTCAAAGAAGAAGACCAATTCAAAACATCCTTCACCATAAAGTGGGGGACATTTGCATATTGAAACATGCCTTTTGATTTGTCTAATGTTGGAGAAATTTTTCATAAATCTATGGATATGGAATTTCAAGGTATCCTCAACAATTTCATACTTGTTTATCTAGATGACATAACAATGTTCTCTAATAGTTCATATGAGCATATGATTCACCTCAGATAAGTGTTTGAAAGGTACAAATAATTTGGCATGTCTTTGAATCCCAAAAAGTGTGTTTTCTCTATTTATGAAAGTAAGGTTCTTGGACATGTGATTTCTAAACAAGGTACAAGCATAGACTCAATTCTTGTACTTTCCTTACCTAAACACAAGAAAGCCTTGGAAATATTCTTAGGCAAGATCAATTTCATAAGAAGATATATTTTAGATTTTTCTACTTTAGCTAGGCCAGTCACAACCATGCTAAAGAAGCATAAGAGTTTCAATTGGTCCAAATAAGGAATAAGAAGTTTTGAAGAGATAAAGAAAGCTATAGTTAGTGCTCCTACACTCATGAACCCTGACTTCACAAAGGATTTATTTTTCTATACCTATGCTAACATTGACACTATTTTAGGTATCCTAATGTAGCAAAATCAAAAGACTTTGGAGTAGCCAATAGTCTTTTTCAGTTAAGGCTTAGGATAATATGAAACAAGATATTATTTTTTTGAGAAGCATGTAATTTTAGTGATAAGGTCTCTTAAGAAGTTTAGATACTTGTTGTCCAATAATAAGATACATTTGATGGTTATACATCCATGTGTCAAGGATTTTATCTTAAACAAGGATATAAATGACAAAAGATTTGGTTAGATAACCAAAGTCATGGAATATGATGTTGAGATCAAGGTCACAAAGGTAATTAAAGTCGAAGGAATTTGTGAACATCTAGGCCAAGAGTTGCAAGAGGCCAATGAACTGGTTATGGTGTCAAACGATGAAGATGTTGCAAATTATCACACCCCACCTTCTATCTAGTTCCAAGATATGGTAAGATACTTACAAGATGGTGTTTATCCTTCTCATCTGATCCTTTCAAAGAGAAGATATTTTAGATTGCTGTCAATTATTTTTCTCCTTATTGATAATGTCTTATTCAAAAAAGATATCAATGACATGTTGCTAAGGTGCATAGAGCTAGATCAAATATAGAGACTACTTGATAAATCTCATGATGAATATGGTGGATGTCATTATTCAACAAGGATCATAGTGCATAAGATTATAAGAGGTGGGTATTACTAGCTAAGTATATTTGGTGATTGTCATGCATGGACTAGGAAATGCAAAAAATGTGCTTTGTTTGTTAGGAAAGTTAAGCTTAAAACCTTATCTCTCCAACCAATTTTAATGAATCAACCCTTTATACAATAGGGATTATAATTTATTGGACTCATTAACTCCCCTTCAAGCTCAGGACATAAATGAATCCTAACTACCGCAAATTATTTTACTAGATGGACAAAACTAGTGGCATTGAAATAAGTCAATGAAACTAATGTTCTAGACTTCTATGAGGGTTTGATTATTAGATTTGGAGTCCCTTCAACCATTATTTCTAAAAATACTATGGATTTTTTGGGGTCTAAGATCAGCTAGTGGGCATTTAAACATAGTGTTTTTCTTAGTACCTCATCAAACTATTATCCACAAGATAATGGCCTTGATGAGTCCACTAACAATAATTTGTTTAAGATTATCAAGAGGAATTTTGAAGATAATCCAAGGTCATGGCATATTAAATTGAAGGAATATCTATGCGCTGATAGGATCACCTATAAAATGTCAATAACCAATTCTCCATATAATCTAGCATATGGTAAGGAAACAAGAATGCCTATTTTTATTGAATTCCCTATTTTGGAACTAATGCATCAACTTGAAATTTTAGAGAATGAGCCAATGAAAATCACAAATGCTGAGCTCATGGAGTTAGAAGAGATAAGGCATCAATCCATGTTGGCTATGGAGGTCCATCAAGCAATGGTACAAATATATTTTAATAAAGTAGATTTTTCAAGAAGTTTTTAAGAAGGAGATTTAGTCCTCAAGTGGAATGAGGATAAATATAAGCTAAGAAGGCACACAAAATTTGACTCTCTCTGGAGTGGTCCATACACAGTCTCTAGCTACAAATCTCACAATGCCTTCCATCTTACAAAGATGGATGGTGAAGAGCTTCCTATCATAGTCAATGGGATACATCTAAAACACTACTATTGATGAAACTAAGTTCCCTATACATAGTTAGTTGATCTTGATTTTCTCTAAGTATTGTTCTAACATATTAGTTTCTTTTTATTTTATCCCAGATAAGTGATTTGGTTTCATAGTTGTTTAGTAGGTTAATTACCTTTGTTTTATTAGGTTAATTTCCCTTTCAAGTTTGTTTCTTCCCCTTTTTTGGAATTCTTTGTCTTTGTAAAGTTAAGAGGATATTTTATGTAATGTAAATGGTCAAAGAGTCATAGAGTTGTTCTTAGTTCTCAAGCATAATAGGCATGCTCCCCATTTGAGTCACCAAAGATGTTGATCAAATTTGGCCTACATACCAAAATATGCCTAGACCATATCAAGAAGCCAAGCAGGGTCCTGATTGAAGAGTGACCCAATGTTATAAGGATATTTTACCTTGAAATGGTTTGAGCAGATGAATAGATTTTTAGATGGAATGAGTGGTCCAAATATCTCACGCTAACTATAAATCTTTTAAAACACTTTAAGCAAGCTTAAAGTGTGATCTAATTGATCTTGAAGGGATAGGTCTATAATTGTAGATGAAGGGTCTGAATGGGTTCTCACATGTTTCAAGTATTTAGAAGCATGAATCAGGTTTCAAAAGCCTTAGAAGATCATCAAATATTTGACATATTGAGTGAAATATGGACTGTGCAAGTTTAAAGAACCAAACCATCAACAAGACATTATACATAGATGAGAAGATCAACTTGTTTAAGCATTTTATATCTTCACTTAGGAAGCCTCATGAGAAAAATGATTGCATCACCACATTGTTCTTCATTCCAAGATCATATCCTAAAAATTTCATGCCCACGTGAGTCTTCTAACCCAAGTTATGATCTTCAAAAGTTAGACCTACAGGAAGAAACATTCATACAGATGTCAAAATAAAGCTCAAAATTTTATCTATTGGGGTATAAAAGATTGATGATTGTAAAGATGTCAATGACATTCACGTAAATGTCAATTAAAACATGTGTGGACATCAAATTTAGGCCATGGTAAATAACCATTGGGGTTCAAAAATCCTAATGACATTCACACAAATATTAAATATAATCACATAGATGTTAAATATGGGCATGCAAAAATCAAAGTTGAGTCCCATGAGTTATCCATTTGAGTTCAAATGGTGGGTCTTAATAAATTTGATGGTACATGTGAGCTTGTACATCTTGATCCAATGGTGTGAGACCAAGTCAGCATGGCAAAGGATCTTGGTTGGTAGGAAATAAAGGGATTACATGCATTTGTACATCCAAATTTAATGGTGTGAGCATAGTCAATAAGTCATCATATCTATGGGACCAATAAGAATAAAGTCAGTTGGGCATAATGTAAATGTTCTAAGTTGGTGATTGACAACCAATGAACAAAGGGGAAATATAAAGAGCTTCTATAAAAGGTTGATGAACCATTTTTGACCTAGGTGAACAACATATTAAGGACCCATATTAACATTAGATCTTAGTCAAAAACAAACATATTCATATAGGAAAGATGGTTAAGGATAAGGCTCCAATTATCATTAAAGTTTAAACAAGACCTTTGGTCGATAATTTAGAACCTATCGACCTTGTTGCAGGGTCATTCCATTGACATGTTCATTGATTTTAGATGGAGGATCCTCATATACAATAGCTTCTCAATTCTCACACAATTTAGTGTAGAACAAGTCTCTTAGGGCCTAATACATAGATCAAATATGTACTAGTGATTGTGAATCAAAATCAAGTAGTTTATAGGTTTTTATGGATATTGTGACTGTGTGAAAACTAATAATTGGATTGGTTTTAACCTATAATGGACCTGTGTTCAATTTTGAAACAAATACAAATGTAAACATGATCATGGAGAGGTATCTCACCTATCAATAAGGCCACATTTTCAATAAATAGGTATTGATGGCCACCCAAAGCAGATGTGGCATAATTTTATCAATTCTAAGACATGGTCCTTGTCAGTAGATAAGATAGATAATGACACGGGGTTCCCAAGATGGAGATTTTATACACAGATAAGGATAATGGGAATTTAATTCTTTTACAAAATTTATTCTTTATTAATAAGGTCATGAGTCAACATCCTTGAACTTGTGTTAATACATCACAGTTCCCTCTCTCTTCCTTTTTTCTATATATGTTCTAACTTCTACCACATAAAAAACTCTCTAAATTTTTTGACAAGAAATCTTTGACATTTTAGAGAATAGACTCTTATTCTTTGGCTTGCTTAGGCTGTGTTAAAATTTTTACTGTAACAGCTTTTGATGCAATAAACACTGAATTCCATCATTTTACAAGCTAAATTGAAGTGTGTCCTATGCATTCATGTATTGTGGTTAAGTGAATTTATGTTCCTTGTCTATCTCTAAGTTTTCTCACCTTCATGAAGTGCTTGTTAGCTCTCACAAGTCATTATAAGTGCAATTTATAGTTTGTTATTTAGCTTGAAAGTGGTTATCTACCCTCTCATGCTAGTTTGATAACTGATCAGTGCCTTATTATGAAATGATTATATGGGAATGATCTTCTTTGGTCTTGAATGTATCTCATAGTGTGTCTTATGCAAAGTATAAGTGTTTTAATTACTGGTGCATCACCTCATTTTATATTCTTTCATGTATTATTATTACTCTCTCTCCCCTTTTCCAAAAAAATGTTAGATTAGGTCTAGTTTAGGTGACCCATAGCCTAGGTTCAATCCCATGTTGGACTAGATTTGTGTAAGAGGACTTGAACAATCACCTTACTCAGCTAGGGTACAATATAGAACACCAACAATAAATTCACATTCCTCTAATGTGATAGATGCCCCCAGTTTAACCAATTTGGGATTTTGATCTATCCCAAAGTTAACTTCTATCACCTTCTTAATAAGGGAAGGTGATTATTATTATAAATATGGAGGTAATAATATTTTGGGAATGTCTAAAGTAAAGCAGTCCAAGAGCTCTATGTCAATATCAAAATAATCATCTGATTCCAATGAGATATATGAAAGTTCATCTGGTGTTTTGGGAGGCTCCTCTTCTTCAAAGTGTTTTTCATCAATTTTATCATGGGGTTCTTGTTGTTCCCCAAAGTATGCAGATTGACATATATTTATAGAAAATCCCCTTTTATGTTCACCAAATGACATGAAATCTCTAGCTCCCATATATTCCAAAATAGCCTCATCATTTTGAAACATGTCAAATGAAGGATCCTATTTTGATTCCCAATTTATAAGTGATGATAACAGAGGGAAATATTGATGGTGGAGATGGTGATATCTAAGAAAATATTAATGGCAATGAGCTCCTTGAAGCAAATACATATGAAACCTATTTCAATATCATCATCGGGGAGAGGTGACCCAAGGATCAAAAGAGAATATATAATGATATTGGTTGGGTCATCATTATATATTCCATACCCTAGAAAAATATATTAAATATGTTCTTGAACCATGATAGGTTCAAGATGGCCTTGCTTTTGCTTGCCTAGTCCTTTCCATTTATAGTGCATGTTCTCCACCATCTTTTGGACTTAGGGTTATTATTTTTATGAAGAAATGAGGGATGCATCTCTAGTATAAGCCATGAATCATCCCCATATTCAATATATTCTTCAAATAAAAATCTAGTGCTTGAGAAAACTATTGGCCCAAATTGATATCTAATGGGATTTATCTTTCTCATGGCTAAGGACCTATAGTTGCATGGAGAAAGAGGTAAATCACCAATGTAGAATGTTTTGTATTCATATTCTCCACAACTTATGGATGTGATATTCAGTTGAGTGACATCATAAAGTGAATTGGATGTGGATTTAAGCTAATCAAGGGAGATGTATTTAGCAGTTGTTGGACTTGGGATAGAATTATTTGTGCCAAGATAAGGTGATGGTGATGATGATTGATCCATATGAAAACTATGAAAATGGTCAATGACTATGGGGATGGTGACCTCTATTCTAGAGTGAGGGAATTTTAGGCACTGATGTAAAGTGGATAGAATAACTTACATCTCATGAATCCATGGTCTTCCAACCAACATGTTATATGTCAAGTCCATATCCATAACATGAATTAGTGTTTGATGCACTACGAGTCCCACAACAATAGGAAGGTAAATGGTCCCAGTTGATGGCCTTTCATTATCATCATAAGCTTTGATCATTATAAAAGTGGACCCTAGTAACATTTCAAAATATCCCAATTTATTTAAAAAGTTTAGGTTACATGGATTTTGTGTTGATCCTATGTCTATGAGAACTTAGGAAAATTGATGGTGGGAGATGGTTAAATATAATGTATAGGGGTAATTATCGCGTGGGCCAATGGGAGGCATATCTCAGGCACTAAAAGTGATCTTTTATGAAAGGGATAAGTGTGATACTAGTGCGTAAAACTAATTAGTATTCAAGTTATTAGGGACTTTTAGATCATTCAGTACTTGATTTAATATTTCTTACTATAAAATAAATGTTTTAAGGAACTCCATTAAGGATATTTGAGCTAGAGTTTTCCCAAGTTGCTAAATGATGTCATATATTTATTAGAAGAAATTGAATCTCACTTAGAAAAATTCCCCTTTTGGGTAGCAGATGAAGTGGATGAGTCTTTAGGGGGTACCATAGGAACTATTGTCTTATTACACCTGGTAGTAATGGTGAAATCAATAGTGTCCCAGTTAATATTTAGGATGGGGGATGAGAATGGAGTGGGTTCTTGAATATTGCATAATTTTATGGTGTTAATATAGCTTTAAGGGACACTGTGATAGTTTGTATAGTTGTATGAAGAGGCCCGACCCTAGTCTCTTTATGTTCTCCAATTCATTTAATCATGCTTAGGGAGTGGATCCTTGTAAATGCCAAGTTTTCCATTTACTAACTTATTTGGCAGAGCTTATCCTTCAATTTCAATGTCACCCCTCTCAATTAAATCTTGGATGTAATGTTTCAGTTGCATGCACCATTCTGTATCATGCCCTTTAATCCTATGATACTTGCAAAACACATCATCATGATACAAGTCTGACTTTGGTTGGCAATTTCCCACAGGTCTAATTTTAGGTAAGGTGATCATATTGGTGATAATCAATTAATCTAAGACTATTTCTATTAGGAATCCAAAGCTTGTGAGTGATTTTTTGCCTATAAGAGGCTTTGGTTTACCTCATGGTACTCGGATGTAAGATACATTAGGTTGTTATGTGGGGCCTTTCTTTTGAACTATTTGTACATGTTGTTGCTTATAATCTATTACCCCATCACCCATGACATTCTTGTTCTTATTGAAGACTTTAGATTTTCCTGAAAAATAATTATCTTGATTTTATGCATGCTCATTTTGAGAATATAGCTTGATAGCCCTTTTTTCAATAAGGGTCTTCTCTATTTGCATTCCTTTCTCTATGATCTCATCGATGGTATTGAAACACTATAATTTTAATTGATATTTGAGTTCAACATTAATATTGTCTACAAATATCTTGGCCAATTCTTTCTCAAGTACGATGCACCTCAAATGACTTGCCAAACTCTGCCACCTTTGTAAGAATTATGCTAGACTTTTATCATTCTATTATTTGGTATTATAAAGGTCAATAATGAAAATACCATGCTCAATATTAAATGAAAAGTGTCTAACAAATTATTTTTTCATCTTTACAAAGCTAGATATTAACCCTTTATGTAAATGTATAAATTATTCCAAAGTGGGTATTGTGAGACTTTTGGGAAAGAGTCTCAACAAATAGGCATGTTCATAAGCCACTTAAAGACAAGCTACATAAAACCCTAGGAAATGATCTCTAGGATCCCCATTTCCTTGACATTTCCCAAATTTTGTTACTTCAAAATGTGAAGGAAAGGATATTTGCAAAATACTCATGTCTAATGATAAGGAACACAAGTATTCATATTTATATTTAAGGGCTTGTGATCATGGATCTATCTGTTGGAGGGTTTATTTCATTTCTCTCCATTCTTAGGCAAAGGTGGGATCCCTAATAGGATTGGTAGTTTGGTTTTGGCTACCTTGTGGGATATGGGTGCCATGGGTATTATGGGTGCTATGAATGTTATTGGCATTATTGGTATTTTTGGTGGTGTTGGAATTATTGATGGTGTTGGTATTATTATTATGATCATTATTATTTGTATTATTTTACCTAGGGGATGGTGTACATTGATTACAAAGTAAGAGGTTAATTTATTGTGTTAATTGGTCTAAATGATCTTCTATGATAGTATGTCTCTTGTTAGCCTCAATATGGTTATTATGAGGGGGTGGTGGGAATTCTTCTTTGGCAAATCCATGGTCCACACCTCATTCTTCTTGGGTATGTGATTAACATGTTGACATGGTATGTTTGGTCATGATAGAGGGCAGAATAGGATGTGTAAGAGGGCACAATCAAAGGTGGAAGGTAATGTGCCCCCTATTTTTATAGCATGGGCTAGGACATGATCATGTTTCTCATATAAATAGTAGTCAATGAGATTTCTTACTTCATCATTATGGAGGGGGTTAAATCTTTCATCCTCTTTTTAGGTGTGTGAATATCACTATGAGTTTCATCATGTTCTCAAGCTAGATCAATTATATACCCCAATAGTTGATTATCTTTATTGGAGGCTTGTCCAATCCTAAGTGGGACTCGGGTATGGATAACCATTGTGAAAGAGTGATGTGATGAAGTGTTATAGATGAGATGAAAGTCTTCAAATACTACCTTCATCTAGAGACCAAACCTACTAGTGGTCAAAAGAGACTGATGTAGGAGGATGGGGTGAATAAGAATTACCAAGAGACAAAGTCTTATTAAGAGACCAATCTAGAAAATATGAAGAAAGTATGATGGGATAAAATACTTGTCTACTAGCAAAGAGACAATTTGATGGGTGTTAGATGACAAAAAGTACCTCATAAAGATAAAGATTATGGGTGCTATATTAGAGTCTTATAGACAATGTATATTGATAATCCAAAGTCTAAGTGACAAATGATAATTCAAGGAAGAAGGGTGTCCATTAGAGTCTTGATTTTAAGATGAAATTTAGTATTTAAATGGAATGAGATGGGTGGAGGATGAGATATGTGTGATATGTAGGATGAAAAATAAAACGTGTATTAGGTGGATAAGATATGTAAGGTGGGTGTAGGATTGGAAAAGAATGAAAACCACTTAAGATGAGTTATGCACAAATAGAGGTTAAAGAGATAAAAATGGAAAATTTAGTTATCAAGGAAAGATTGGAAAATAAGGATGATATGGACAAATGTGTTGTGGTATAGATGAAGTGAAGTGGATAGTAGTTAGATGCTAATGGGAGAATGTGATGTGGATAGATGCTATATTGATTATGATAGGGTGGATAGTAAATATAGTTAAGTTATACACACAATGGTGTGATATGGAAAGGTATAATAAAATTGGTCAAAAGGATGGATATATAAATGGATAGAGGATATATATAAGTTAGTCTACAAAGAAAAGTCGTGAAAGGGGTAATTACTATATGAAGGTGTTATTAAGATGGAAGTTGTGATGAGGATAGATACTATGTCAAATATGACATGTGAAAATGGTAGCTATAAGTAAGTTATATAAAAAATGATGTGATATATAATTGGTCAAAAGGATGGATATACAAATAGATATAAGATAAGGTGATATACGTAAGCCATTTTACAAAGAAAGACGCAAAAGGGGTAATGACTATATGAAAAGTGTAGATGGGATGGATAATAGATGAGATGGATAATAGATATAGAATAATGGATAAGAGATAGAATGGTATACACAAACTAGTTATGAAAGGGGGCTATTACTATATGAAGATGTTATAGGATAAATGGGATGGTATGAGTAATAGATAGAAGATGGACACTATAGGGTAAATATGAGATGATAGAGTAGATGTAGGTTGAAAATATAATGGTCAAAGATAGTATGAAATGGATATGGGGTGGTATGATAGAAAAAAATTGATCAAAACACACAAATGGATAAGAGATATGATGGTATATACAAGATAGTTATGAAAGGGGGATATTACTATATGAAGATGTTATAGCATAAATGGGATGGATTAATAGATAATGGATGTAGAAGATGGAATATATGACATGAATTTAAGATGATAGGATGAATATAGATATGAATATAGGGGTCAAAGATGATATGAAATGGATTTAGGATGAGGGGAGATGTAGAGTCAAACAAAAGGGATATCTAAAATGAATACTATGTGGATGTTGGGTGTGGTGGAGAAATTAAAAATGGGGGGGGGGTGTGGATGACTAATATATAGGGGAATTATATGAGATCTAGGATGGGGTATGATGATGATAAGATGATAGGATAATTAACATTAACCTAAAGAATGTCTAAGGTATCACACAAAATGTAGGTATGGTCGGCTCAACTCACAAACAATATGGGTCTCATCACAACACTTAATGCATATGCAAGTATGATCCAAAATTAATCAACTATTATGGGAGTGTAACATGATGCCCACACAATCTAATGAATTCATGGGTGAGGATGTATGCTAGTGACCTATTATGTTATCCATCGAACCCTCTCAACCCCACTCACACTCGATGGCTAATTTAGAGTTGATACTGACTCCTATAGCAGTACACCTATTATAGTCAAAGTCCCCTAATATAGGTATACATAAAATGTTATAGGTGCATCCCCTATATAAATTAAGGTACATTAGGGCCCAAGTTTGTGTAGGATGTCTGACTATCCTATGTCCTAGAGCCTGATCTCCCCTCACTCCATAGAACCCTTTATAGGGAATTCTTATTAGATGCACAATGATAGCTCTCCTAATTTTTAGACTCTAATAAAACATGAAGTTTGGTTAGTGTGTGGTTATGAAATCCATATCACCAACCCCTATATACTAAGCCTGTGCATGGGGATGAATTCTACATAATGTGCTATCCTAGAGGGGGGATTAAATATCAAGTAAACACATGATATAATTAATTAAATGATTAATTACTTATGTGTGAGGGACACAATACAATAATTATTTACAAGTCAACACACACACACAAAAGCAAGTATATACAAAAAAACATTTTCACAACAAAGATATATACAATAAAATTATGATGATATAACAAAGATATAATGAGAACTAGGAAAATATAGTAAATGACACCCTTGCCTGCAATTAAAAAGGTTAGAAATCCAATTAGGGTGCCTAAATATTGAAGGGTTCTACACCAAAAAAGGTTAGTAGTTTAGGTTTTCAAAAAACCATAAGTCCCTCTAAAAATGTGAGTGCACAAAGTAAAACCACAACCAGAATGCACAATACCATAACTAGATTTACAAAACTTCAAGTTGAAAGTCACAACTTTGTAAGAGGTTATCAAACCACTATGATTATCTAACAAAACCATGAATATATAACAAAAATAATATTTGAACCAAAAAAATCATGACTATCAAAAACTCATGATCTATGATATTGCAGAAAATAGTAGAAAAGATAAAATATGTCTTAAGGTAACTATGTAAGTCTTGTACTAAATCAAAATAATTACAAGGCAGATAATATATATAATTTTATGACAAAAATTATTATAAATGTAGTTTTATGTTGCTGAACAATATAAATAGAATACTATCTACCCTATATATAACCTACAGCCACTAAGGCTTAAATATTCTACCAGCTAGATATCCTAAGCTATCATTTTGACTGGGCATCTATAATGTCATGACTGCAAGTGACAAAGTCAAAATTTATAGACCAAAACCTTAAGTGTCAGAGATGCAGTTTTGTAGAAGAGGTCAAAATATTATGTGTGATGGGGTTTGAGATGTTTAATTTGTCTTCTTCTTGCCCCCTATGGATCCTACACACAAAAATAAACACTAGTCAAGACCGTCCTATAGGTGAATGAGACTTGGGTCAAAATATTTAGATTGAGAAATGATTGAAATTTGTGATAAATTGTAACTTTATATTTACTCAAAGAAACTTCTAACCTTATTTATATAACCTAATATGTCTCTATTGATGGTGGAGAGAATAAAAGGGGTCAAAGTTTTACCAGTTCTAGGAAGAGAGACAAAATCATGACTGTCGATGATAATACCATGATTACCAGTCCAAAGTTGTAATTCGGGGAGTCATGGTTTTGTTAGAGATAGTCAAAAGGTCAAGGTTTTGGCTTAATGTCCTTTTCACTGTAACCACAAATTAGAATATCCTTCCAAATAGAGGAAGTAAACTATAGAAATGTCTATTGTTAGGTTCTATAAAATAATCTAAAGGTAAAACTTAGGTTTTGTAAGATCATGACTATAGCCAATAATACCATGATTACTAGTTCAATACCATAACTTGAAGAGTCATGGTTTTTTAGAAGATATTCCAATAGATAGAAGTTACGTAAACCCAATCTTTGTCTTATGCACACAAATATGAAAGAGATAACAAGATATATGTAGAGGGGGAGTTAGAAAGAAACATATGACAAAATTACCCCTCAATATTACCCTCGATAATATCATAATTAAAACTTACAATATCACAATTTCTAGTCAAATATTACAAATGTATGAGTTATAATTTTGTTAAAAATGTATCAATGATTGGATGTCAAGTGAATCTCCTTCCTATCTTACACATAGAAATAACATAAATGGATAAAAATAATTTAAAAAAAGAAGGGTTAGTAGAAACAAACCATAAACATGACCCTAACTATTAGGTTTGACAATATCACAAATGCAACTTGAAATACCATAATTACTAGGATAAAATTACAACTCTCAAAGTTACATATTTGTTGAAGGCTAAAATCTTAATAAAACCCTAACTATTAGTAGCTAAATGACAATATCACTACTAGCATTTACAAATTCATGACTATAATAATGCAAATACTAGTGCAAAATCATGATTCACCTGTATGTGTCAAAAAATTGGAAACCTAAGCTTGGATTCATGCCCAATTTATCTTGCAATCACTCAAATCAATTTAAACAATGCTATTATGTTATTTTAGGGAGGTTCTCCCACTGTGGTTGCCAAAATGTGCACTAAATTTTAGATTCATGCAATATTACTAAACTTAGTAATAAAACTTAAAACTTAATGAAAACAATATGAATGGATAAAAGAGGCAAATCAAAATAAATAGAACATGCTTACCATATTTTTTACCTCTTTATGCCTCCATTTTAGGACTTACAATGAGATTGTTTGATGTCCAAATTTTGAATTATTGGATTGCTTACAAGATCTTGACAATGGCTTCCAATGGTTGTGTGAAGTGGATAATGGCTCAAATGAGTGCTAGAATGCTATTATGGATGTAATGGTAGTAGCAAAATGATGGCTTGATGGATTTATAGTTTTACTTGTGGTCAGCTTGGCCATGGCCTAAGCATAGCCTTTTTTAGAATAATAAACAGAATTTTAGGGGAATTCAAAATTATTTAGAATTCTCTAGTTTAGAGACTTATAGAGTCTTCGAGGAGCTTCTCTAGTTCTAGAGGTTTCTCAATTATTTTAGGGGATAATTAGGATTAGATAGTATTTATTGAGGTTTAGGACTCATAGGGATGTAGGAATGGATAGGGTTGTAGGGTAGGTAGGGTGGTAGTTGAATAAATATGAATTTTAACTTGGCTAGTTGGTTTAGGGAATAGGTTAGTTGGTAATAGGATCTATTAGGGTTTTAATGAGGCAATTAATTGATTTTAGGATGAGATAAAGGTTTATGAAGATAAGAATGGGATGGGGATTGTTACGCCATTAGTTCTTTTAGTTAGGAAATATAATAATTATGTTAAATTAATGGAAATTAGTATAATTATGCATAAACCCACTTCCCATTTGCACAGCCAAAAGTCAAAAGATTATTCAATCACTTTTTAACTTCAACCAAAGAGTCCTATAGATAAACTATGCCCCACATGCACCCATGTATAAAGTCTAAATTCAACACATGTGGCTTAGTGAATAAATCCACCCCACTTCTCTCTTATCATCTTTCCAACATGAAAGATTATCTATGGGCTGTGCCACATCACTTAGATGCCACCTCACATGTACAGTCATTGTTAACTCACCACTATTGCTGCTATGTGCTTAGGGATATGATATATTGATGTATATGGGTTGATGGAGATGCCGACATGTGGCACACATTCCCTTAGTTAATTATATGGGTGCAATATATTAGGATAATGGAGTAACTTGTGGAATTAGTACATTGGGATTAGGAGGTTACCCATCTATGGGTTAGATAGATGTCTATATAAAGGAGATGATTATCATTGGTAAAGATATCAAGTAAGCATTGAGTCTTCTATTGTAAGAGGATATTGGAGGTTGTCCCCTCGAAGAGACATTGTGGAGTTATTCCTTCTTAAAGGAGTATTATATAGTGTTGCCCTACCTTAAGGATATTTCTAAATATATTGAATATCAAGATCATATCAAGTGGTTAATGCTATGTACCTAGGGATATGATATATTAATATAAATGGGTTGATGGAGATGCTGAGATGTGGCACACATTCCCTTAGTTAGTTATATGGGTAAAATATATTAGGATAATGGAGTAACTTGTGGAATTAGAACATTGGGTAATGGTCGGCCTACATTGGGATTATGAGGTTACCCATCCATGGGTTAGATAGATGTCTATATAAAGGAGATAATTATCATTGGCAAAGATATCAAGTAAACATTGAGTCTTCTATTGTAAGAGGATATTGGAGGTTGTCCCCTCAAAGAGACATTGTGGAGTTATTCCTTCCTAAAGGAGTATTATATGGTGTTGCCCTACCTTAAGGGTATTTCTAAATATATTGAATATCAAGATCATATCAAGTGGTATCAGAGCTTTGATTTGGACAATTTGTGTGGAGTGAAACTGTAGTTTTTTGAATCATCAATAACTTTTGATTGGTTGCGATTTTTTCTACAATTATTTTACTAGATATGGATAATATTTAAAATAAATCACAGTAAAAGAATGGAGATTTTTTGATTAGTTTTGAGGGATTTATTGCTATTTTAAGGTTTATACTAATTTTGCTATATATTATGAAATATAGGGAATTTTTATTCAAAATTTTTACTACAGATATAATAAGATATAAGAGAAGCATATTAAAAAATTTAGAATTTTTTGAGTTGTTTTGAGTGATTTGTTGTGATTTTATGGTTTTTCATATATTCAATCTACAAATCGAAATTTGTGACATTTTTTTACAAAATTTTGACTGAGGTTCCAATATCATAAGATGAAGATACAATAAAAAGTTGGGAATTTTTGGATCAGTTTTGTATGAGTTATTGATATTTTAGGGTTTCATGAACCCTAATTTTTTTTGTGGATCATGGAGTTGTAAAAATTTTTAGGGGAAGATGATGTTGATGCTAGAGAATGGTGTCTCAATTTTAAAGAGAAAAATACTAAAACAATTTTATGAAAAACATAATTATCTCTTTCTTTGTCTAGGCCTGCACAACATTGGTGGTTTAATCAATTGAACTTTGCACAATAGTATTCTTCATGGGAAGCAATGGAACAAACCTTCCTAGATCGATGGGATATAAAAGAAAAAGAGGATGTAGAAGAGGAGGAAAATAATGATGATAAAGAAGAAGAAGAAGAAGAAGAAGAAGAAGAAGAAGAAGAAGAAGAAGAAGAAGAAGAAGAAGAAGAAGAAGAAGAAGAAGAAGAAAAGAAGGGTTCAAATATTTGGCTCCAAATAAATCTAAGTCAATTTTTTAATTTCATGGATGCATTCAAAAGAAGAAGGTGGTTGTGTCCATAAACCATACTATCAAGTATTAAATCATTAACATGAATGTGGCCAAGCATCTACATGTTCAATCAAATAATATCAAGGAGGTTCAAGTAGTTGGTAATAATATTTCAATGTTTAAAGATTTGAAGCTCATTATGGAAAAATATGTTTTGCATTTAGATTTTTATGATTTGGATATGGATGATGTGGATATTGTTATTGGATATCCATGGTTAGAGACTTTGGGAATAATGAATATTAATATTCAGAAAAAGTTCATGAAGTTTCGGTATAGGAAAAAGAAGATCACTTTACAAGATATCATAGTGAAAAAGGCACCAATAACAATCCAGGTAGATCATGAGGATGAGATTGAAACAGGTGATGAAGATCATGATGAAGATTTAGATGATATAGATAAAGACACACTACAAATGAACACTTCATCTACTCAAGAGACAAAGAAAGAAAAGGTGGAAGAGGTAGAAGAAAAGGTGGATAAGGTCAAAGTATTGGAAAAGGTTGAGGTATATAGACACCCACATCATCATGAGAGGAAACAATCATGGAACCAAGTGAGGAAGTGTCATAACAACAATCAATTTGTGTATATAGGAAATAAAATTTCTAATCATTATGGATATGCAAGGAATCCAAAAAAAATACTATGGCACATGGAATGAATGGGGAAATCACTATGACTATGCATGGAAGAATACCTACTATAGTCATAGTTGGAATCAGAGTAGTGTAGCAGAATATGGTACATGGAATAAAAAGAGGAATAATTATGCTTGGACACCAAAGCAGTATAATTATGATCATAAACAAAATCAGAGGAGCACAATGGAATCTAGAAACAAGCTTGGAGAGTTATCACCTGCCAAGATCACATATGGATGGCTCAATGATCAAGATTGGAGATAAATGTGCAATGATTTGAAACACACTCATTATTTAGTTTCTTCCTATATTTTAGAGATGAAACATGTCAAGGAGGGAAGTAATTCCATGTATCTAGGGATATGATATATTAATGTATATGGATTGATGGAGATGCCGACATGTGGCACACATTCCCTTAGTTATATGGGTACAATATATTAGGATAATGGAGTAACTTGTAGAATTAGTACATTAGGTAATGATCGACCTACATTGGGATTAAGAGGTTAAACATCCATGAGTTAGATATATTTCTATATAAAGGAGATGATTATCATTGGTAAAGATATAAAGTAAGCATTGAGTCTTCTAGTGTAAGAGGATATTGGAGGTTGTCCCCTCAAAGAGACATTGTGGAGTTATTCCTTTCTAAAGGAGTATTATATGGTGTTGCCCTACCTTAAGGGTATTTATGAATATATTGAATATCAATATCATATCAACCACCTCATCATATGAATAGTGAGTTCACACTTAAACAATATTTCCCTCCATTTCTACTTGAATAGCTTGGAATTAAGGTGTACAACAAGATGATGTACAAACAAGGTAGGGTCAAAACCTAGCATGTTGGAATAAGCCCATGAAAAAATGTCAACAAAATCTCTAAGGAGAGATTTAAGGAGTTCAAATTCCCCCTCAGTGAGGGACACACCTAGTTTGATCCACTTTGGATCGGCCAGTGTTTCAATGTTGACCTCAAAAGTGTCCTCCACAAAAAGTGTAGAACCATATTATAGGAGAGTCAAAAAATATGTAAATTGGTTAGAAATATCAAACTCCTCTAGTCAGACTGGCTCATCCAATTCTCCTAAAGAGGATGAATTAGAATCACACAATGGTGGCAAAAACCATGTAACAAATACCTTAGGATATTCTTTGACAATCTATTCAAAGGTCCATTATTATTATTCATTGATTTTAGACCCAAAATTGATGGTAATATTGGTGACATAGTGTACTCCATTTGAATAAGGGTGAACATCTCTGTCTAATGGCACCTGAAACATGTTTTCACCAAGAGATTGGCCTTTTTATTTTCTTTTATCTTGGTCCAAATGTGCCTCAAAGAGGTTTTCACTTTTGGTCCTCAATGTTTGATTTTATTTTTATTTTTGGCAAAGGAAGTTAACCTACTCTTCAAAATAGGTAGCAAGATCCAATTGGATAGAAAACCCTTGCTTATGGTCTCCAAGTAGAATATGGTCTCTTAGGCCTATAAAGTCAGAAATAGCCTCCTCATTATCTAACTCATCAAGTTACACTATTGATTCTTGTTGGTACTAATAAATGAGTTGTGGATGATGAAATAAAAGTGGTGAAGGATGGATAACAAGCATGATGGTACATATGGCATGTGGATTAAATAGGTTGGTATTGACCAGGTCTTCATACATGCTATAATCAAACTCTGCATTACTACCGACATCATTGTCACTAGTTTTTGATGTAGAAACATGTATAAGGTATGCAAGATCACCCCTAGGTGGTTTAAATTCAATACTATGAGTTTTCTTGTACTTGGTCATGGAAATTTGCTTGTGGGTACCTTGTTGAGCTATCCCTAGAACTCTACCTTCATAAGCTTGATTATCCATGATTTAGTTAGGGATGGGATTTTTTTTAATTGGTAACACTCAACCAAGTCATCATTATATAACTAGGAGTCATCTTCAGCAAGTGGGTCTTATTATTGGCTAGTGGCCAATGCAAAAATAATAAGATCTAGGGCATTAAACTTGCTTTTTAGTCACCATTCATTGTGAGGGGTCTTAGCATCTTCCATAGGATTTAGGGGCCTACAAAAGGCTAGACACATGGAATGCATAATGCATGAGATATTATCCTGGGCCTTTGTTAGATATGGTAAAATGATTTGATATTTTAGGAGGGGGCATAGAGGAAGTAAAGGCAAGGCTCTCAAGGTTTATATAATTAGAATCCAACATTTCAATAAGGATATCTTTATCTTTCTTAGGCTTATGGTCTAGGAAAAAATGATAATTATAAATTTCATACTCAGCCTCTAGATGTTTACAAAATTCTTATTGATATAGGTCAGCAATAATAGTTACTTCCATCCTAGAATGGGGGAACTTAATACATTGATGTAGTCTGAAAGGTATTACATGAATTTCATCTATCTGTGATCAGCGTATAATCAATTTGTATGATAAATCTAAGTCTAGAACATGGAAAAGTGTGTCATGGATCAAGGGCCCAATGAAAATTGGCAAACAAATCATTCCCTGTGATTCTAGTTCTTTAGTGTCATAGGCCTTGATGGTAATACCCTTTAGCTAAAGATTGGCCATTGTATATCCCAAATGCTTAACCAACCATAGATACATAATATTAAGGCTCGATCCATTGTTTATGAGGACACTTAAATTTATGCCATGTTATGAAAAATTTGATATATAATGGGTTATTATGGAGAGGGCCCAGGGATGACATATCACTTTGGTCATAGGTCAATTGCTGGCCTAGGGCTAGGTGTCTAACCAAAGATTGGAATTTGTCTAGTGTGATGTCATTTGGGACTTGGGACTAGGTCAAGAGTTCTATAAGGATATTTTTTTGGATGGTAGAGGTACACAACAAATATAAAATAGAAATTTGTGTGGGTGTCTTTTGTAGTTACTCCACAATACCATATGTTTTCTCCTTAACATTGGTAAGTAGTTTACTCTTAGCCAATATGGTGGATGGAATAGGATCATTGGTAGAAGGTGGTTGTGGTCCTAGAATGATGATTTTAGTCCACCAAGTTATGATTACATAATTTACATTAGGTAAAGGGCCATTATAACTAAATTAAGAAGGAGAGGGGCTTGGGATGATAATCCTTGATTATTATTGTGCTTAGCTATGGTCACAGGTCAAAGGAAGATTACTGATATAAGAAGGTTGATAGGCATTGTTAATAAATGGTATAGGTCTATTGGCATTTGGTCTAGGGTTGATTGTGATGGTATCTATATGATCACATGTAATAGAACCTACAAATTTATTGTAATCAAATACAATAACATGATATGTTTCTTAGTGAGATGGGTTATTTTGAACATTGTGTTATTTTTATCATTATTGTTACTACTACTTTTGAAGTTGTGATTACAAAGGTGGTCTTCATTTTTTATGATTTTGATTGGTAGAATTATGTTGTGTAAAAGGATCTTAATAAATACCCAAGTTATAATTGGAAGTGGAGGTCCTGTTATCTAATTTAATATCTCCATTTTTTAGCATGTTATGAATGAGGTACCTTAGTTTCACACATGTACATATGGATTGGAATTTAACTCGATGATAATAATATAATTCATGTTCTTTTTAACAATTAGGGAAAGGTGTACCTTCATAGAACAATTTTGGTATGGGCCAACTAATCATGTTGATAGTGGCTAATTTTTGAAATATAAACTCAATTATTTCTCCAATATCACTAAAGACTCTATCCTTAGGTTTTATTCTTGGAGGAGGGGATTCAAATAGAGGAGGAGTCAATGCTTGTATACATGGAAGTGGATGAATTTGTGGAATAGGCTGAGATTATGGAATTGGCTATGCATATAAAAGTCATTAGTTATATGGAGCTGGTTGAATATATGGAGCTATTTGAGTAGATGATGTTTGTACCATTTGGACATGAAGTGACTCTGTAACTCCATTATTGACAATATTCTTATTATAGTTATAGGCTTTGGGTTTTTCATAGTTATTATCCTAAGGTGGTGCAGAAACCTATGTCTAAATTAGACTTTGGGTTTGGTTTTGTCCTTAATTTGGATTTTGGCTCTGGTTCTAATTTAGAGAACACAATTTGATTATCCCCTTATTGATAAGGGACTTCTCAATTTGTATACCCTTTTCAATGATCTCTTCAAATGTATGATCACATTATAGCTTAAGGTGATAAGATATTTCACTATGAAAATTCTTGGTAAATATAGATATCAATAGTTGATTAGGTAAAATGTGTGTGAAATAGTTTGCAAGTGCTCTCCAATGTTGCTAGTAACCTATAAATCTCTCACCAACTTTTTGTCTAGCCTGACCCAAATCTACCATAGTAACCTCATATTCAATATTATATGAGAAATGTTATAAAAATTTGTCTGAAAGGTTGTCGAAGTTAGATAAAAAATCCTTTGGCATTTTAAGAAGCCACTCCAAGTTCTATCCAATTAAACTTCTAGGGAAAAAGAGAAATAATTAAATATTACTATAAGCCACTAGCTAGCAAGTAACAAATAAATCCTTTAAATGTTCCCTAGGGTCACCTTTTCCCTTATATTTATCAAAATTTATTGGCTCATAACCCTTTGGAAATGATATTTTAAGGTAATCCATGTTGAATAGATATGAACATACATCATCCAATTTAAACTTTGAATTCTGCTTCCTAGTTTGAATGGTTACAATTGCATCTAATAGGTTGTTGCTATACCTTTCATTTAACCAATCAATAGATTGGTGTCATTTTCTACCAGAGCTAGTGTCCAAGTCTATATGCAATGAGATATTGGACATTTGAGTTAACATTTCATTCTTTTGGGGGTGTTTACTCTATTGTTGATGTCTAAATCCTAAGCGTAGCAAAAAAGATTCTAATCTTATGTTACCAAAAAGGCAAATCTAGAAAGTTTTGATAATTAAATATATCCTATGCCATTATTTGTTAAAAGGGTTCTTTATTTCACACCATCAACATCCAGAACTTAAACATATGGCATAAGACATTACAATGTCCTCACTCAACTTGCCCAACTAGGTAGGACAGTGTTGTATTTTAGATTGTGAGAATGTTGATTGCCTATTGTCACCTAGACTACTTCCTGATAGATTTTGAATATGGAGATGAATTTTTTAGTCAACAAACTTTCCTATTCACTTTACTCTTATGAGAATTTAAATACATACTTTGCATAAATTAAAATCACTTACATTAAACTGAAATAAAATTTACATTTAATGAAATCACACTTGCATTAAAATAAACACACTTGCATTAAAATGGAAATCACACTTTAAATTGAAAGGAAAATAATACTTTGTATTAAAATGAAAATCACACTTGCAGTAAAATAAAATATGCCTGTATTAAAAGAAATACACTTTTAAACTATAAACTAGAAATACCAATTGTCTTAATCTTCAGAGAGAAGTGGGCCCTTTCTCCTTCCTCAGAACATGATCAACTTTAACTCAATAGGTGAATAGAATGTCATACTTTATTAATAATTCATTATCAAAAAGAAAATATACATATGCTAGGAATTATTCTAAAAAATTACACTTGAATGTTTCCTAATTTTCTTTTCTCTCTATTACACTAGAATGAGAAGGAGACATGTACTTAAAGCACATCTCAATGACCATTCTTAAAAAATGAAATTTGGTGATCTAAACAACAAAATCTACTTATTATAATATAAGATCTAGGAATCAGATCCTATACTTATAGGAGGCATTGGAACTCATTCAACTAAAAATAGACTGAGTATAACTAACATTATCATAATAGATTATGTCCAAATTTACAAAATAGAAATACATTTACTGGATCATTTTAGACCATTATTATGAATAGTAATGTCTAAAAGAAGATATCTAAAGAGGGAAAATTTATATATGTACAATAGATAGTTTTGGAGTTTCTATATTAATATGCAGAGTATAGTTGGACATCTTCAGAGTGCAGCTAGGCATCTTCAGAACATGGCTGGACAGGTCTTTGGAACTTTTTTAGAATATCTTCAAAGCTACCTAGGTGGATCTTTGGAGTTTTGATGGAATGTCTTCAAAAATTCCTCGAAGATATTTAGAGCTTTAACTAAGGATCTTCATAGTTCACTATGTTCTATGTCGAGTCTTCAAAATTGTTGCCAAAACTATTGGTGACTTCTCAAAACAATCTCATCATAGAGATGTATCTCTGTATACAAAAATGTACTCATATCATCTAAGTTAGACACAAATAACAAGAGAGAGAACAAATAATGTATCACATACACTCAAAAGATAATTTCACTCATTTCCTATTTAGATGAGACTGTAACTATTAAATGTAATGTAATATATAACCAAGAGGTAACACTTATGGATAATTTATATGAGATATATAGATGCTCATTAGCATCCTTCATTTGTTAAAATTATTAGGCTATAAATATAGATGATACATTTTATTATATTTGTGTTTGGGTAGTCAAATGTGGATTAACTTGACTAGGGTACAATGGGGGAATTTGGTATTATAAAATATTGGTTTGGTTGATCGATCAACTTGGAATATGCATCTTTTGGCTGGGATTGTATTGATGATATAGTACACATTGTTAGTAAATATTTTAGCTAGAATTGGCAACACAATTTGATTTGGAGGCAACTATGGCTGAGATGGAGGTATCTAGCCTTATGGAATGTACTGTGCATGCTTGGGTTGAATAGGAACATGTTGTTGACTAGTCAAACCCTATTGTATGAAAGGCACCCATTGATGGCTAGAGGTTAATTATTAAAGGTATTGTGTATTTGGTCCTTATTTAATGTGAGGCATTTTTAAGGAAAAAGGCAATGATTACCTATCAATTTTAAGCCCCTATTTTTGGGTTAACACTTGTTTCTTGTTTGGCACTTATTGCATGTTTGACACTTGTTATTGATTTATCACTTATTATGGTAGCACATTAGTCAATATTTTCTATCTTGGAATGTTGGTTTCCCCTTGTTTGGGTAGAATGGTGTTCACCACCTGTTGAGGTGGAGGATTGGTCACCCCCTATTGGGGTGAAATGTTGGTTGGTGTTGGGTTATTTACTACCTTCTGTGTGGTTGAGGAAATGGCTTGCTATGGGGGAGTAGTAATTTTTTATATTTAGGAACTAGACATTCCTACCCCTTGTTATTGTGGACCACTTAAGGTGTTTGTGGGGAAAAATTATTGTGAAGTACTATGTTATACATATGACCCAACATGGTGTAGATTGGGATACACCTACATGTTATCCACCACATTTTTTAAAGGGTATTATGTAAGATCTATAGTTTATTCCCCAATGACTAGGGTTTTAAACATGTCCCTAATTTGAGTACTTTGTAAAAATGGGTTTGGGTTTGTATTGGTATAGCCTAATGAGTCATTTTGGACCCCAGTTGATGGTGTTAACTAAATGACTAGCGCATTGGACATAGTTATGGCATTCAAATTCCTAGTCAAGTTCATGTACAATTGGTATGCTTGTTAAATTTGTGCTATTTGGTCAAAAATTTGACCCTTTCCTTTTGAAAGCATAGTAAGGTCTTGGTTATTCATTGGTACCAGGGCTTGGTTATGGCTAGATGATGCCTATTCGAATGGTCTAATGGTAAACAAGTTACTAGGAGCTCTAACCAAGCTAGGTAAGCTTTTATGTGGAAATTTAGTTGATAATTTATCCCTTGATTGTACTATTTTGACAAGGATTTTCTCCCTATTCTCCAAAAGGTGATTATCAAACAAATAAGCATCGTAGGTAGTCTGAGTTGGAGTAGTCACATAGTGAAGCTACTATTATTGGACCTTCTCCATTCTAGGTGGTATGCTAGCAAGTTATTCCATGGTTTGGTCTTGGTCTAGCCCTAGATATGAATGTGTGTTGGTAAGATAATGTGCCAAGGGGTCTTGGCCTTGCTCTGTATAGTGGAAATCATATGTGGGATATTGATATATCACATACACTATCTCATCTCCATAAGGGTCATGAGAAAAAGGGTCACTTGAGACAATTTTTTATTCTCTGCATTATACATGGTCTCTCTACATGTATAATGAGGCATTGTTAAAGTAATGATAAGAACATCCTAAAAAAATAGTCTATAGTTTCAAAAGTATAAAACTTGGTCTAAAAAGAGGAACTCGATCTCTAAAAAGATTGGTCTTTTATTACAAATGTCTAAAATTTGGTATAACAATAGAAAGGTAATTTGTTGAAAATGCTTAAAACTTGGTCTAAAATAATATGAAAAACCCACTTAGCTCTTGAAAAAGGTCTAAAGGTAAATTTTAAAGCTAGTCTTGGCTAAGGTCTATACTATGTCTAAGGCAAATTTGAAATGTGATTTTGAAACCAATCTATGGTAAAGGTCTTGAACTTGGTCTAAGGTAAAACAAACTTGGCCTATGAAACATTGCTAAGTCTATGGTAAATGTCCAAAGATAGTCTTGGAAATAAACCTAAATCTAAGGCATAAAAATTGAAATAAACTAAATCTAAGGAAATTGGTCAGAAAACAAAGAGTGCACTTTTTTGAAGTAAACTTGAAACTAGGTCTAAAGTGAACTTGATCTAAAAGGAACTCATAATCAAAAAGTAGCAGTTTAAAGTTATTCTAGGTTCAATTAGAAATCCAACTCAAGTATCACTAAGTGAAAAAAGTAAAACATTCAAACCCAAGTGGTAGACAAGACTCAAATGTAAACTAGTTGTGCTTAGGTCTATACTTGGAAGTGGGGTTTTGGATGTGGTTTGAAAAGATAGTTTAACTCTTGACACCAAGGTCAAAGGTCTATGAAAATGATATAAATGTGATAGATTTTGCAATTAGCTTCACACTTCTCAAACATTTTAAACTTGGTCTAAATTAACTCTTACTTATCTAGGTAAAAATGGCCAACATAACAACACTGCTTGGAAATAAAGGGCACAAATGGTTTTTGGTCTCGTTTGAACAAGGAAAATGGTCTAGAATAATTTTGGTAGCATAATACTTATTTATGCCAAGTGGTGTGTGTAACATGTGTTTTTTTGATTTGTTGAATTTGGTAAGGTAATTTTGGACTTAAACAAATATAGGTAAAAAAAGTAGCACCTAAGTGCATGATCTTATACTAAAACTGACATGAGGTATGCATAATATTTGCCAAAGTTTCCACTGATATACCAATCTTGAAAGGAATTAATTGCTAATCCAAAAAATAAAAGAGCATATGTAGGTAGAGTTTTGAAGCCCCCCTCTATCTCTTAAGAACTGGTATGTGGCAAAGAACTTAAAGTGCTAAAGAAACTTGCTATTTGGCATGATGTTATGTGACAAGTGGAGTCAATTAAGCTAATTTTTTGATTTGGCTTATTTAGATGGTCCACAATTACCTACAAACACTTAGGCACAAAATTCATGTAAATTGGATCCAAATTGTCTATCTTGTTATAGAAAGGTCTTATCCTTTACAAAATGACTTCAATCATGTAATGCTTAGTGAAGTCTGAAGTCTAGACTGTCACATGGCCCAAGGATTTGTTAGACTTGTTAGATTAATCACTCAGGCACTATCCAATCTAATGGTAAACCCAATTTATATACCCTACTAAAGAGTAGGGTTAGAATAGTGCTAGGATATGAAACCCCAGGTCAAATTCCTCTTAAAGAACCCATGAGGAGGTGATGAACTCCCACTCACAAACCAATGTAGAAAATAAATAAATGAAAGAATGAGGACATTTTTGAGTCACCTAAGACATTAAAAATAAGAGGAGAGAATATGTGACATTTATTTAGTTTTTTAACTCAACAATAAGTAAAACAATGTGTTTTTGGTCACCTAAGTTCCCTAAAAGAGATAAGGGGAGACCATATGCTCAAGGTTTTAAGAAAATAAAACTAAGTGCTAAATAAATAACACCATGTAACATGCTCTTAGGATCTCTAAGTCTAATGTGCTTGATCTTTTTAAAGCACCAATTGAAATATGAATGAAGTTGGCCTTTTTTTAACTTTGAAAGTTGTTTTCAAGGTTTTAAAGCACCAAATTAAGTGTGAAATGGTCTTGTTAATGCTAAAAACACCTTTCATTCACTTAATTCCATAAAACAAACATTAGATGATTGAGTTTACTTGATTAGATTACATAAACAAATTAAAATTCAAAATTTTTGAAGTCTTAGGTTTTTGGTCTCAATCAATTTTACTATTTAACAAAATACTTTTTCCATGTTTAGGAACCTACAAAAGAAACATACAACAAACAAAAAAATAGACAGAGATAATTTTACCGATTATAAGGATTATTTCACTGATTTTTAGAGACAATTTTATTGTTATGATAAATTTGCCAAATAAAATGACAATTTTTCCAATTAGAGTGGTAATTTCATTAAAAGTAACACAAATTTTCTATAGGTAGAAAATTGAACTTTGAACATTTTCACCAAAGTATAGAACATTTTCATTGCAGAACAAGATAATACAACCAAGAAGGTAATGTGAACATTTTCATTGAAACTCAGGAAATGGACTATGTCTAACATAAAATGAATTCATTAAAAGTTCTGACAATTTCACCAATGGAAAAAAACTTACAATGAAGCAGAAGAAAACAAAGATGATTTCATTTCTCATAGAAATGATTTTTCCAATTAACAGAAAAGGAAAGATGATTTCTTCATTCTTAGGGATGAATTCATCGATACATAGACAAACATAAAACATGGCATTTTTAGGAAAAAAGAATTAAAACAAGGTCAATGGTGAGTTTTTCTTGGCTCCTAAGAGGTCCAAAAATGCTTTTATGATGAGTGTGGGGTACATGGTCCCACCAAAGGTGCCATTAAGTATGCAATAGGAATCCAAGGGAAAAGATGTGCTAGTCTATTGTTAGTAAAATTAAATATATAAAAAAAAGATTTAGACAAATCATTCCCAAGCCTAGATATTAGGGGAAGCTTGATGATAATAAGACCAAATGAAAAGACAACTAAAAGGACAAAAGACAAATCACTTTTACCTTCCTTGTATCTTCAAATCACTTGTTAAATGGTAGTTGGTTTCTTCAACTTGTTCCCAAATTAGAGTCTTTATTGGTTATCTTGCTATGTAGGTAACACCTCCCCTTTTTCCACTATGGTTTTGACTTTGGCACTTACATTATTATAGGCACTTACATCCAATGTGAGGATGAATTTAGGATGTTCAGTGATTTCGAAGCTTAGTTTGCATAGTTTGGTAGAAATTAGTTTGAAATCCATTTTGGACATGAATGTGGCTAAAAAGGAGTGTCTATAAATATCAATTCTTATCTTTGCCTCACCTCAAATAGGGTGCATATTAGTAGTGACATATCATAGAGGCATGTTCTCCACACTTAGCACAATTTTCTTCTTCAGTAGGGGCATGCTTTAGAAGCATGTTCTCTACACTCATTTAATATATTTTACTTATATTAGTTTTTAGATTAAATGGGTGCATGTTACATGGGCATGGTTTTTACACATTCACAATTCTTAGATTCAGTGTAGGCATGCTTTGGAAACATGTTCTCCACACCTATTTAGTATTCAACATCTCTAGATTAAAGTGGGTCCATGTTTTGGAAACATGTCCTCCACATTGGTACTTATATAAATTTTCATATTTCTCCATATAGTAGAGGAATGCTTTGAAATCATATTCTACCCACTTACATAATTATCCAAATTGGCCAAAGCACACAGTTATATGATTCATATTCATAGTCATGGTAAAATTCTATACATTAGTACTATTATTATACATAGTTTCAACATGAGACATATCTAAGGTGTATATGATATGACACATGTGCACTTCATATTAAAAAATATAAATAAGTTTTAGATTCCAATTTTTTTATGGACTGTTACCATATCAATACGTTTTCATACTGATACCCCATAAAATTTAAAGAACTTTATTCAGCCAATCTGTATACACATAATATTTTCAAATTTTATCAAATACTGACACTTTAAATCTTGTAGGAACCCATAAAGGCTCAATATATATAAGAGTACACCCTAAGGGGTGAACTAAGAAAGGGGTGTGTAGACTATTAGTGTTTTGTAAGATTGTTGTCCATTTTGCCACTTTCCATCTACACACTCATCTCCTAAAACCATTAACCCTAAGCTTATTCTTCTCAATTCTATCCATTCCAGTAATTTTACTCTTTCCATCCTCCTTTTCTTACCTTAATTTACTTTTGGATTGTTAGTTGTATTAGGTCAACCATGGTTGACCCTATATAGTTTAGGGGTATTTTTAACTTTTTAGGTTTTTTATCCTTTCAGCCAACCTAGCTCAGGCCTAGTGAATTATCCTTGAAAACATATAGGGTCGACCATGGTTGACCCTATACAACCAAAATTTTTAGAAGGATTTAAGGCAATCTCTACATATATATACAATTTTATTTCCAACCATTTAAGATAAGATAATCGAAGAAAAATAAGTGCAAAGAAATATTTGATTATTGACCATTTTACTTGAAGAATAAATCTTAGGGTTCAATACTTTCTTTGGAGATACATATATTATCTTGTAGAGAAGTCTTTTAGATACATAGATAGGTTGTGTAGCATAGAGCTGATTTGTCTTTGTTATCCTTACATACCACAACAATCTCTTGTGACGCACATCGGCCAAGGGAGAGATTGAGGCTCAATGAGTTCATCTTCAAAGTAAGTATTCCTAAATTTATTTTTCTTTTGTAAGAGTAGATAGATAATATAGTTATGTTTCTCTTTTATATGCATTAGGATTCTATATACATTTATGTGAGTATATGTCTTCTATTCATGTTTATTTTAGTTGTTTGTTTTATTTATAACCCCCACTTTGTGCAAAAATTTGGTGTGTACTAGATTAGATTTACTTTCTTGTTTATTAGACTTAAGTGAAATATCAAACCTTAGGACTCTTTTAGGGTTGTTACATGATTGTGTTAGACTATAAGATTTAGAACCCTACCTCACATGGTGCATTGTGATAAGTGATACCATAATTAGGTCTAGCGGATACCCATATTGGTCACACTCTTGCTTAACAAATGTATTTCCAATTAGAACTGTAGGTATGTTCTATCTTCTCTAAGCTAGGATTGATTTATAGATATGATGGATTTTTGATTGCATACATTGTAGTGAACCTGATGTGAAACTAACCCTTGAAAGATTTATTTAACTTTCTTTCATTATTTTTATCATATATTTGTCATACTGGATCAAGTTTGTCAACCTAGTTCTAATCTCTATGTGTAAGTTTTTAGGAACAGGTAACTAGATCGACTTAAACAAACTAGTATAAGTTTCCAGACTTCCATACTTCTAGTTCAAACTACTAGGTTGACCCAATCAACCCTGTACACTTTTAGGAATCCAAATTTAACTACTAAGTTGACAAGGGTCGACCCTGTACATTCTAGGTACTTAGTACTAGGATTCTACAAAGTTTGATTGACCCAGTCAAATTAGTTACCAGAGTTTTCAAATATATTCCAAGGTTATTGATTAGTAATATTCATTTTCAACATCTATAATCCAAAAAGGTTCCTTTGTATCTCATTGTCTCTTTCTTTTCTATCTTTCCTTTCATAGTTTGCAGTATTCAAAACTGCCCCTGCATAGTAAACTAGATTGACCTTGTCAACCCAATTCTATGTTCTGCGTGCTATCTAATTAATTGGTTAACCCTAGTTAACCTTGTTCATTTTTAGACCTTGATTCCATAGTACAGGTTTGACCCTATCAACCCTATTCTATATTTTGTGCATATAGTGTCAACACTATACCTTGTATCAAGTTAGAATTAATCTCTATACGCCAGTAATTAGTTCACACCTTTCTTTTCTTATTGCTTGCATGCTTAGAATAGTTCACATAGTCTAATTAGGGGGTTTTTAATTAACCGTTTAGTTTTAATATTTCTATTTTATGCACACATAGGCAAATCACAAAAACTAAACAAGTATTTTAACATTTATCTACCTAAGACCAACCTACTTGAATTTTATCACCAAGGGGGAAACAAACTTGATACTCTAGTAAAGTATAAATCATGGTTAATGGTATATTATGGATAAAAACCTAACACCCTTAACTTTGTGGTGTGTGAGGTAAGGGGGTAGGCCCCAATACTAAGCCTGTATCATTGCCACTATAGTCCCTTTTAGCCCAAACTACCTGAAACCATCCTTAGATTGTTATCTAGTTCTTTGATTTACAAAAAACTTCCCATCACATTTAAAATCATTTCTTAATAATCTAATAAAACATTCAAGTTGACCAATTATTTAGCTCTTTACTTTTCAAGTTGATTATCATGGACTTTCTATTTGATGATAATTCTATGTTGCAGTCAGTAGACATGATTAATTTTACCAACCCTCATAAGTTTTCCCATAGATAGAGTAGGGATCCTCTCTTAAATGTTAGTAATGTTTATATTTCCACTCACATAATTAACTATGGGACCCCTCCTAATACCTATTCATAACATAATACTCTTTTCTCATTAGAAGATCAACCTGAATTAGAGTATACTCTTGAAATGCTCTTCTTTATCTCTAAATTTTCTCAACATTGAGGAAAGGATCCTTATACCATTTACAATCTTATGATTAGTGGTCAAGTTGAAGAGCCTCATTCATCTACTCCTACATTCTCAACTAGATTAGGTGGTACCACTTTATTTTATTCCCAACCTCTTCCTTTGATTATGACCCCTTCTCATACCATGACCTCTTTTTCTTTAACATCTTCCACTTCCATGCCTAGTATCTCTACTAACATGGCAGGTTCTACATCTAGTGGTCCTCTCTTGAGATCCACTATCCTTAATCCATCTACTAGTGCTTTGTTTTCTACCCAAGGTGTTTCTATTCAAATTTTGCTTTTAATTTCAAGGAAGAATTAAGAAACTTAAGAAAGAATGGTCAAGGCTTGATGTGTACCTGGATATAGTCTACGCACAGTAATCCAGATGCTGTGAGTACTCCTCTTTGGCTGTGGAGGAATGACACCTGCAAAGAAAAGAAGCTTGGAGAAAAGAAGGTGTTAAATAGATAGATGGTGGGTTGTCAAGCGAAAGCTTGATCCCAGAAGTATGAAAACTTCCTTAAGGGATATAAACCCACTAATCAATAAAAAGAAGTGTCTGATAAACAATAGAATGATAAAGAATTCAAATGATAAAGAAATGGAATGAAAAAGAGAAGCAAAGACTTACTTGAAAGAAGCTGTCGAACTGGTCACAGTCGTTGGCATCGGTTGGTCAAGGTGCCGACGTTGGTTAATCTACCGATGTCAGTTGGGGTAGTGACCGGCATCGGTAGAGGCAAAGGTCTTTGGATGAGGTCTGGGTTGGTCTGTGGTCTATGCCTTGTGGAAGATGTGCTACTGATGATTCCCGTACCTACTATTGATGTAGCCTGTGTGGAGAACCTGTTGCTGATAGAGAACCTTGAAAATATTGCTGCACCTGAGGGAGAGAGTGAGAGGCTTGATTGAGAGATTTCACAGATTGACGGATGGTCGAAGACTAAAGATTGAAGGATTCGTTAGTTTCTTCTAGAGATTCACTAATTTCTAATTGGGATCCTGAAAGAGTTTGAAAAATTGGTTAAGTATAACTGACATCGGCAATTCCGCCGGCGTTGGCCGACAATTGACCGATGTCGGCGGGGTTAGCATGGGAAAAAAGAGCGACTAAGCCCGTTTTTCATCTGCCAAGTGCACTATCTGTTGGAGAATGTCGAGGGTTGGGCTAAATACGCACGAGAGTTTGTTAGGCAGTTAGAGAGAAGTAGGAATAGGTCTTGGGTGAGTCATAGGATGAGAATTAGTCTAAGGTGAGGTGTCCTAGGCGAGGTGTCATGGGTGATGTGTCCAAGGAGGGGAGGTTAATTCAAAATAAGTTAATTATTTTAAATTAGTAATTGTTAGGAATGGGTTAGGAATGGACTAAGGGGGAAAGTGACCAAGGGTTAGACACTATTTAGGTGTCAACATTTGCCCCTTTTTGTCTTGTTGGTTGCTTTAAACGAATTGCAAGACAAAAATAGGAGTTGGTTGCCCCGGGTATGGGATAAGGTTGATTTCGTCTTGTTGGTTGTTCAAGTGAACTGCAAGACAAAAATAGGTGAGAGTTGGTTGTCCTGAGTATGGATGAGGTATCCCCCCTCAAAGTAGGAGTCGAGAAAAGGGAACTTGGAATCGGGTGCTGATTTGACAGAGTGGATGAAAAGGATGAAGATAGAGTGAAAACGCTGCAAAAGTTGTGATTGCGTGTACACCACTTCACGAGGATGGTCAGGTCAAATTGTCACAGGTCGAGGGTCAAAGAGTGCCAAAATTGAAATAATCGGTCCCCACCATTTAGTCATCTGTTGATTGGGTTATTCAATTGAAGCTGAAGCTCCAACGGGTCATTGTGTTCCAGGTATCCCAGGCTTAGGAAGTGCTCCCAAAAACATGAAAAAGTCACAAGTAGTGCGGATTAACTGGCTTGTGATCCTATACTTGTGAAGGTCAAAAGTGTGCACACAATTTTGCTAACCAATCATGAGGTAGCATACATGCAAAAGACAACCAAGGCAAAATTGCTTTGGAAGTAGTCGCGGTTTTAGGAGATGGGCACGACTCCAAGGTTTGGTGGTCGATGGATGGAGGCAAAAGTGATCTTCAAGTGTGCCCCAGGGGGCCAAAATGACGTGGTTTAAAGGACTGACTAATGTGGGGCATGATTTTGGTCATTTTAAAGAGGGATGAAGTTTGAAGGCCGCCGACATCAGTTATATAACTGATGTCAGTGGGCAAAATAGGCTGACGTCGATAGAAATCGGCCGACATCGGCGGCATAGGGCACGACTCTACTGACATCGACGGTCTGCCAAATTCAACAAAACTAGATTGGCGACCCACCAAAAGTCATTTGCAATTTGTCCAAGTGAAAAAGTGAGCTCTAGAGTTTAGTGATTGAAAGTGACTCCAAGTTGATCATTGCAGCAGCGTGAGGTGGCAGATAGGCATTTGTGGAGAGAAGGAGGCGATTAGACGCTGTAAAGATGCGTGTGAGCCAGGTGAAGTGTGCAGAGTCATTGGCATAGAAGAGATGGTAGAGGGGAGTAGAGTGTCAGGAATCTAGAACAACAAACATGCTTTGATCCCACTTTTCAAGATGCGAAACCGAAAACATACAATTGATTACCAAACTTCAAGCAACTTAATATGCGGAAATAACCAGAATCACCAAGTAACTAGAATTCAGAATAACACAGCATATGAGAGACAATACACAACTTGTATTAACACTTTATACAGAAAAGAATACAATAAAGAAGATGCCACTTCTTCTCCACCACCTTACAGAGGTTTCCCACACCTCAAGTGAACAATAATTCTTCTCCCCAAAGCTCTCCCTCTCACAGGTCTCAACACCCAACTCAAATACAGAGTTGGTGTTCACCTCCCATGCTCCACGCACAACACAAGTGCTCCACGCACTCCACAAGCACTCCACGTGCTCCACAAGTACTCAAGGTACTTCAAGTAGATCTCCCATGAATCTGCAACAACCTACAATTCAACAGACCATACTTATGGAAGGAACTTCCTTGCCTTCCTCTTGCTCTATCCGAGTACACACCTATACTCCAAGTAGATCTTGCCTGATACTACTCCCTGTTGTGTTGCTGTCTATATGACCTTGCACACCTGCAAATCAAACAACGGTTCTACTCACCTGTGAACCTCGACCTTGCACACACATACACCTGCAGATCAACGATCTTACTTACCATGTAGATCTCCTATATAGGCCATGCAACTGTGACCAAGATCCTACACTCTTGAAGAACCCAGCTAGCTCTCCAATCCAGCACCAACACACTTGGTACTGTGGCACTAGGAGGAACAGACCATTGCTCTACCTCACACACAGAAGGAGCTTATAATTATGCTCTCTTACTCCCTAGCACACTTTTCCAATACAACCATGAGTCTATTATATAGATCTCATCAAACAATAATTAGACATCTAATTACAATAATTAGATCCGCAGTTATGAGTCTAAAATTAGATCTCTTCATGCAAACACTTGGTTCGTTAGCTAACTGCCCGTAAATAGCTCGCAGTCGAACCACACAGGCGACCGACGTCGGTCCCTGTCTACCTGGAGGTGACCGACGTCGGCCGATATATGACTGACGTCGGTTGCTTCCCTATGCTATCCTGCCGACGTCGGCTGATCAGACCGACCCCAACTTCTCTGCAACTCAGCAACCTTCAGCAACCTCCTCTCCTATTTGCATCAGTGAAGCTTTTAGCTCCATAATCCTAACAATCTCCCACTTGGAGATAAATAGCTGCACTGTACCTGTACTGTACTCTGTCTAATCTGTTTCCTGGTTTGTATCCCTCTTCAAGCTCCAACCTGAAGACAACCCACCACACAACCTGTGATGTACCTCCTGTCATCCGAGTACCTACCACATCCAAACCTACAACACCTGTAGTGAAGTCCTGACCCTGCATAGCAACACCTGCTGCCAGTCCCTCTCAGAAAACCTGAGAACCCACTTCCCCGAATTGGCTCCTAACTCTGACAGCTCCCACTGCATGGGAATACTCAGGTCTATACCAGACCTCATGTGATTTTGGACACTGTCCCTGTCCAGCCCTTAGTGTGCTCCGGTTCTGCATCCCGAACCTCGTCAACACCTGATTCACATCAGCTCCCACTCGAGACAAAATCAACCTGTGATCTCCATGCCTCCCATGTCAAAGAATTCCGCTGCTCCAAACTCCTCCTGACATGCCACTGAACTAATCTTACCCTTAGCTCAGCAAAACCCTATATGTACACCCCTGATAGCTAGCATACTATCCACATACAGCAACAGAATGATGTTGCAATCATCATCCCCCTGGTAAGTCAAAACACAGTAGTTACCTGACACTGATTGAAGCCATGCTTCGTCCTCCACCTATCAAACCTGGTACCACTGTCCTGCAGCTCCACAAGACCATATGCCTGGTCTTCCGTCTCACGTATCCGTTCTCTCTATTCTTCTACTAAGGCATCCATTTGTCTCTGTGCTTCAATCTAGCTGGCAAACCTACCAAGACTCCCGTCTGGTTCTGCATCTTAATCCTGCCTAGCTCACACCTGTTTCCTGGATCCTTCCTGCTATAAAATCAGCAACAAGTATGAAGAAGAGGAACATGAATTTGAGGGCCTACTTATGCCTTTAGTCCTCCGTATGGGTGTTTGAGACTCCTTGACAGCATGCTGTCCACCCAAAATTCATTACAGTGACCGACCTCGGTCACTCCACAGTCTGCATCCGACCGACGTCGGTTCCATGCGTCTGTACCTGACTACCAACCTGCCAGCGCTGGTGTCCCTGCTGCCGACGTCGGTCCTCCTGACCGACATCGGTCTTACATACTGCCGACGTCGGTCCCATGACCGACGCCGGTCTTACCCTGCCCGACATTGCCGGCTTCGGTCTACACATGACCGACATCAGCACCTGTCTGTTCGACGCCGGTTCCTCCTAACCGACGCCAGTGTCTGTGTTCGCCTGTGAGTGATGACTTTTTACCCGCGAGCTCCTTTAGATCAAAACCCATGTGCAAACTGCTCTGCTCAGATGTATCCAGCCTCATCCACTGAACTCTGTCTGCCATCTCCTCCAAGAACACCAAGGCTTTCCAGTTCTTAAGCCTATCAAATATATCTGTCTTCCACTTAAGAACATGCATCTCCTTCCTGCTCATGTGACCAAGCCTATGAAGCCACGTCTCCGCAATAGAATAAGAATCAGTAATATAAACAAGTAGATAAAGTATACCTGTTTTCTTACCACTAGCTAATTCAAGTGCATCTACTGTGAGAGCTCTTGTGCATCTCTCATCACCCAATCTTTCTAAAGAAATTAGCCAAATCTCCAAACCTGGGACCTGCATGACCTTCATCAACACCTGTGTGTTGGCCGCCTGCAATTTCAGCTTCACTTCCCCTTTGCCAATTCTTTGGCAAGGCTTACCAGCTCCTCTACCTGGGGCTGCATGGAAAGAGGCAACCGAATCTTTTATCCAAGATTCAACTTTATCCAAGAAACCTGAAAACACATCCTGTGCAACACCTGCAACATCTGTATCTTCAATTTCTTCATGCTGATCTGTTACCAACCAACAATATTCTTTTACCTGCTCTTTCTTTCCATAGGACCGTGAGTAATCGTCTGTGCTTTTCAACTCCTCCATTCTTAGCTTACTTTGATCTGTCGTTGCTCTACTCCCACTCAATCAGAAACCCCTGAGAGTGCCCTGTAACCAAAACACAACCTACTTCCTGCAACCTTAGCTCTGATACCACTTGTCAGGAATCTAGAACAACAAACATGCTCTGATCCCACTTGTCAGGATGCGAAACCGAAAACATACAATTGATTACCAAACTTCAAGCAACTTAATATGTGGAAATAACTAGAATCACCAAGTAACTAGAATTCAGAATAACACAGCATATGAGAGACAATACACAACTTGTATTAACACTTTATACAGAAAAGAATACAATAAATAAGATGCCACTTCTTCTCCACCACCTTACAGAGGTTTCCCACACCTCAAGTGAATAGTAATTCTTCTCCCCAAAGCTCTCCCTCTCACAGGTCTCAACACCCAACTCAAATACAGAGTTGGTGTTCACCTCCCATGCTCCACGCACAACACAAGTGCTCCACGCACTCCACAAGCACTCCACGTGCTCCACAAGTACTCAAGGTACTTCAAGTAGATCTCCCATGAATCTGCAACAACCTGCAATTCAACAGACCATACTTATGGAAGGAACTTCCTTGCCTTCCTCTTGCTCTATCCGAGTACACACCTGTACTCCAAGTAGATCCTGCCTGATACTGCTCCCTGTTGTGTTGCTGTCTATATGACCTTGCACACCTACAAATCAAACAACAGTTCTGCTCACCTGTGAACCTCGACCTTGCACACACATACACCTGCAGATCAATGATCTTACTTACCATGTAGATCTCCTATATAGGTCATGCAACTATGACCAAGATCCTACACTCTTGAAGAACCCAGCTGGCTCTCCAATCCAGCACCAACACACCTGGTACTGTGGCACTAGGAGGAACGCACCATTGCTCTACCTCACACACAGAAGGAGCTTATAATTATGCTCTCTTACTCCCTAGCACACTTTTCCAATACAACCATGAGTCTATTATATAGATCTCATCAAACAATAATTAGACATCTAATTACAATAATTAGATCTACAGCTATGAGTCTAAAATTAGATCTCTTCATGCAAACACTTGGTTCGTTAGCTAACTGCCCGTAAATAGCTCGCAGTCGAACCACACAGGCGACCGACGTCGGTCCCTGTCTGCCTGGAGGTGACCGATGTCGGCCGATATATGACCGACGTCGGTTGCTTCCCTGTGCTATCCTGCCGACGTCGGCTGATCAGACCGACCCCAACTTCTTTGCAACTCAGCAACCTTCAGCAACCTCCTCTCCTGTTTGCATCAGTGAAGCTTTTAGCTCCACAATCCTAACATAGAGGACCTGCGAGAGGTCCACCACTAGTGGCACCCATCATGCCACCACATCAGCGATGCTAGGACGAAGTAGAAGGGTCTCTAAACCCTATTTTGATGCTTTTTGTTTTGAATTTAGTTTTTTGAATTTTTGTTGTTTGAGGTAGAAATCGAGGGGGAGGGTAGCTAGGAAGGTGGGTGAAGGGTCTAAGATAGCTTAGGAGTCATTTTGAGAGGGTTTTGGGGGGGTTTAGAGGTTAAAATGGGGAAGCCCTAATTTTTAGGGTGCACCCCGTTTGGCCCTAGGGCCGAACCAGTCACCGACGTCGGCGAGTTCACCGGCGTCGGCCGACCAGCGACCGACATCAATCGCTAACTTGTCGACGTCGGTCACTAGGTGACCAATGTCAGTCAGGTGAGTGTCATCACCGACATGATAACCAATGTCAGTGGCTACCTGGTTAGAAAGGGTGGAAAAAAAAGTCAATTCAAAAGGTCGAAGCTATGCCAAGGGCTTCCCGGGTGTCGAGTTAGGCATAAATGGTCAGAATGGTTGGTAGAATAGGAAAAGTAGCAATAGTTTTAACATGAGATTGATTGTGTATGGATGTAGGTGAGGCAGACCTTAATGCTGTAGGATCGGCTCCTGACCTTACTGACGTGGATGTGTAGAGGCATGATGATCGAGGAGTGGGCGCAGATGAGCACAGTGGGGCTAGGCAGTCCTGATGATGATTGGCATCACAGTCTATGCATTACCAAATGTAGAGGGAGGCAGGTTCTTGGTGGCCATGACTAAGGTTTTGATGGACATGTTGGAGCAGCAGACAGTGTTCGCTTGGGTGCCCATCTTTTTGGCCCAAGTATACAGGGAGTTATGGGGCATCAGTCAGCGGCGACGGTATAGCCTTTGTGTTGGCCACCTTTTACACTACTGGGCATACGAGCACATTATGGTTACCCGACCTCTCGGCCTCCCAGTGGTGATCCAGGCTGGCTTTAGGGTTGGGTTTAGGCGATGGCATGAGATGATGGCACAGACGTGGGTAGATGGAGTGGTCAGGGATAGTGATCACTACTGAGGCATACTGGATGCCCTGATTCTAGTAGATATCATTTGGAGACCATACTTGGTATATCCAGCGTTCAGAGACTAGGGTGAGCAGATGGTTAGGATGCAGAGTAGATGATGGGTCAGAGGGAGGCGAGCCAGTGAGCTCGAGAGGATCCCGGCTAAGAGAGTGTGGTGTCAGTATGGGCTGCTACAGGATGTACCTCCTGCATTTCCATAGTACAGGTAGGATGACATAGAGATGCCACTCCCATTGCCAGAGGAGACAGAGGAGCCAGATTTTGAGGAGTTGCTGGCAGGACCTGGGATAGCTGACCTAAGTTGTACAGAGGCCTACACGACATGGTGGGCAGGGCAGTATAGAGGGATACAGGTGGGTCCCCAACCAGATCTACAGGCTGTCACGAGGGAGTGGGATACAGCCCATGAGGAGAGGGACATTGCATGGTAGGAGAGAGACGTAGCTCAAGCCCAGGTCTCAGTTTTGTAGGGACAGCTGGTAGGGGTTACAGGGCAGTTGGCAGAGATGACAGGTCAGGTGGCAACATTGATAGGATAGGTCACACTAGTACAGGGACAGTTGGCTGTAGCCCAGGCACAGGCAGTGGTAGGTCAGAGATTTGGAGGGTAGGGGCCATGGTAGTAGCCATCTCAGTAGCCAGCATTTTCACAGGGGGCAGGACCATCGGTATCAGTGCACCTAGGCCAGCCATAGCCACAGGGGTCAAGACAGGGCACAGCAGCAGGGTAGATGGGTCCATCGCAGACTGTATCTCTAGTGAGATATAGTGATGCACTAAACGAGATCACATATTATGAGAGGGTCATCAGGGGGTTCCCTCAGATACAGTGATACTCAGAGATGTGGGTGGAGCAGAGTCGACAGAGGTCTATGTCTCGAGCGATGGCTTTAGGGTCTCATAGATGGCACAGATCAGAGGGGGGAGAGGATACAACATCTTCCCAACCACCGCCACCACCACCACAGCCATAGCCTTGAGGGCAGACCTAGAGATGTATTTTTTTGATGTATATACTGGCCTGCGAGCTGAAGACGAGAGATGTATGATGAGAGAGAGAGACAGACATAGATTGTGTCTTATTGTATAAAACTATTTGTGATATATATATATATATATATATATATATATATATATATATATATATATATATATGATGAGCATCGTTGATTTAGTGACATGTGTAATAAGAAAATGTATGGATGTGTTTTGATGTTTTATGACATTTTGATGTGATGCATGTGTTGATATTATGTGTTATGCGTATGATGCTATGATGAAAATGAATGTGATGATGACAATGTTTATGAAATGGTTATATAATGATGTTGATTGATTGTGGATGATAGATTATATGATGATGACTTTAGATTAGATGATGATAGATGTGATATTTAATATTTAACTGGTGGATGATATGAGATGGATGAAATTTATGACTAATGACTTATGTTGTTATAATGAAAATGAGAGTATACTAATGATTATGTGAATATGTGATTGACTATGCTATGATTGACAGGTGACGAGAGAAGGAGATGGAAGAAAGTGACGAAGAAAATGGCCGAGCTAACCCCAAAAGACCCCATGTCAACTGAGTGCTGCCTACATAGCCCCTGTCGTTAGGGCCTCAGGCCAATGTAGTTCTCCCAAGAAGGGAGGAAAAAGATTGAAGTGGTTGATTTTGGTCATAATAAAAATATAGCACTTCCCATATGTCTGAGGGTGCGTGCTTGAAATGACAAGAATATGATGCTACAGCCTTTTCCAAATGGTGTATTCTGTAACATAAGTCAGAGTTTTTCATCCCTAGCAACTATCCATATTCGTGATGGATGTTTGCTAAAAATGAATTGAGGTCTATTTATGCTTCAGCAAGTATTGGTTTATGCTTGACATAAATTGTGTGGTTGATAGTTTCCATGTGTATTGGTGTCCATAGAAACTATGTGAAATGGACTAGGATGATGGCATAATGTTCTGTTGTTGGTCTGAAAATGTTTTGGTTAAGTGTGACCAAAATGTGGAAGATAAGTGAAAGGCACGTTGCTCTTTCATTGACAAAGACTAGAAAGACAACATAGATAGGGGTTGTTAGAACCAAGAGCCCCATTTATGCGTTGCGTCATTGACCATAGTTATGTTAGAGCGGTAATCAAATCTCTTTTGACATTAAAGTGAGCTCGAAGTCCCTTGAGTAAGTGATATGATAGGAGGAAAAGGGTAACCCATTTTTAGAGTATGGATAACTTTGCCCCTTTTTATAGGAGACCCTGAGACAACTACAAGTCAAGTCCATGACCCAGTTTTTTTTTTTTTTTTTTTTTTTTTAGAGCGGACCGATCAATATGGGAAGTCCACATAAAGATGTCATTTGTTTGGTGGTCATTTGTGAAGCTGATCGATGCGAGAAGCTTCTAAGACAAGTGCTGTTTGTAGCAAGATTTAGTCATAGCCATTCTTCGAGGGAGTGGTCTATACTTTGCTTTATAGATTTTGAATAGCTGTCCTTCGAGGGAGCAGTCTATTAGCTACAACAATTATATTATAGCTATCCTTCGAGGGAGCAGTCTGCTTTTTGATTTGATTTTGTGACCATGGATATTTTAACATCTTGATTTATTTTTGATAGAATATTTAGTCATGGACAAGACTTATAGAAGATCAAGGTCTCCCTTTTATTAGGACAAAGCATCCATACGTCATAAAAGGATTGTAGAGGATTTTGTTAAGGGAAAAAGGATGAAATGGATTAAGGATAAAAAGGACAAGGAATGCTCAAGGGACGAACTCAAGTTAAATGTCAAGTGGATGAGTACTCGACTAATAGTAGAATGGTTGTAGATGCAAAGCATTAAGAGGCTCAGGTTCTGGTCTACCTTCAAGAGAAGACAGACGATAAGTCCCTGATCCATACTTGTGCATTATGATATAAGGTCTGAGCCAATTAGGAGTGAATTTACCTCGTCTACTCCATTCCATATTGGTCACATGTTGGTTCTCTTTGAGGATGAGGTCTCCGATATTGAAATATCGTTCTCTCAGAGTTTTATTATAAGCGCGTTTGATGCAATTTTGATAGACATGGAGATGATTGAGGGCAGCGAGACGACGCTTGTCGAGTAACTCAAGTTGAGCTAATCGATCTTGACAAAAGTCATCATTAGAAAGAATTTCATGGAGTGAAATGCGAAGAGATGGGATTTGTACTTCGAGAGGTAAGACAGCTTCTGATCTGTACACTAGAGAAAATGGAGTAGCACCTGTAGAGGTTTGGATGCTAGTGCGATAAGCCCACAAAGCGAAGGGAATATGAATGTGCCAATCCCTTCCAATGTCGTTGACCACCTTCATGAGAATTTTAGTTAAGATTTTATTAGAAGCCTCAGCCTACCCATTTGCTTGTGGGTAGTAAGGTGAAGAAAAGCTGAGTTTGATGCCAAATGAGTCACAGAGTTTTTGGACGATCTTGTTTTTAAAGGACTTGCCATTGCCGGTGATGATTTTATGAGGTACACCAAAACGACAGATGATGTGGGTGTTGATGAAGTCGACAATCTTGTTGGCTTTTGTGGAGACAAGAGGAATAACTTCCACCCATTTAGTGAAATACTCGGTGGCAGTGATGATGGATTGATGATGAAGAGATGAATGAGGGTTAATTTTGCTGATGAGATCTAAGCCCCATTGTGAAAAAGGCCAAAAATCCTGAGTGACTTGTAAGGCGTGACTAGGGAGATGAAGAAAGTTAGCATGCTACTGACACTTGATGCAATGCCGAACATAATCGCTACAGTCTTGATGAAGAGTGGGCCAATAATAACCCAGGCGAAGGATGCGCTTGGCAACCGAGTTACCACTGAAGTGCCCACCACAAATCTCGTCATGGGCTTGTTTAACAGCATGAGAAGCTTTAGTGGAGTTTAAACAACGAAGAAGAAGGCCGTTAAAACCTCTTTTATAGAGAAGGCCCCCTAGCATGGTATAGCGAGTGGTGCACTTGATGAAAGCCCACCGTGCATTGCTAGAGAGGTTGGGAGGAATGAGAGAATGAGTCAAGTAGTCCTCAAGTTGTTTATACCATACATCTTGTGAACTAGAGTCTATGGTGTGGATGAGATTGATGTCAGTGGAAATGTATGAAGGTAATGGCAGATGATGTACCATGACATAAATTCTTGATGAGGATGATGATGAAGAAGGAATATGAGGGGCGAGAGAAGCCATGGTGTCAACAAACTCATTCATAGATCGAGGAATAGTCTGTAATAAGTGATGGTCGAAAGATGCTAGAAGAGTGTCAACACGGTGCTTGTACCTTTGTAAAATTTCATTTTTACAAAGATATGAACCATTGATTTGATTAACGACAAGTTGTGAGTCACCGAAGATGCTGATGGTCTTAATGTTTAAAGAAAGGGCAGTTTGAAGTCCCAAAATTAAGGCTTCGTATTCGGCCATATTATTGGTACATTCAAAGTCAAGTTTAAAAGATAGAGGCATGGGTTCACCTTCATAGGGAATGAGGATGACCCCCGCACCCCCACCGAGTTGACATTTAGAGCCATCGAAAAACATTGTCATTTGATAGAATGTGTCATCAGTGGAGAGAGTGGCGATAGATTCATCAGGAAACTTGCACTGTGAAGGTTGATTGTCAGGAAGAGGGGCATCTGCTAGTTGGTCAGTGATTGTTTGCCCTAAATAGTGTCTATATTTGCCCCTTTTATAGATTTTTGCTAGACAAATCCTAAGTCAAATTCAGCAAGAAGCATGAGCCAACGAGCCATATGCTGGTTTTGATATGGTTTGGAATGCATGTATTTGAGGGGATTAGTGTGGGTGACGACAAAGGTTTTGTGATTGAGAAGATAGTGACGGAGCTTGGTAGTGGCAAAGACTAATGCCAAACAAAGTTTTTTGGTATGAGTATACCGAGTTTCATAGTCGACAAGTGTTCGGCTTATGTAATAGACTGCTTGCTCATGGTGTTGCTCGTCTTGATGCATGATCATGGCACCTAACGAATGATTGGTTGATGAGATGTAGAGGTAGAAGGGTTGGTCATCTTTTGGTGGAATAAGGACTGGTGGAGAAACCAAATAGCGTTTGAGGGCATTAAAAGCCTCTTGGCAATCTTTATCCCATTTAAAGGAGATGTCTTTCTTGAAGAGGTGATGAAAGGGCTGGCAACGGTCATAAAGCTGTGAAATGAAGTGGCGGATGGATTGGAGCTTTCCTTATAGGCTGTGGAGTTGCTTGAGATTAGTTGGATATGGCATTTCGAGGATAGCACAGATTTTGGCAGGATCTATCTCGATGCCACAAAAAGAGACAATGAATCCCAGGAGCTTTCCTGAGAGGACCCCAAAGACACATTTCTTGGGGTTAAGACAGACCTAGTACTGAAGAAGGTGAGAGAAGATTTTGAGGATAGTCAAATGGTCGCGACGAAGCTTAGACTTGCCAAGCAGGTCATCGACATAGTCCTCCATGATTTTATGGAGGAGATCATGAAAGATGTAAGTCATGGCACGCTGATATGTGGCACCTGCATTTTTCAGACCAAAAGGCATGACTCGATAGCAAAAAGTTCCCTATGGTGTAATGAAGGTGGTTTTGTGCTAATCTTCTGGTGCAATCAAGATTTGGTTGTATCCTGAAAATCCATCCATGAGCGATAACATCTCATGGCCAGCCATAAGATCAACAAGTTGGTCAATGTTTGGAAGAGAAAAGTCATCCTTGGGACAAGCTAGATTAAGGTTACGATAGTCTGTGTAGATCCGGATTCCCCCCAGTCGCCTTGGTGACAGGAACGATGTTGGAGACCCACTGTAGATAATCGATGGGTTGGATGAAGGAAACAAAAAGAAGGTGCTGAAGCTCTTCTTTGACAAGACGTGTAATACGAGAATGCATTTTGCAAAGCTTTTGCCTAACAGGCTTAGCCTCTAGGTTTGTGACAATGTTAGGGTCGATGCCAGGCATGTCAGCATAGGTCCAGGCAAAGGCTTTGCGATTGTCTGAGAGAAATGTGGTATAGTCGATCTGCTCCTGGGTGTCTAAAGATTAACCACTCTTTAAGACTTGAGGAATGTCAGAAGATGAAAGGTTAATGTCAATGGTTGATTCATTTAACATAACCTGTGTTTCAGAAGGAAGGGAGCGCTGAATGAAAGAATCATTGGCACCCATATAGGTAAGAATGGCATCGTTGTCTATGCAGTGGACTATGTTGATGGTTGCCGATTCATCATCTATCATGCTGGGATAAACGAGAGGGAGAGACTTGGGAACCCCGTTGAGCTGATAGGTTAGGGGTTCCAAGCAGATGGTGTTTATGCAAAAAAAAAAACTAGGAGGGATGGAAACCACTGACTCCATAGGTGAGGATGGAAGAATAGGTGAGTCTAGAAGAAATTGGTCAATGGTTGGTTCGGGGGAAAGGTTTATGGAAGCCTCAGTGGGTTCTTGGAAACCCAGTCCATACCGTTTCTTGGCATTATCATCATTGGGTATTTCGATAGGCTGATGGGAGCCTTGTTCGTAATGTCCAAAGCCAAAACCCTTCCATGCACACCTATAAAGGTAGGTATGTGCAAATGTGGGGTTGCTAAGAAAGGAGAAATTAGATGTGAATATTTGAGGCGAGGAGGAAGGATTTGATTCAGTAGGAGCTTGATCCAGCCCCCCATAGATGAGATTGGTTCGAAGGCTAGGAGGACCATAAAGAATGACCATTTCGATCCGACAGTCATAGCTTGGGTTTTGATGAAGCTGTCCATACTCTTGAGGAGTCTAGAACATGTCTAGAGTAAGGAGACAATATTCCCCTAGTGAAAGTCTTTGGAAGATGTCGTCCATGGGGTCCTTGGTTGTTAATTGAGAAGATGATGTGGTGGCAACCGCTATTTGTGTACTAGTTGATGCTTCTGCGGATGGAGACGATGTTTGGGTTGATGCCTTGAGCGGGATAAGAACATCATTTGGGCTATAGGTCATGTTACAAGTCTTAAAAGGGGATGGGTCAGCAGGAATGACATGGACTTGTTTGTCATGTTCAAATTTGACACAACGGTGAAGTGTTGAAGGGACGCAAGCCATGGCATGGATCCAGGGTCGCCCTAAGAGCATGTTGTATTGGAATTCTCCCTCAATAATGTAGAAGAGCTCTGGGATTGTGCGTGGACCAATGCGGATATGTAGGACAATAGTGCCAATAGTGTTAGCGGTGGTGTCATTAAAGGATCTAAGGATTGCGTCAATTTTCAATATGCAATTCTTGGGAAGGGCCAATTGGTTAAAGGTGTGGGAGGAAATGATATTAATGCTAGCGCCCCCGTTGATCATAACTCATTTAATACGGGTTCGATCTACGTAGGCTGTGATGAAAAGGGCGATGTCCTGATCTTCCAAGGTAGAGGTTGGAATTTTAGAATCACTAAAAGTGATGGAGGCGACGGGGGATAAAGAATGGACTAAGGCAGCTAGTGGTTGAGGGTCTTCAGGTTGGACTTCCACTGCCTGTAGGGCTTTGATTAAAGCCTGGCGATGCTGGGGGAGCTTTGGATAAGGTCATATAGGGTCATCTTCACAGGCATTTAGTGAAGTTATTTTATCATAGATTCTGTGATTGCCTCTGAAGAAGTGGGTTGGGACGCACCTAAGATGGAAATCTTGGGTTTCATTGGTTGAGGTGCCTGGACAAAAGGATAGGTCCAAGGAATAGTAGCTTTTTCTTTCGCCTTGTCCTTTTGTGACCTAGTGGTTATATGGATAGCATTGATTTCAAATATAGTAGGTGAGGAAGGGGTTATGGTATGTTGGTGAGATGTTGATGTGGTTGAAGAGGTTAGATGGGAAGGTGTCGAGGGTTGGTCAAGAGTGTCCTCAAGGAGAAGAGTGTCTTTCCCCATATAGCGGTGAATGACTGCCTTGAGGGCACAACAAGTCTCAGAATCGTGTCCTGGCGTATGATGGTATAAACAAATCTTTGTATCATCGAACCAAGAAGGTTTTAACCCGAGGGGTTGGAATGGCTTGATAGAAGGAAGGGTAATGCTAGAAGTCTGCAAAAGTTGGCGTAATATCAATGCATATGAACCTACTAAGGGGTCTGTTCTTGTTGATGCATGATGTGCTAGTGACTTTTGCTTAGGGGATGTTGAAGAAGGTTTTCGTATTACCTTTTGGTTTGATGGTGCAATGACAGGTGAAGACGGCACTTTCTTTGTGAGAGGTGCCAAATTTTTGAGAGGGGATTGACTTGTGGTTGGCGAAGGAAGTAATGGAGGTAATTTGTTTTGGTTAAGGGTCAGAGTAGGAAGCACGCTAATTAGGGTAGAAGGATGAGGACCTAAGATGGAGGGCAAAGTTGATGGTGGAGGAGGGGTTCTCTTTTGTGGTCTGGCAGTCTTCTTCGACTTGGTTGGAAGACTACTTTTGGTTGAGGTTTGGTCCAAGTCCACCTTCACTTGTGGGTGAGTGAGGGTAGAGAGAGGGTGAATGCCAAGTGACTTGATTGGTTTAGATTGGGTAGATGCAGATTTAGAAGCGGGGGTTTGGTCTTTGTTTGGAGTCTGGGGTGATTCTGCCTTAGGAGGATTGGCAGTATGAGATGAGAGGGCACATGAATGTTGAAGAACCTTAAAATGCTCCCACAATCCCTGATGCTCCACTTTTCTTGAAGGGAGAAGTTCTAATTTCTCCACTAGTCAGGAAAATGGTTGGGAGGATGTTGGATGAGATTGGGATCCTTGAGAAGATGTGTTAGGTGTGGCAGTAGTTTTGGACCCAAGGTGTGTGGGAGTTATAACTAGATTGTTGTTGGTCGAGGAAGATGGAGAGTCAGGTACTTCTCTTGGTGGAGAAGGAACTGAAGAGTGTGGTTCCTCAAGCGGGTAAAGGGCAGGGATTATGGTGCCCTCCACTTGCAGTCGAGGAGTGGGTAAGGTCAGGTCCTCCATAGGCAGAAGAAAGGAGGATGGTGAGACCGGTGGTGCCGATAAGGTTGAGGCGTCCTCCAAGATGAGAGAGGTTGATGGAGAACTAACTGGGGAAAGAGGTTCATCCACACGTGATGGACTGGTAGATGGGTTAACCTCTTGAGATTGGTTGGGGATGAAGGGTGAGACTGTATTGATCGTTTGAATGTCATGTTCGTGTGTGTTTTCAATCAAGGTCTGGACATTATTTTGGGTCGGTGGATGATTGGGGAATGGTTGTTTGAATATGTCGATGCCTTAGTTTGGAGGTGCATTGGGATTATCTAGAATGAGCTCTCCCTTTTCAAGCATGTCCTGGACTATGTTTTTGAAGGTTTTATAGTTTCTCGTGTCATGACCTTTGACACGATGGAAATTGCAGAAGTCATTTTCCATATACCACACAGGGATGGCACGTGAGGGATCAAATTGTGGCGGTGGTCGAATCTGGGGGAGGTTGAGAATCCCTTGTTTAACAAGTTTTTCTAGTATAGATGCGTAAGATTCTCCAAGAGGAGTATATTGTCTTTGAACGTATCTCTGTTGGAATTGACAGGTGGCGCTCTGAGATGTGGATGGCTCAGGCTGATTAGATGAAGGTCTAACGACCACAGCATTAGCTGAAGCTTTAGACTTAGGATTTGATGATGAAGGTTTAGAAGAAGAAGAGTCATTAGTCTTAGAGTTGTGGTTCTTGATTCGCAACTTGACTTTATTCTCCTCGATGGCACGTAATTCAAGTTTACGGGCCATCGTGAAGGCTTCGTCAAAGGTACAGAAGGTCTGAACCCTTAGAGTAGAAGAGATATGTTTGGCGCAAGCTCGAGAGAATAGTTCAATAAGTTCAGTTTGAGGTAAGGAAAAGGAGAGTTGATTGATAAGGCCTCTCCAGTGAGCAATGAAGTCAGTTATTGATTCATCCTCGAATTGGCGGATAGTGTAGAGGTCTGTGATTGAGACCTTCTTGGTGATGTTAATGGAGGAGTGATCAAGAAAGAGCTGGGCCAATTGTGTAAATGTGAAGAGGGAATGGCTGGCAATGGACTGTACCAGTCAAGCGCAGCATCAAAAAGGGACATAGGAAATGTGTGCAAGAGCAATGCATCGTCATGGGTAATAAGGTAACAGGCATGTCTGAATGCCTGTAAGTGTTGCTGTGGGTCTTCCTTGCTTTGAAAGTGAGAAAATTTGGGAAGCTCCCACTGGTTGGGGTATGGTCTAATTAGAATGGAAGGATGAATAGGCTCATTGCAAATTTGCTCATATGAGAGAGCATTGCGTGAGCTGGAAACAAAAGTCTCTAAGCTAGACATCTTATCTATCAGCATTTTGATGATATCTGTTGACGGATTGGTGGGTGGAACACCTCCTAGATTATAAGGCACTTGAAAGATATTGGGAGGGGCATATGACATGGATGGTTGCATAGACGCAACATATGGATAGCTAGTTATTGGAGCGAAAGTTGGAGCCAAGGGTACTTGTGTTATGGGGTTGGTTGGCACAAGTTGGATAGGGGCCGTCAAGGATGGTTGAGGAGTGGCTACGCTTGTTGATGGGTAAACGGTTACTCTTGTGTTGATGGGTGCAAGAATAGGGGGAATAGAGACTAGTAGGTTTTGGAAAGGTGTGGGGTTTGGTTGAGTGACTTGAGGTTGAGGGAGTACCAGAACCCCCATGGAGGTAGGTTTAGATGGAGAGGTTACATTTTGGAGGTAAGACACGGTTGGGTTATTGGTGGAGGTGTTGTCTAGTGGCTGAATTGTAGGGGCTGTTGATGTGATTATTGTGTCAACTAAGGAAGTCGGCATCCCATAGATTGGGTTACCTAGGGAGTCTCACGTTTGGCTATTCATGAGATAGTGTTGTAAGGCTTTAACATTAAGGTCCAAGAATCATGTGAAATCTTGGTCCCCTTCTGGGACGATAGGAGTTTGAGGTGGGGTTGGGTGAGTAGGAGTTCTTTCAGTCTCTGAGTTGAACTCCATTATAGGACTGGTTATAGATGGTGAAGGTGGAAGCGGTTGTTGACTAGCATGGTCAAGAAGGGCCTTGGTTTGACTGCGTGTCAAAACCATTCAAGGCAAGAAAAGGTCAGGTTTCAGAAAAATGTGTTTTGTCAGTCTTAGAAAACCAGAATGGATGTTTAGACAGTCAAAAAGTTGGATTTTAAGCTTGCTATTTTTGAAAAAAGAAAATAGACAGAGACCGACGTCGGTATAAAAACTGATGTCGGTGAAGAAGGCTGCCAATGTCGGTCTGATGACCGATGTTGGTACAGAAGAGTTGCCGACGTCGGTTACAGGACCGATGTCGATTACTGTGTTTCCCAAAAACTCAAAAAAAAGTTTTTGGAAATGGAGAAGACATCCTTACCAGCTCAAAAAAGACAAATAAAAATAGAAAATATGATGATGACAGACAGAGCCTAGCGTTAAATCCCTAAAAACAATTTTATTAAGATCATGTGGCTTATGCCTTAATGTGATGTTTGAGGAAGTTGGCTGTAAGAAGGGTCCTAGAATAGGTAATCTAAAGATGGTTTCAAGTATGTTAAGGTGCTCAAAAGTCTGTATTAGCTTCCGTACAGGCATGGTGCTAAGGAGCAACTCCCCTCACTTCATGATTCCAGTGGTTAGCTGGTTTCGCTTAGCCAAAATATACTTTCACTATAGTTTAGACTCTGCCAGAGAACAGAGTTGGCTTTCCCCTTGGTGGTGAAATCCAAGTAGGATTGCCAGGATGGGTAAGGTATCCACTGGGTGATGAAATCCCAGTCGGGCCTTGTCTCAAGTGAGTTTTATGTTTTATTGAGTGCACGTGGTCTGGTAGTGTAACATCAAGTGATCTACGATTTATTCAATATGCGTTTTACTGATTACTAAGTGTGGACTAAAAAGATGCAAGAAAGCAAGAAATGGAATGCAGTAAGTTTTAAAGCCCCAAATCGAAATATTAAATTGGAATGAAGACAAGTTGGAGAAAGGGTTGAAGAAAATGATTTTTTTTTTACTAGTCTAGAAATGCAAGAAAAAGAAAGAAAAAGTTCTTTTTATTTCCTGCTTATGATGTTTTTTTTTTAGAAAAGAAAAAGAGGTGAAGATGAAGAAGCCTAATGCACCTAAATGAACAAAGAAGGAAGGGAACCCAAGGAAGGCCCTAAAGGGGTCCCACCAGGCGTGCCAGAATGTTTCTATTCAAATTTTGCTTTTAATTTCAAGAAAGAATTAAGAAACTTAAGAAAGAATGGTCAAGGCTTGATGTGTACCTAGATATAGTATGCACACCATAATCTAGATGCTGTGAGTACTCCTCTTTGGCTGTGGAGGAATGACACCTGCAAAGAAAAGAAGCTTGGACAAAAGAAGGCGTTAAATGGATAGATGGTGGGTTTTCAAGCGAAATCTTGATCCCAGAAGTATGAAAACTTCCTTAAGGGATATAAACCCACTAATCAATAAAAAGAAGTGTCTGATAGACAACAGAATGATAAAGAATTGAAATGATAAAGAAATGGAATGAAAAAGAGAAGCAAAGACTTACTTGAAAGAAGTTGTCGAATTGGTCACAGTCACCGGCGTCAGTTGGTCAAGGTGCCGACGTCGGTTAATCTGCCGATGTCGGTTGGGGTAGTGACTGGCATCAGTAGAGGCAAAGGTCTTTGGATGAGGTCTGGGTTGGTCTGTGGTCTGTGCCTTGTGGAAGGTGTGCTACTGATGATTCTCGTACCTGTTGTTGATGTAGCCTGTGTGGAGAACCTATTGCTGATGGAGAACCTTGAAGCTGCTGCTGCACCTGAGGGAGAGAGTGAGAGGCTTGATTGAGAGATTTCATAGATTGATGGATGGTCAAAGACTAAAGATTGAAGGATTCATCAGTTGCTTCCAGAGATTCACTAAGTTCTGATTGGGATCCTGAAAGAGTTTGAAAAATTGGTTAAGTATAACTGACATCAGTGATTCCACCGGCGTCGGCTGACAATTGACCAACATCGGCGGGGTTAACATGGGCAAAAAGAGCCACTAAGCCCATTTTTTATCTGCCAAGTGCACTATCCATTGGAGAATGTCGAGGGTTGGGCTAAATACGCATGAGAGTTTGTTAGGCAGTTAGAGAGAAGTAGGAATAGGTCTTGGGTGAGTCATAGGATGAGAATTAGTCCAAGGTGAGGTGTCCTAGGCGAGGTGTCATGGGTGATGTGTCCAAGGAGGGGAGGTTAATTCAAAATAAGTTAATTATTTTAAATTAGTAATTGTTAGGAATGGGTTATGAATGGACCAAGGGGGAAAGTGACCAAGGGTTAGACACTATTTAGGTGTCTACACAAGGCAATCATGATTCTACTGCTTCTTCTTCTCAACCATTCACTAGTCCCTCATTTGATACACAAACAAAATTTTCCACTAGTGCATCACACTCTCATAATTATTCTCAAGCTCCCCTCAATACCAATAGTGGTACCCAAGCCACTAATACCAACACTAATGCTAAACTTAATGCTTCTACTAATGATAATTAAACACATCAACTTTTTTTTCAAACTCTCAATCAAATTAATACATTTCAAGATCATAACACAAATCAAATGATGATAATGCCAAACAACCTTATTCACCTTTAATCTCATCTACAACCAATGGCTTGGGGCACACATAACTAGAATGTTCCCCCTCCTCTTCTTTGAGATTATCAAGGCAATCTCATTCCTGAACCTCTTTTAATCAACAAAACCATCAAGCATTTATAAACTGAACCTTTCACTACTCAAATTGATAACATTGACATAGGAGGTATAACACATACAATTTCCTAGAATGGATCAACCGATCCCACCCTTCATCTTAATACATTTGGAAATCTTTATAAGGATTGGGTCAAATTAAACACCTTTTTTGTTACCAAGATCCTTGCCAAAACCCTCATAGGTGATGCATTGGATTGGTAAAAACAACTTAGACCTCATTCCATTACTAGTTTGGAGGATTTAGTGAATGTTTTAGTGCAAGAATTCCAAACTAGTGATCTTCTTGAAAACACTTTGGCCCATTTCATAAATTACAAAAAAAACAAAAATGAAACCACTTAAGATTTTGTTAAAATATGGAAGAATTTATCAAATAAATATGAACATAACATGGCTAATAATAATATTTTCCATCTCTTTACCAATTCCTTTTTTCCAAAATTATAATTTCGAGTCTACACTCTCTCTCCACATACATTGGAGGAGGCTATTTACCAAGCTAAAAATTAAGATTTCCTAATTCTTCAATTTGAACCACCCCAACCTTATACGGGTCCTTGTATACTACTAAAGAACAAAAACCACAATATTACCAATGATGGTGTTATAGATTCTTATGATACCATTCATAATGTTCAAGCTATCATTCCTAACCAATCTTCAGAACTAGCTCCCCCTTCTCAATAATATACTAATCCTCATTTATCTTCACTAAATAACATCAACATTCACAAACCTCTATCCTTAGATAAATTTCTTAAGCGTATACCTAGGCCTCTTCCATTAGAGCTTGACCCTACTCATCCTATGAAATCATGGTATGATCCTAACAAGTTTTGTTGGTTTCATGCTAGTAGGGGTCATTCTCATAAGACCTGTAGATAACTTCATAATTTAGCTATGTAATTTCCTCTTGGACCTAATTTTGATCACTATTTTATCATTAGAAGGCATTAACAAGATTATAAAATTGATTTCAAGGACTATAAAACACATGAAAAAACTCAAGCCTTAAATTAAGCAAACGCTCATTTAGCTATTTACAAAGACCCTCTCCTTAATCATCAACCAATTCAAGACACCCAAGACAAGCCCACCACTTCCACCAATAATGTAGAAAGTCTTGTTGAACCAAATTATAAAGAGAATGTGGTTAACATAACTAATATGTGAAGGGTGGTTACATTTATTGATTATCAACCTATCTACACTTCTCCTTCATCTCAAACATATCACATTATCCAGGATTATTATCTAACTCATTTATATGAGTTAGGGCAAGATGACCTTATTACTTTTAATGATCTAATTTATGATTCTCTCTTTGATAACACTTCCCATTCTATTTCTACCACTCTTCCATCATTTTCCAATACTAATGATAATCAAATTTCTACTAACACTTCTTCCAATTATCAAAATCAACTTGAACCAACTACTTCATCATCTCAATATGTTTTAAAAACTTGTTCTAAACCTTATTCTCATTCTTATCAACAAAAATTTCAATGAACTTTGGCTCCTCTTTTTTAGGACCACCTTAACCATTACACACCTATATATAACAACATTCTTATGGGCTATGATGAGTGGGATCCCATTATGGAGCTCACTAATCTCCCATCCCAAATTCCATTCCTTGAGATTATGAGGACTTCTCCACATCATAGAAACCATCTTATGCAACTACTATTTGAGATGAATGTTCCTCATCCTCCTCTAGCAAGATGGGAGGTAGCTTTATCTGGTTCCAAAGATAGTATATTACAATAATGTGAAGAGATGTCTATCAATGTTGATGAAACTATAGACACTTCTCTTTCCTTAAAATTTCCCACAACTTCTATGATTCTTAACAAGATTCTTCTTTGTGTGGATGATCCTCCCTTATTCATTAGCATCCAAATATGCAATATCTAAGTTTAGCATGCATTAATTGACAAGGTTTCTAGCACTTGTGTTGCTTCTCTCAATTTCATTAAGACTCTTAGATACTAAGAATGCAATCTTAAGTCTACACATAACACATGATAAGGAAATTATAGAAGGAAAATTCTTCCTCTAGGTTACATGTGGCTTCCAATTACCATCCCACTTTTCACTATCCATGTGAAGGTTATGATCTTTAACTTCTCCCTTTCTTATAACATCTTGCTTGGTAGGCCATAGACTCACTGTATGAGAGTTTTTTCTTCTTTTGCCTACCAATGCATTAAATTACCTCATAATAGATCCATTTATAAGATTCAAGGTGACATTAACCCTTTAAATTTTGAATAATTCCAAGATTGTGGTGTCTTCAATATTATTACTCTTGAGCCTTTTCCAAGCATTCCATTCCATGAGTTTCAACATCTCAACTTTCCTATTAAATCAACTCGAGGTTATAATGGGAAACTTGAGATCATTAGTAACATTCCTACTAACCTATTAGACTCTGGTGATGATGAGCAAGATGAGATTTACTTAAAGATCAAAACTTTCAATCTCTCACCTCATCTCATCTCACAGCTTCCTACTTCCTTGTAACGTCACTTTCGCAAACCTCCTTGTGATAACATTCCCATAGTCTTGACCAAGACTAGGCATTTTATTCACCATACTTCATCAGATGATAAGGTCATCCCTAATTGCATTATTGACCTTCACACCCTAGATTATGATGATGGTTATTCCTTAGATGATCCATTTTTAGGCAGTCTTGTAAAAGCCCATGATGCTGAGATTGTCCATTATCATTCTTATTTACATGAGTCTTTTCATGCATCTCATCATTTTACTTCATTTATATTTCCTAACTTTTGTATTTTTCCCCTTTATCATAGGGTAGAGTTGGCACTAACACCTCTAATTTCTGAGGATCCATGTAGGACTATGCTCATGGATCGTGCTATGACTGGGCCTTACCATTTTACTAGGTACCTCGACCCTCATAGCTAGTTTACCCATAAAGTTAGTGCAAATCTCCTTAGAATTTTTGTACATCCCACTTCTCCCTTAGTAGATCCCATTATAGTTGAGCCTTGATGAGTGTCATTCAACTCCTCATTTAATTAATGTTTAATTGATGTCTTATCAACCAGTGCTGGTGTCCAAAGCTGTCTGCAGTAAGGTGTAGGATGGTAGATCTAGATGTCTACTTGTGGGGGTGTTTGATGGTCCTATTCTAACTTTGACTAATGAAAGAAATATGTCTTAAACTACTTGATTCACTTTTTTGCTAAAAAGTAAAAATTGTAACTATTTAATCAAATGAATCGACTCTTTTGATTGAAAGTAAAATCACACTCCTATTTATGCTTGCATGGAAATGGAGATGTTTAACTTAATAAGGAAATTTTCTTCACACGTTTGCTATAAAATAAAACACACTTTGCTTAGAAAGGATATAACTTTGGAATAAGGAAATGCCTTTTAAACTATGAATTTGTTTTGATTTTTTATGAATGAATGAAAATATTAGCAAGATTTTGATTAGTTATAATAAAGGGTTAATATAACATAACATAACATAAATATCATACACAATTCTTGGTTCCAAGGAGAGTGGGCCCTTACTCCTCTCAGACTCAAGAACAAATATTAATCAATGCTGGAAATTGAAGTGATAATTCACAAAATTGAAATGATTACAATCTATCTAAAACATGTAATATGTTTGTACGTATCTTTCTTCTATTCCCTTTTTTTAATAACAAAAGTCTTATATTTTATACTAATATAATAAACTCAAAATAGGATTCAAAGAAATAGGATTCATTAGTCGATCCATTCATCCAAAAATAGGATATTGAATTTCCAAGATATCTAATTATTTTGATGAAATGGATATACTATCCTATAATAGTCCTAAGATACAAATATATACAACTTTATCAAAAGTAAATCCTACAAAATAGTAGGTAGGTATTTTCCTCATTTGACTCTAGCTAGAATGATTCTCTCTCATTATATTTGGCCACTAGCTTCCCCATTTGTAGCTTGGTCTTTACAAAATCCATAGAATTGACCCTATAGAGTCAGTAGGAATGAGCCTATGGAGTCTGTAGAAACAAGCCTATGGATTTCGTAGAAACAAGCCTGCAGAGTCCATAAAAACAAGCCATCTGTGTGAGTTCATAGTTATGATGGATGGAGATCAAAATTGAAATTTAATTATACATCACCTGTGTCTTCTTCCTGAGCATTCTTCATAACAAAAATGACTAAAACATGCTATGTATTAGACATTAATGAAAAAGTAAAGGTTTAGTCTTTGGTTTAATATAAACAAGACAAATATCTACTTTCCATGTAATAGCTATCTAAAAATCTATGATTTGCATAAGATAATATCCTTAGAGAGATGAATTAAGGGAAATCACATGTCAATAATGAGCCATATTCTGAGCTCATCATCTCCTCTAGGCTTTACCTTTTGCAAGTCCCATTATAAACATTCATTTGCATTCATAGCTTTGGCATCTGCTTTCCACACTTTGACTCAAATCATAGTCATCAAATTTATCTATTATATGCTTGTCTAAATTACTTGTAAACCCCTGATTTTATTGAATCATTTGTTTACATATATTGAATTTATCCTCTGATTGTGGAGCCCAACTCTGCCATCCTGGAATAGGTATGATCAATAAAGGGGGTCTATATCTCATGCCAATCCATTTCTTTTCTCCCCCAGAGTTTATTACCTCTATTAAGATTTCCAAAATTGAGGTAACTCTCCTCATACTCCATCTTAATTTATTTGGAGACATGAACTCTCATCTTCTAAGAGAAACTAAAAGTTGGTCGCACCTTTTCACACTTTCAGTCACCACTAAATCAAAACTCTATCTTAAAAATAAGTCAAAAGAAACATCACAATCATATAAAGCTTGTAAATAATGAGTTTTAACTTCATCACTTAAACAAGTATAGTTAAAATTATTTCTGATCAATTTGGGGATAGGAAAGGCTGGTCTGATACACAATCCTATAGTCTTAGCATGATTTGTATACTTCTTAAATCTATTTTTCCATGCTAGTTGATTTTTGAATGTAGAATGCAATGCCCTTAGTTTAACTTCTCCTACATGAAGATTTATCAAGAACTTATTGTGCTCATGATCTCCTATGATCAAATCATGCAAATAAAACTCACAAAGTAAATCCTATTGATCAGGTTCAACACTATAAAAAATTTCCAAAAATGTTGTTGGCTATAAAATCTTGTAAGAAAGATGACAAGAGATCCTCAAAAACTACCATCTGTAAAATTATTCAAATAAAAACAAACTATTTGTAGGAGAAGGATTCCTACATGCCAAAAGAGATTCCCTTAATTTGCATGCATCTTACAAATTTTCTTCTAAATCTTGGACCTTAGCTTCTAATTCTTTCTTTTAATTTTCCAATATTTTGTTTAAAGAAGTTACAACTTTGTTTTTCTATTTGAGTATGGAATATTCTTCTTCAATTTGATTTAGCATGTGCAAGGTAGGCATACCTAGATAACTTGTTTGACAACTTTGATCAACAAATACTTTAGGAGGAGAAGGTGCAACATTAGAAGGTGCTTTGGAAGAGTTTACCAAACTCTGCAATCTCGTATTCTCCTTCAGATTTTCTACATATATCTAGAGGTCTATTTGTTCACTTTCATTCTTTTTTTAATTTCTTCTAATCTATGAACTTATAATACATGATTGACAAATGCTGTGTCTAATTTTTATGCCAACAATCAGTTGAGATGATCCTTATTCTATAATTGACTGGTCAAGTCAGCAATATTAGTTATTTATTGTTGCTCTAGATCTTGAGCTTAAGAAAGCTTCAAGGTTAACTACATAACATGATCATTTAGATTAGATTAATCTCCTTTCTCATTTGTGCATACAATTTTTCCTTTATTTATTGTAGTTTTAACTGAAACATGTAGTTGTTCTGCCATACTTGATTCCTCTACCATGATTGGCTCTTCTTCTGGAATTGACTCCTCTATTATGATTAGAGAGTTCCTTTTGAAAGGAGTTTCTTCAAAATCTACAATTTTAGGGATACTGTGATGTATGGGGTAATGAGATACCTTTTTAAGACTATCTAGAATGTCTATAGGCTCTTGTTCATCTTCATCCATCATAATTAACCTTTTCCTTCTTTTGGTCACTCTCTGAGCTACACTCAGTTGTATTTCCTTTTCAACCATCAAACCCTCAGTCTTCTCAAGTTCTGTAGCAACCTTTCATTTCAATTTTATTCTTCCTGACAAGGGAATTGGTTTCACTATATATTCTTGAGGCTCTTATGGGGACATTTAAACTACAAGGATTTGAGAACTTACTATTATTCTTGAGGAAAAAAAAGGGATTTCTGTTGAGACTATAGTCTATGATTTCTTCTTTGAAGTTGTTTTCTCAACTGATGTAGAAGGTGGAGATGAATATTCATCTGATAAATTTGAGGTTTCTTGTGTAGACAAATTTAGAATTTGTTGTGTTACAGTATTCTTGAATTCCTCCCAGACCTCTTGTCCTTGCTGAAGGAAGTGATGTTGGATAATTAGGTGAATAAGGCCATGGTGCCTAAGAGCAACATCAGGAGTTATAGTCATAATTTAAAGGGCACTATATAAGAAGGATGGGAGGTTAATCTTTTAATGAGGGTTTTTCCTCCCATACTTAAGGTGTATTAATATTTTCATGGTATCTCCTCCTAAAAGGCTATTTTTCCCCTCACAAATGCTATATTTGAGTACCCACTTGGATACATATTTCCAGGGTTCAAGAAGTGAATTTCTATGAATCCCTTTTGATTTTCCCTTGAAATATATTAGATACGAAGTCCTAGTCTACTCATTACTATTAAACTAAATAATTAAATCATTAAATAGAATTCTGCCTATCACTCTCATTCCCTCTTCTGGAACTTGTATGATTTGACTTATAATTTGAGTTGAAATAGGAATAACAATGCCTTTAACAACTAAAAACTTAGGAGTGAGATTAGTGATGAATTTTCTTACCATTGTTTCATCAAAACCTTGGAAATTTTTAATGAAAGGTAGCTAGCCATTTGATCTAAACAATGCCATAGAAGCTTTGTCTTTATGAAGCTTTGCTGCATTTTTCACTTTTGATCTCATTTTTTGTCTCATTTCTACTCAGATTTATAGACAACTCTATTTATTTAACTCAGATTAGAGTTTAGACTAGCTTCTATTGAAATCTATAGACAACAATCACTGAGGACCTGTAGAAATGAAATGTTTTGTGTAAAACTCCATAGCTTCATGAGTCTGTATTTTGATAAAATTACTTTATACAATTTAGCATCACACATTTCTATGGAGTGTGTTACCTATGTTGTCAAATGATTACAAATTGGATAAAATGATGATGTGGCAATTTGACTATGATAGCTATTTATCATTTTAGTTATAACTCCTTTATGATGTCCCATCATTATAATTATTGATGATGTAATTGATTGTACCAAAGTTGCATAGGTCATCATGATGTAGACATACACGTTTACCATCTTGTTTGCATACTTATCCATTATGGTATGTGTCATGTCATTTTGTTTTGGAAGGCTTCAAGTTTGGGTCATCTCCGTAGAATAAATCTTAATTAAATAAAAAATAATTAGTTAACTAAACATAAATAAATAGAATATATGTCTCACTTAATTTTGACCTTAGATTTATCCTTTGCTTGCCATTTGTCCTACACAAATAAGTTTACATAGATAAGTAAATAGGTGTTGAAATATTAACTTTTATTGCATGGAGAAGACCAATCATAGTGACATGATGAGATTCCTTTTTTTTAATTTTATATATATATATATATATATATATATATATATATATATATATATATATATATATATATATATATATATATATATATCCCTTTGACTAGCCATTGCTGGTTTTCTAGTCAAAGCCCTTTTGCAATGCATAGCCAGCCAGGAAGCTAGTTTTCTGGGCATGCATTATCAATAGTGTCCCTGGAAGGATTTTCACTATTGATTTTTTTTAAAATGAGATATCATCAAGGAGAAAGTTATATGGAAGAAGCAGAGTCCTCCAGAATAGCTACTTGATCTTTTACCTTTTGAACAAATTTTTCTTTATTGAGAGGTTTCTGATAAATCTTCAATCTATGTCCTTTAATTAATAGAGCTCTTCTGCTATCATCAATAGGTGTTAGCTTAATAGAAATATTTTTAAATACCTCTTAAATTTGATAAAGTTTCAACCACCTCATTTATAATTTTCTTTTAAACTATTGAAATTTGGAATCAAACAACAGTGCCCAATCTCTTTTTGGAAACTTCCATTGCTTGATCTATGAATCATGCTAAACTTTTCTTTGATGTTGTAACAATTCAATCTTTTATAGTGCTTCCATCCTCATCTCATCAAGTTAAGTTGTAAGAGTCATTATTTCTATATTTCTTCTAATTCAATCCCTACTTCTGCACTTGTTTTCAAAGTTTGTAATTCAAATTTAACAGAGAATAAGGGCTTCTTACCATAAACTAATTTATAAGGTGAAAATCTAGTTGTTGTTTTTCAAGTAGTATTATAGACCCAAATAGCTTCTGGTACCTTATCTACCTAATCCTTTCTACTAGAATTAACAAACTTGGTTAAAATGGTTTCCAATTCTCTATTGGTGACTTCAACTTGCCCATTAGCCTGTGGATGGTATGCAGATGTTTTTCTATGTTGAGTTTGATATACTTGCACGAAGTGCTTTAACATATTTGACATGAACTATGATCCTTGATCTGAGAATATCTCTCTTGGAGCACCAAATATTTACATGATTTTAAAATATAAGAAATCAACTACCATCTCTTCTCTTGCATGAGTTAATACTTCCACTTCCACCTACTTGGTCACATAGTTTGTATATAATAGGAGATATTCTTTTCCTCTGAAATGAGGATCCATAGGACCTATAAAATCAATTTCTCATTTCTCAAATGGTTATAAAACCAATTGTTTATGAGGGTGCAAAGGCATCTCTGTTGAAAGAGTAGGCTGTCCAATTCTCTAACAAACATCACAATGTCTGACATATTTTTTTACTTGCTGATGAAGGTGAGACCAATAGTATTCTACTCCTAGGATTTTATGTATGGTTCTTTGAGCTAAGTAATGACCTCCTCCTGGTTCATCATGATAAACTCTGATGATATCATAAGATTTAACATTTATTACACACATATGAAACATATGGTCAAGTATAAATTTGAATAACATTCCATTAGTCCATTTAAAAGAATAACTTTCTTTGATTAAATGTTTCTTTTCTTTTTATGAAAATTGTAGAAGAAACTTCCGTATGGTGAGGTAATTAGCTATATCAGCAAACCATGGAGATTTTGATGAAATAGAAAATAGTTGTTTATCTGGAAAGTCATCTTCTATCGATTCTTCCTCATATGTAGTGTTCATTCTTGACAAGAAATCAATAACCACATTAGACTTCCCTAGTTTATCTATAATATTAACATCAAATTCTTATAAGAACAACAAACATCTAATAATCCTACCTCCAACAATTGGTTTGTTGGTAAGATATCTAATAGATGAATGGTCTGTATAGAAATAGAAAATAGTTGTTTATCTGGAAAGTCATCTTCTATCGATTCTTCCTCATATGTAGTGTTCATTCTTGACAAGAAATCAATAACCACATTAGACTTCCCTAGTTTATCTATAATATTAACATCAAATTCTTATAAGAACAACAAACATCTAATAATCCTACCTCCAACAATTGGTTTGTTGGTAAGATATCTAATAGATGAATGGTCTGTATAGACAAATACCTTGTAGCATGTTTTAGATTAAGGTAAAAACAAGTTTTGAAGGGGCCTCGAAACCCTTTACATTAGATAAGATAAAAAACTTAAGCACCTCTAGGAAACAAAATAACCTGGAACCTACAAAAGCTAAACCAGATAAACCAGTAATCTGAAAATAGCCTACAAGAGCTAGACAAACAATAACTATTAGCTATTATTATTTTTTTTACAAGACCGAAGTTTCATATCTAGAGGAGGGACCAGAGGCTTAGATTTTTTCCTCTTAACAGTAGTCCAGCCATCCTCTACCTTAGCTGCCTCAGCAACCCATTCCGTAGAAGGCCAAGAATCATGAAGCCCAGGGGGTGACAAAACCTTAGCCAAAACCTTAGGAGAACCAGCCACCAACTGACTCCTAGGAGAAACCTTCAAAATAGGTGGAGGAACCACCACCTCCTCGGAAATCGGTTCAGGTAGATTACATAATCCAATCTCCACCGAACCTTCAACAGGAACCGTCTCTAGCTGAGACTCCTAATCTGTTGAAATAGATAAGATACTCTTTTCATTCTCATTCTCAGAATTAGTCGAAGCTTCCTCAGGTTGTTCTGCAATATAGTGATCATGATCAGCTTCTACCCGAAGAAGGAGATCTTCTGGGTCTGGATTTCCTTGCAGTGCACCGGGCTGCAACATGCCCCATCAGATGACACTTTCTACATCGAAAAGGTAGCCCTTAAAAATCTAACATTTGTGTCCAAGATCCCCTAGGGGAATCTAGACAAATTGCCTCAGGGAGGCCCTTAGAAACATCCACCTCAACCATAAGGTGAGCACAGGTCGATCTGAAATACCTCTTGGTTTCTGTATCCACAAATAAAAATTCCCCTATAGCATTTTCGATGGTTTTAAACACCGAATCATGCCATAGATGCAATGGTAAATTAGGGAGCCAAACCCAGACAGGGATCTTGTTGAAAGTTTTCATTACAGGATTGAAATCCATATGCCACCGTTTGGCGAAGAGAGGGTATTTACCCTGCCAGAAGAAATTTCTGTTGGAGAGAATGGTCTTCCTGTCCTCAGCAATGTGAAATAAAGCTATAAAAAAACCTTTACCACAAGGATAAATTTCAACATTTCCATCAATAAGTGGCAGCCATGTCTGGGATATCCAGCCATGTAAATCGGCATGAGATGGCTAGAAGCCACAAAATCTACAAATAGCCACAGACTTTGAAAAGTACTCTGCCTAATCAAATATTTTCTTAACATTATTAGGATCAAGATTAACCCTGACAGGTTTTAAAGCACTTACAGGTGATTCGCTTAGTCTCCCTTGTAGCATGTTATGTAGTATCTAAATTTATTAATTGCATAGACTGCAGCTAAGAATTCCCTCTCAGTTGTGGTGTAGTTTCTTTCAGTAGGTGTCATATTTTTTCTAATGCAATATATAGCATACATGTTATCCTCTTCATCAATTTTTCCAAGAATTACTCCTATTATTGTATTGGAAGCATTTATGTATATATGGAATGGCTGAGTCCAATCTAGTCCTCTCAATACAAGAGTAGTAACAAGTTTAGCTTTGATGGTCTCAAAGGCCTACTAGCAACTAAAAATCCATTTGAATGTACTATATTTTTTAAGAAAGGTAAACATAAGGGCAACTATTTGGCTAAAATTATCTATGAAGCATCTGTAGTAACTAGCATGTCCCAAAAAACTCTTAATTTTAGTTTGTGTTTATGGGATGGGTAAGTTGGATATTATTTCAACCTTCTTTGGATCTACTTGAATGTTTTTTGTAGAAATATGGTGTCTCAACACCATTCCTTCATCCATCATCAACAAACATTTCTCATGGCTCACAGATAATTGATGTTCTTCACATTTGATCAATACTGTTTCCAAGTTGGTAAGAGCCTCTTCATAAGTTCCACCATGAACGGTGAAATCATTCATATATACTTCAACACAATCATTTATAAGGTTAGAGAATATTACCAAAACTACTCTTTGGAAGGTTGCTGGAGCATTATAGAGTCCAAATGGGAGTAATTGATAAGAAAAAGTTCCCCAAGGGTAGGTAAATGTGGTTTTATCTTGATCTTCAACTGCCACCATTATCTGGTTATACCCACTAAATCCATATAGGAAAGAAAAATATCTTTTTCCTGCCAAGTTGTCAAGAACTTGATCAATGAAAGGTAGAGGAAAATAATCTATTAGTGTTGCTTTGTTTAGTTCTCTATAATCTACACGTACCCTTAATTTTACATTTTTTTGGGTCATAATTACCAGGGGTGAAACCCACTGGCTATCTGAGATGGGGTAAATAAACCCAACTTCTAGCAATTTTTGGATCTCTATTTTGACTATCTCTTTTAATGCTATGTTTATTCTTCTTTGTGGTTTTCTGACCAGTTTGACAAGTTCTGTATAAATGTGAAGAGTGCATATGCTGGGGTGAATTCCATTCATGTCGGTATAATCCTAAGCAAAATCCTTGGTATGTCTTTCTAGTACTTCAAAGAGTTAATCTTTATCTTCATTTGTTAACCAACTATTGATGTTCAAAATCTTTTTAGGTAATACCATGATTGGTTTTGTGCCTAGGTAGTTGGATTCTATTTGCTTGAATTCACTAATCAATGAGTTTAGAGGACATGGATGAGGAAGTAGCTTATGAAACATGGTTACATTATCAATAAACTCTTCTCCAAGAGGAATCAGTCTTGCTAAAGAACAATTTCCACACACTTTCTTGAATCAATCTATGATCATATGGTGAGGAAACAATAAAAGAAGTAGAAGTGGAGGTTTCATAATATTCTATCTAACCCAAGAATCCTAAACTGAGGTAGTCCATAGTTTTTGGACTGGCAGAGTTCATAGATTCCAGACTGGCAGAGTCCATAACTTTTGGACTGGCATAGTCTATAGGTTTTAGACTAGTAGAGTCTATAGATTCTAGGTATATATCTCCATTAAATTATTATAAGTATTTTTTAACTGTGATCATAGCTAAGGCATAAATGTTGTTTGATGTGTTTTCTGATTTGTCCACCCAAAGTTCTTGTATGTGATTTATTGATGGTTTTGAAGGAGGATACAAAGAGATGCATTTAAATTTTAACCCATTAGAAATGGTCATGTCTCCTAACCTGAAATAAATTAATGTTACTAAATTAGCCAACCATGGTCTACCTAGGATTATAGGATATCCTAAATTCTTTGTTTTAGGTTGCAAGACCATAAAATCTACTAGATATTCCCAAGACTCTATTAGTACTTCAACATTTTCTATAGTCCCTTCTGATTTAGTTATAGATTGCTCCACCATTTAAAGAATGGTATTTGTGGGTTGAATTTTCATAAGAGATAATGTATGGAGAGTATAAATTGTCATAACATTAATTTCTACTCCTGAATCTACCAAGACGTTAGGAATTTCTTTATCTCTGATTGTGACTGTGATCACTGGGCTTCCTAGATCTACATATTTTGGAACTAATAGTTTTCCTGCTAATAAATCAGCATATTTTATATCAACATGAATGGTTCCTAGATATTTTTCTTTCCTCTCAAGGGTCTTGATTCAAAGGTTTTTGATGATCTTGTTAAATTTAGGTATATCCCTAATAGCTTGTACTAGGGGTATCTCAATATTGATATTTTGCAACTCATGGACCAAGTTTGATTCTAGTTTAATATCAATTTCTTTTAATCTTTTAGAAAAAGTAGCTACTGGTGTAGTAATATTTTCTTTGTTTGCTTTAGGGCTCATTTTGATTTTGACTTCTCTAGCGTTTAATTGAGATGATTCTATTTTTTTCTTTTTCATCAGGTATCTCAGAAATGAGAACTAGAAGTTTTTGTAAAGTTTTCCCTAATCTCAAATATATGTCTGAACAATCAATAGCTCCAACATTCATTGTCTCTTATTGTTCATTAACATAAACAGGGGTTGATTGTTTATTTTTTGGATTTACTATTGGTTATGCAGGCATTAAGGGTTGATTGATTTATCCTTATTACTAAATAACTAGGGGTAGCATTATAGTTTTCTATTGAAGTGGTCTTTTTGGTTGGGTGAATTGTTGCTGTGGGTTCCACTGTGGATTCCATTGTTGATATTGTTGTGGCATCCATTGCTATTGTGGTACCCATTATTGTTATGGCTGTGGCACCATCCATGGGGGTGTTGGCATCCAATCTTGTCCTGCCCATAGATTTTAGATTTATGGAATTTGGGGTTGATTCCAAAAAGGTAAAAGAACTAAAACATTCCATGGTACCATTCATGGATTAATTAGGTTTCTTGCATTAAACTATCCTTGAGCTTGGTTTTGTGGGGCAAAGTTTTATCTCTGGATATAATTTACTTCTTCATTGGATTGGACTTATGTTTTCATTTGATATTTTAAAATAGGCAGAAGGGTGCAATGTTTGGTATCATGATCTATTGCATCACAGATCCCACATGATGAAACATTGGTTTTATCTAGGGGGTAGTCTCTAAGGGTATGTTTCTATCTGCACATAGGACAGTAGATTGCTAAGGGTTTTGTTGTATTTGCCTTAGCTTGAAGGCCATCAAAAGTATTAATTAGTGTAACTAAAATATCTATCTTTAGATTGGAAAATTATTCCATTAGCTTACCCACTTCATTAGATTTTCCAAATTGTCCTCTCCTAATTCTGGGTTTTGCTCGAGAGTAGTTGGTATAAAGTCCAAAAATTTGATTGAAAGCCAACTTATTTATATCTCCACCTCCCATCAGATTTAAGGCATCTCTAGTATCTTCATCCAACCCTTTTAAGAAAACCAATTTCAAAACTTCTTTAGTGAGTGGATAATTACTTATTTTACGAGTGAACATGAATCTATCCAAATAATCCTCTAAAGATTCATCCTTATTCTATTTACTTTTTAAGAAATCCTCTTTTCTTTCTCATACTCGGTAGTAATATTGATACTTATTTACTATTTTTATCTCCATGTCATCCCATGTTCTAATAGAATCACTAGGTAAACCCATGAACCATCTCATAGCTGCATCTTCAAGTGTAGAGGCAAATAATTTTAATTTCTGGCTATCTATTGTGTAATCATAGGTTTGACATAGCACCTTAAACTCAAATAGGAATTGATCAAGATCTTCTATAGATCTTCCCTAGAAATTTGGTAGATTAGATGGTGAAATATTTTTCATGAAGGTTTGATCATTAGGATATGAAATAATAGGAAAGGAAAAAGTCTTTCCTGGTTGTGCAAGTTGTTAATTTTAGAGAGCCATATTTTCTTCTTCTGATGATGTTTCAAATCTAGGATAATCTTCCCATTGAATATTTGTGGTATCAGTTATGGGTTGTTCAAAGTTCTCAAAATTTTCGTTAGCTATAGATTTTTAAAATGCTTCTTCTAAGTCCTTGTAAGAGATTGATCTTGAGGAATTTATCCTATGGGGCTTGCTTGTGGCAATGGCCTAGTTTCTATCCAAGTTTATGAAGATTCTTGAAAATAGGTTTCACTCTTAACTTCTAGTTCACTACTCAAAGATGTTGAAGGAGTTTCAAATTGTGTTCTTCGTGAGGATTTTGGGATGAATCATCCTTTAGAGTCTCTAGGATGGTACACCAATTTATTGATTTTTTTTGGGATTTTATGGTTTTTATAATTTATTTATGTTTTTCACTCTAGACCAATAATTATTACCTTACTAATACCTTGTTCCCCAAAAATCATGCTAAAAAAGATGAGTGTCATTTAACTCCTCATTTAATCAATGTTTAATTGATGTCTTATCAACCAGGGCTGTTGTCCAAAGCTGTCTATAGTAAGGTGTATGATGGTAGATTTAGAATTTTGCTTGTGGGGGTGTTTGATGGTCCTATTCTAACTTTGACTAATGAAAGAAATGTGTCTTAAACTACTTGATTCACTCTTTTACTAAAAAGGAAAAAATATAACTATTTAATTAAATGAATCCACTCTTTTACTTGAAATTAAAATCACACTTCTATTTATGATTGCATGGAAATGGAGATGTTTAACTTAGAAAGGAAATTTGATTCACACATTTGCTATAAAAGTAAACACACTTTGCTTAGAAAGAAAATGACTTTGGAATAAAGAAATGCCTTTTGAACTGTGAATTTATTTTGATATTTTATGAATGAATTCAAACATTAAAAAGATTCTGATTAGTTATAACAAAGAGTTAATATAACATAACATAAATACCATACACAATTCCTAGTTCTAATGAGAGTGGGCCCTTGCTCCTCTCAGACTCAGGAACAAAGATTAATCAATGCGGGAAATTGAAGTGATAATTCATAAAATTGAAATGATTATAATCTGTCTAAAACCTATAATATGCTTGTACGTATCTTTCCTCTATTCCCTTTTTATAATAACAAAAGTCTTACATTTTATACTAATACAATAAACTCAAAATAAGATGGAAAGAAATAGGATTCCTTGGTTGATCCACTCATCCAAAAATAGGAGATTGGATTTCTAAGAGATCCAATTATTCTAATGAAATAGATATACTATCCTATAATAGTCTTAAGATTCAAATATATATAACTATATCAAAATCAAATCCTAAAAAATAGTAGGTAGGTATTTTCCTCATTTGACTCCAACTGGAATGATTCTCTCTTACCTTATCTAGCTACCAGCTTCCCCATTTATAGCTTTGTCTTTATAGAATCCATGGAATTGACTCTGTAGAGTCAGTAGGAATGAGCTTGTGGAGTCCATAGAAACAAGCCTATGGATTTTGTAGAAACAAGCCTACGGAGTCTGTAGAAATAATCCTATGGAGTCCATAGAAACAAGACATCTGTGTGAGTTCATAGTTCTGCTGGATGGAGATCAAAATTGAAGTTTCACTATACATCACCTGTGTCTTCTTCCTGAGCATTCTTCACAAAAAAAAACACTAAAACATGATATGTATTATCTATTAATGATAAATTAAAGGTTTAGTCTTTGGTTCAATATAAACAAGACAAATATCTACTTTCCATATAATAGCTATCTAACAATCTATGATTTGCATAAGATAATATCCTTAGAGAGATGAATTGAGGGAAATAACATGTCAATAATGAACCATATTTTGAGCTCATCAAGCCTCTTCTTAATCCTACTATAGTTGAGTCTGTTTCTACTCCTATTGTTATTGAGCCTACCCTTATTTCTAATTTTATTGCTCCTTCCATTGAGCCTAGTTCTATTCCTTCCTCACCATCACCCTCTTTTGGTGATGTTTTGCTTCTATTATCTAAGATGGCTCCTATACCCACTAAATGGGCTGACGAGTGTTCTTTGGCTTCTTCTACTCCTATTACACATCCTTTAATGAGTGATTATACTAAAACCACTCACAAGTGTATTTATTGCTTCCATGAGATAGATAATTATTCTTCCACCCATTGTCACAAGTTGTGACAATATATTTATACCTTTCATCTTTCTTCCCCATTATCAGACAAAATCATACCTCCCCTAAAGGTACTTACTAAATATCTACCCAAGTATGGTGAGGTATATTGTCTATGGTTTTTGTATGACACCCATCATACTGATCATTGCCACATCCTTCAAAAACATCTTAAAGATCACCTATTATCCATTGTCATACCTTATACCATTCCTCCCATAGGTTGTTCCTATAAGAAGGCCCCTCATTCTTCTCCCATGCTCCACCTCTAGTGGCTCCATCTCCTCATGTGGTCCCTTCACCATCTTTTGTGCCTCCACCCATGATTTCTTCACCTTTGGACCTTCCCTCACCAATGGATCCTTCTCCACCAGTGATTCCTACATCTCTCATAGATCCTACTCCTATGCATTCTCTTGACCATCTCTTGCATAATTTCCCTCCTCAACATGATCCTTTGAGCATTCCTAATTTTTATATGGAGGAGATTAGAAGAGAATTATTTGCCCAGTATTCATCAAAGATTGACAAGACATTAGTAGTAGTTCATCTCTAAATTCATAAAGATTTATCTTATGCCTTGGATAATGTGTGTGGATAGATTTATCATTATTTATGATCACATGCATGGTGATTTAATATTTTCATTTGGGTTGGATGTGTGCTCCAATATTATTTTTATCTATCTATTATATCATTTGACACTATGTCAAATTTTTCCTTAGCATATATGGTGATTTATTTCTTGTTGTACTATATATTTCTTATCTTATCATTTATATTTAAAATATGATCATCTTTCTTTACCATTGATTTCTCTCTCTTGCCTGAGTTTTTCTCAAAACTCTTTTCTTTCCTCTTCATGATTGTTTGCTTTCTTATCTCTATTTTTCATGGTTAATTATCATTGTGATTTGGTTATACAAACCCTATTCCATTTGGTTATTATCTCCTTTTTACCATGTGATCAGTTAGAAAATAATCCTACTCATTACTATCTTCTTACACTGGTCCAATTTTTTGGATCTCCTTTTTCCCTTCTTTCTTTTTTGCAAACTAAGCATATACATAGTCGAGACTTGAGATCACATGCTAGTTCATTGTAAATCCTAAGTATCTTAGACAGTCTTTGTCTTTCGTTAATTGGCTTAATTTAGATTTAGCCTATATATCATTCATGTGTATCACTTCATCTCTCATTATTGGTCATTCCAAGTCCATATGGAGGAGGAATCTTAAAAATCCATAAAAATTTAAAAGCCAAATCATTTAAACAAAAAGAAATGATACAAAAAGCAAAAATTATTCTTAAAAGTCTAATCACATTAAAATATGTGATTCAAAGCACATCTCATCCTTCTAGTCAAATCTCAAACTCCATAGTTTGCCTCAAAGTAGATCTAACATCCTTTGGGGTACAGTATCCTAGTAGATTAGAAGAGGAAAATAAAAAAAATATTTTAGTGCTACCTACTTTCTTAGGTAAATACCTAATCTTTGTAGTAGAACAAAGACTCTCTAAGGGGTCCTAAGGAATGGAGAATATGTTGTGGGAAGGTAGGCCCATTTTATTTTTCTTATACCAATCTACATTCATGAGTTGATCTTAGTACCATGCCTATTTGCCTACAAAGCTTTGTGTCTATAGCGAATAGGTTTCCTTTGTACATAGATGACCATTAGTCACTTAGTGTCTTCTCACGTCCTTAGTATGCCTCATGTCTCCTAAGGTCTTCTCATAAGATGCCTAAGTCTTGATTTTTATATTCAATTTTTCATTCCATATATCACTCATATTTCCTCTTGAGAAATATTGTTTTATCTATTGATCACTCCCCTTGGGATTTCATTTGTTAGTTGTATTATAAGATCGTGGATAGGACCTAACCATCCTTACAAATTACCATATTTTCCCTTCCTATTACCTACATCCTTGATTACCTAATTTTTTCTATTTATTCCACCCCATTGGTGTTCTCTTTGTGAGTTGTAGTGTAAGACTATGGATAGGACCTGACATTCCTCATAAATTTTTCCAATACCCAAGTCACAATCTAAAATTACATGTGTCAAATATGAGATAAGAATTGATTGATCATGAAGTTACACATCATTAATATGCTTCCTAGCTTGATTTAGTGTGTTTTATGCTTACTTCATTTATATTTCACCTTTTTATCTTCTTATTTTCTGAATGCATGCAAAATACAACCATTTCCTGAAATTTTCATACTTCTTAGCTTGAATTAGTGTGATAAATTTAAGACCAATATTTTTCCAATTTTTTTTTTACTTTATACTTCCTATCATGATTTAGTATAATTGATTAACTTAATTGATTTGTTTTTATACCATTTATGCCCTTTTACATACCTTCCATTTTATTACATTGTTTTTCATACTTCCCAATACGAATTAGTATGATTTTACTTATTTTAATTTGGTGTAAAAATCTCACTTTGGTTTAAAATAAATCCCTTTATACCATATTGTTTTACCATTTCTTGATTCTTTATATTTAGTCATTTATTGTTATTACACATTTCCCAGTTTGAAATAGTGTGTAGTACATTTTCTTGATATATTATATTTTTCCAAGTCATTTTTGCCTATTTCTTTTCAACCATGCATGTGTTTTTCATAATGCTAAAAAAGAAACCACATTTCATATATTTCCTATAGCATATAAAGCAAATCTAAAATACATGTGATAGAAAGAAATATATCCAAAGAATCTAACCCCTCAACCATAATGAACAACCATAATAAACCACAATGACAACATACACAAAAAATAACAATATATCAAAATGATCCATATATATCTTGTGAATTTGATATAATAAATACAACCATATACAATGCTTCAACTCTAGGACTAGGTCCCATCCTATCTCATGGCCTAGCCATGCTGTCTACTAAAGCATCAGTCTGACTCCTCTAAAAAATATGATATAAGGAAACCATCTAGGATCTTAAACCCTCTACCTCTCCCTATAAGTGCATTACCTACACTTATGACTGCATCAACTGGGTCTAAATCTTTGTTGTCTACATCACTATGGCTAGATGCATAACTCTCTCCTTAATCAGGGCCTGCCATGCCTACATCTCACCTGTACCCATATCTACTGATGGCTACATCCTCTCTCTTCATGCTTGTATCTATATCACTACCTCCTTAGCTAGTCTAAACTAGCTTGATTGAGTTGGGGTATATGGTACATGTAGGTCTTCAATGTAGTATGATCATATGGATATAGAGTCTCATCTAAGATGTCATGGAGAGATCCACTCACTAGGAAACCCCCTCTCTCATCTACATCCTTAGATACATCTACAAAATCACACTAGATGGATATTAAATCATTGTTATATCTCAAAATATCTATATCTACTTCTAAAAAAACTTAAAGAAACAATTTAACCATCTTTTCTTACTTATCTATGTCTCAGCTACTATGGTCTCACCATTCACACAACTACCTTGCATAGTCTTCCCATCTATGTAGCCTCATAGTACCTCCACTATATGTCTCCTCCATAGCTCAAATACCTTTGTCATGGCTCATGTCTATCTCAGCCTATGCCCGAGTGGTCCCTCTATCATCCATCCCTCCTTTGGCACCTCTGCTAGATCATTAAGGATGACATCAATCTTTACTATTTCTTGTTACCTCTATCATTATCATGTCCTTAATGGTCATAGATCCTCCTACTATAGAATTGGTAGTGGTACATTTGGTATCTCTACCTCCACCTCCTTATCCTCTTAGTCTACTCCCCATCGTTCTTGACTAGTCCATGGTCGCTCACAATGTGGTCTGAGTGTTAGTCTCATTATCTATGGTCCTAGTCCTCTCCTCCCCCATGGATCCCTCACATGATGATCCCACTACTTGAGCATCAATATTAGTGTCACTAGATGAGGTAACCCCATTTATCTTGGCACCCATGCCACCAAATGTGGCTCTTTCCACCACATGTAGTTTAAATAACCTCTATCCTCTTTGTTACTAGTGTAATTGTGTGCCAAATCACCAATGTAGTCATTACATCTCTATATAAATACCACACTATGTAAATACATCTCATTAAATATAATGATAGCACATGAGACATAACCCACACTACTTATTCCTCTCTCCATCTCTACACTGACCTATCATCGATCACATGGGGTAACTTAGCTAACTGATACATAGGAAACCTCTCATATATCCAAGATATCAAAAATATAATTGGTCCTATGATATTTTGCACTTTAACCAACATATCATACAAATCATGTTCAAGTTGGACCTAGATGACAAATCCTAGATCATATAGAGCTCACTCCTCTAACAACATCCTATTCAAGGCTACCATGAACAATGGTACCTTGTCATCCAACTTGTGACATAACACCTATTATATCACAAGTCCTATCATAGATTTCAAGATATATAGAATATATTATGTATATACATCATCCATATTGACTCTTCATCCTCCCAAAATCATCTCTGAGCTTGTAGCCCACATGGCTAAGGCTCTCCTATCCTCTATGCTATCTAATATCCTTGTGGTCATTGGTGCTCCTACTATGGGAAACCTGAGGATGTCATGGAAATCCTATAGTATGATGGCCACCTCTATCATATCCCCATCCACCTCCCATATAAAAGTGTTATTTAGTCATTCCCAAATATAGAGGAACATGACTAATAGATTTGCATTCATGGGGATCCTGCACATATCAATTATGCCTCCTAGACCTATATATACTAGCATAACTCTATTTCTATCTGATAATCACTTCAATAATGATGGTAAATAGGCCACATCCACTAATATTTAGACCCTTTGTCATATCTATAACCAAGAAACAACAAAGGATGTCTCAGTTCTTTCATGTCATGTATAGTTAAAATAAATTCTTTTTACATTTTTACATCAAAAATAAGCCTAATTACTTTTAAACTTATTCATTTTTTTCATTTTACCCTATTTATATCCTACTCAATCCTTCTTTCCCTCCCTTGGTTATTTCAGGTCATTCTATCCCACTTTTAACCTTCTACATACTTTTTTGTGCTTATTCTAGTTCTTTGGTCAACCTAGTTTGACCAAAATTTCCCTATTTTTGCCCTAGTTTACTTTAAAATATTAGTCAAACCTCTCATTTTCCCTTTCCTAGTGATACATTGTCATTCTATACCTTGACAATTAGTTGGTAAAATACATTAGGGTGGTAGCCTATAGAATTTATAGGGTCAACCCATACCTACTAGGTCAACACTATGGATTTTGCCCAGTTTCAACCTACTGGGTCGACACAGTTCATTTTACATGTCGATCCCTTGCATTTTCTTAAAAAATGCATTTTTTCTACTTTCTTCTTAATTCTTCTAAACCCATTTCCCATCTTACTATTTTATACCCTTAGAATCTAATTTTCTCTCATTTTGACATCTAGAAATGCTTAAAACTCAAAATTATTGAAAATACACTTAATTCACTATAAATTTCAAAAACTACTTTGAGATTCATACTTGCATACTTGTAGTGCACCCATTTTTACTTCTAGAGCCTCTCCCTATCTAGCTTGTTGTCTCTTCACCATCCTAGCTCATTTAGTCTTTAGAGATCTTTTTTCTCTCTTTCACAAGTCAAAACAACAAATGACTTGTCTTTTCCCCTATTTAAAAACACATTTTCAAAATTCACATTCTTCAATTATTATCCTGTAGATTCCTTCTTTTGTCTATATCTTTGTTTTTACTAATCCATTTTCAAAACCATAAAATACATTGGATTTGAGATGATGTAGAGATTATTTTCCACTATCAAATGCATATCTTCCAAAAAATCTCAATTTAACTTCTGCAAGTTCACCTAGTGTTCTTCACATTGGATGCCTTCACATCTCTTGTAGTCCACCTCTATATCTACAACACTAACGTAAGTAAAGGTATGTGTTTTTCAATTCTATCCTTTATTTTATCTTATTTGTTACTTAATGCACTTTACTTAGAATCAATGTTGTGTGTTATCATGTTCTATTTCCCAAAGCACCATCCTGTGTTGCACTCACATGACACGTGATGAGATTTGAGTGGGGCATATGTATACACATAATATTTTCAAATTTTATCAAATACTGATGCTTTATATCTTATATGAACCCATCAATACTCAATATCTTTGAGTTCATGCCCTAAGGGGTGTATAGGGAAAGGGTTGGGTAGACCATCGATGCTTCATAAGATTGTTGTCCCTTTTGACACTTGCCATCTACAGACTCATCTCCTAAAACCATTAACCCTAAGCTTATTCTTTTTATTTCTACTCATTCTAGTCATTTTCCTCTTTCCATCCTCCTTTTCTTGCCTTTATTCCCTTTTGGATGGTCAGTTGTACTAGGTCGACCATGGCTAACCCTGTACAATTTAGGAGTATTTTTCACTTTTTGGGTTTGTTAACATTTCAGCCAACCTAGGTCAGACCTAGTGAATTATTCTTGAAAACATACAAGGTCGACCATGGTCGACACTATACCACTAATTTTTTTGAAAGGATTAAAGGAAAGATTTTCCTATATATACAAGTTCATTTCTAACCATTTAAGAAAAGAGAAGTGAAGAAGAATAAGTGTGAACAAACATCTACTTATTAACCATTCTAATTGAGGAATAAATATTAAGTTTCCATACTTTATTTAGAGATATGAATCTTGTCTTATGGAGGAGTCTTTTGGATGCATAGATATGTTGTGTAGCCTAGAGCTGATTTATCTTTATTATCCTTACATATCATAACAATCTCTTGCAAAGCACCTTGGCTAAGGGAGAGATTGAGGCTCGGTGGGTTCATCTTTAGAGTAAGTATTCTTAACTTTATTTCTCCTTTGTAAGAGTAGATAGGTAATATAGTTATGCTTCTCTCTTCCATTCATTAGGATTTTGTATACATTGACGTGAGTATATGCCATCTATACATGTTTAATTTGTTTGTTTGTTTTATTTCTAACCCCCATTTTTTTCCACAAGCTTTGGTGTGTACTAGATTAGATTTACTTTCTTGTTTATTAGAATCAAGTGAAATATCAAACCTTAAGAATCTTTTAGGGTTGTTGCATGATTTTGTTAAACTATAGGCTTTGGAACCCCACCTCACATGGTGTATTGTGACAAGTGATCCCCTAATTGGGTCTAGAGTATCCCCATATTGGTCATGCTCCTACTTAAAAAATGTATTCCTAATCCAAAGTATAGGTATGCTTTATGATTTAAATTATTTGGGAATAATAGAGCTTTATTCCTATTTTAGTCAAGGGTCTGGATTTATAAATCAGTAAAGAATATTGTAATAAATACAATCCTAATTTATATAATTTATTTTTATTTTTTACCTTTCTAAAAATAGAAATAAATAAGGAGAAATATAACTTAGCTTGAACTAGACTGAGATGGATGATATAAAGGTTGAAACTAGCTATGCAGAATTGGGATAGTGTCATTAACTTGAATCTAGATTTCATTCAGTGAAAGGATAGGAGCACTAAAAACAAGACACTTTGGGGTCTAACATTGTTGTCCACTCTTATCATTGTTGTCTAAACTAGTCAAAAAGACCTACAACTTTTTGAGTTTTTGTGTTATTCTTATATAATCCTACCTATGAAATATTGAGCACTGATTGTTGATGGAACTCACTGTAGAGCTGATTTAATCTTCAAACCCTAACCCTCCATCATGCTTAATAAAATGACATTTGAACCACTTGAGGAAAGGGGGGTTAGTGTGTAAGATGTAATGAATGTGCAATCCACACCCTTTATGTGGGCATGCTGCCTACATACGAATACTTTGAAGAGGGATCAAGCCATATATAGTTATCCCACCTAGTGTGATTTGTGCAATAGTGTGATATGGATGTAAAAATACTAAATTAAGAGTGGTTGAGGTGACTATGTACTGGTATGATGGTTTGAGTATGTTTTTAGCTATGTTGGGTGATTGTATGTAGATAATAGAGAAGTTTTACTTAGTGCTTTATTTGTATTCTTGCTTGATTTGTAAGATTTGTCCCCTCCCTTTGTAAATGAGATTTGGATAGGATTTTATAGGGAACCATTGGTCATGGGTTAGATGTATTCATGTTAGGCCAACATAATGAAGGATAAAGATCAAATGAAAATGATTGTTGGGGATCAAAGTGCAAATGGATAATAGCATATAAATAGGACACCCTAGGGTTTGACACGATAGTCCAAATATGGCATTCTTATCCTATAGGTTTGGGAACTAGGGGAATAGGATTGGCCTGCAAAATATAGTTTGGCTAAGGTGGAATGATCGATTATAAGGTTCTAGATGATTGGTAATAAGAAAAAAGATTTATATAAGGGTTACAAGAGTAGGAAAAAAAAAACTATGGATAGGGTGTCACAAGACACACTCAAACTACCAATTTGGACATTTTATATGACTACACTCTATCTTCTTTGAGCCAAGATTGATGTATAGATATGATGCATTTTTGATTGCATACACAATCTACTATAATAGTTAGTTTTTTTTTGGTATGGTTGAGGTGATCAAATTACTCAATCTTTCCAAATTTTTAGGTTGTACTTGATCATCCAACCTCACCAGGTTATAAGTATCATTAGGTTGCACAGTTAAGCTAGTCTCAACTATTAGGTGTAAACTCACTTTTACTCTAAAGTTGGGGGCCTGTGCCTTCTAATTTCTTTCTCTCTCTATTTATCTCTTTGGATAAATATAATTTAAATATTTATATGTATTTATCTTAATGTCATTTTTAAATCCTTATAATGATACATATTTTTCAAAACAACTTACCAATAGGCAAGGTGGTTACAACAACACAAATGCGTATTCCTAAATCTTATTATTTCAATTTTAATCCATTTTAAGTAAATTCAACCTAGATTATATGAAATGATTTTATATTACAACATGCTCTTGGTTGCAGGTTAGTTACCAAAAAAGCACTCAAGTTGGGTACATGCAAAGACAAGGTGTGCATACACACCCATGTATGCATTCCTTTCTTTTAAACTATAACTGTCATTACTAGATTAAAGGGGCACAAATGTAGATGATATTTTATGATTATATAGAACCTTAGTCTTGTACACTTTGTAAACCTAAACCTTGGTTATTCTTCTCATTTCTATACCTTTCCCACTTTTATATGTCTCACATTTATTCTATATTGTGCCCCTTAGTCTATATCTCTTAGTCTGACTAGTCTTATGTTAATAACCATGCATTATATATTTCTCAAAATGCTTAAAATGTAATTATCTTCCATCTTTATAAGTTATGAACTTGTACATGCTTTTTTGCTTCCTAGACACTAACATCCATGACAAACAATAGCATTAACTCTAATGTCTTATCTTCAAACAAGCGTCTAGTGCCCTAAAATCATCCAATTTGAAAATAAAACATATCGTAATGGTCAACCTAAGTTATTTAATGTGAGTTATTACTCCAAAGGGATTGCTATAAATACACGATCAACCCTCATTCATTCCTCACTTATAAACATGGGAATAATATTAATTATTATTACTAAAGAGCATTCAAAGAGTACTTAATTGAACAAAGCTTCCCTATTTCCATACTAGTTATATGTATAAAACATCTATAGGTCTGAAGTATAAAAAGAGTAGTGCAAGCGCCTAATTTTCCAAGTTACAAGCTAGGTCACTATTATACTTGATTTGTTCATATTATATGATTCACACATAAGATAACATGTAGGGGAGGATTACATGAGTTTGAGGAGTTCTTTTAGAGTATTGACTATGTAGGCAACACCCTCTGATAGTGGGGTCTTTGGGATCAAATCGACACTGTATGCCCACTAAAAATTTTTCCCCTAAAATCACTATAAATATGGATAACTAGGATTTTTACCTTTTACAAGGAGCAATAATCCATAACCTAAATCTAAAATGTACCAGAGAAAAAGTGAAGAAAAACTAAGAAGCATCTAGGTGGTCACATCCTATTTTAGTAGATATTTCATGTAGGACATTTACATCAAACACAAATAGTAGCATCAACACAGCCATCCCATGTTGACATTAATGTTTAGAGTCATAGAGCCATCAAATCTAAAATTTAACAACTATTCTAGAATCTCCTTCTAGCTTGCTTTCTACCTATTCTAGATCAAGATCTCGATTAACATTAGAACAAGCTAAGTACATCACTTGTTTGTCATTTTTATATCTTAAATAGTTGTACTTTACATATTTAGACTATCTCAACATAATAAATTCATTGTATGCTTATATCAAAGTTTAGAATCTAATTGACCTACTTTAGATCTGATTATCACACTTGTGCCATTTCATTTCTATATACCCCTTTAATGCCAAATCTAAGATTAATTATCAGATCACCTTAGATCAAAACATTTAGGGTTAAATATAAATAATGATTTAAGAATGTCAATAAACCTATGAAAAAGTAGCTAAATCTCATGATTTCAAACTCAAGCATTGAGATATTAATAAATCTAATGCTCACCTTTCTATTTATAAAAATCCACTTCCCAATAATCATTTTAATACTACTCAAATTCATATGTTAGGAACCTATGTTCTACTCTTTTATTTACATTATTAGCATAGTAGTTGATTTGGATACATATGCTTTTTAAGTCATCCCTAGAGTATATTTGTTTTATCCCACATGCATGAGATGAAATAGTTATTAAGAATAGAATTAGTGTTTAAGTTAGTGTTAAGGCCCAATGAAAGCATCCATGAATTTTATTGAATTAAGCTTGCTTAAAGGAGGTTGCCCTCGCAAAGAGGACAACGATTCTAAAATTTTGCTATTGTAATTCAGTTTTATTTGTTTCATTTAATATATTGCTAATTTTCATAATTTATTTCATGTATTTGCAATTATATGCTAATTTATTCAGGAAGGATCCTTTCATTTGGTATCAGATGCTACCCACCATATGCTCTTACCTTATCGTAATTGGACCCTAGTGATCAGAAAGTGGTAATAGATCCATTCCCATCCCCTCTACATGATAGTCCCGATCTACAATTTCATTTTGGTAATAAGATGTCACCAAAAATCATGATTTTCTACTCAATCACATTGCATTTGTGTTCTACTCTCGATTTTATCTTCTATTTTGGAGTAGGGTAAAACCTATCCACTTAACTATGGGAAGTGCTTGGATGAAAGCCCTAAAAATCATTGTGAGGAGTACCACAAGAACCCCAAAGTAGCTAGCTCATTGAGATGACCTATCAGAAAAATGGGTAATGATCCCTTCCTGATTGACTAGCTCCCAACTATGAGTAAAACTAAGAGTTATTGCTAAGAGGTAAATCTATAGCCAAAAAAATTGTAGTGGTACTCACTCAGACAACATTGGTCACCAAAGTGATTTCTAAAACCCTTTAGGAAATCATTCAAACTTGGGGTCCATTTCCATTAGGTAGATCAGAATAAGAATGAATTATAAAGCCATATAAGTTTCAAAAGACTATTAGTAGAGCAATAAAAAACCAAAAATAAGAAAAAACCAAAAACCAAAAATCAATATATTTTTTTGGAAAATTTCATTTTTTTGCAATATCTTCCCATTTATAACCCTGTTGCTTCTCAAAATTTACCAAGACACTTGAAATTAAATTATCCATATTTTATTCCTTGAGGTCCCATATCCCAATTCCACTCCTAATTTCCATAAATCTCATTTTTATATTTTTTAAAGTTTTATCATAACTCTCAGTTCCTATCCGTTTGCCTCAATTTTTACATAGTGTTCATCTCCCTTTTTTTCTTCTTCATCCTCTTTGATAAATTTTCCAAATTTTCCTTTTTCCCCTCTAAAACTACCCTCATCTTTATCAATCATATTCCTTCTATGAAAAAAATTAGTAAAAGTACCTGTACCCCTCCCAATTTTATCTACATTAAAAATTCCTTTACTAAATGTGTCCTAACTTTATATTTCCCACCGATTACAAAAAAAAGGTTATGGTAGTCACATGTGTAGGCACTAAGATCATGGAGGAAGAAATTATAGCTTTGATGACCTGGGTCACTGACTTAGCTGATATGGTGTGTGGATTGAATGAACATAATGACCTTTTACTTAGTATATTATAAACAATGGAGTCTTCTTCCAAGCATACTTTTTCATCCACCCACCCACCACATGGGATCAAATTGGAATTTCTACAGTTTAATGGTACATACCAGATAGGTTAAATTTATCATGCCAAACAATACTTCAACCTTGATAATACTTATTATTTCCTTCCACTTGGAACTAGAGGCACTCCAATGAAACTATTGGTATCTCAAATCTAATGATGAACCTGATTGGACAACTTTTGCATCCCTAGATTTGGGTAGGTTTAGTCCCTCAACATTCAAATATTTTATGGAATCCCTCACCAAGATTCATCAAATATGCATCATTCATGATTATCAAATTAAATATGAGAAGCTGGTAAATCACACTAAAGGGTTATCAGATGACTTCAAGAGTTGTTTTATTAGTGGCTTCGAAGAGCCCATTCACTCTGAGGTCAAGATGTTTCAACCTCAGACTATGATGGTAGCATTAGGTCTCACAAAACTCATTGAAGACAAAATCACTACCCAACATAACACTTCTAATTGGGCACCCTCCAAGCCGTCTTTTCAACAACCCAATACTAGTACAACCCCTATCAAACATCTCACATGAGCTGAAATACATGCACATCATGAGAAAGGGCTTTGTTATAATTGTGATGATAAATGGGTTCTAGGGAACAAATGCATAAATAATTTTTTTTACCTACTATATGTTGATTATCCACTAGATACTAAATATTTTGAGGATACTACCAAAGAGATCACTCAGGAAGTTGATGATTCTACATACCTAGATTTCCCTTTAGAAATATCCATGCATGCTTTGACATGAGTCACTACCCATCAAATGATGTGTATCTAAGGTTATTTTAATAAGCAACTCCTCACCATCCTTATTGACTCTGGGAGCACTCCAACTTCATCAACCCTCAAGTCACCAAGCAAGTAGATTATTTTAGCCACCCATGTTCTAGTTTTGAGGTCATGATTGCCAATGGAGGCACATTACCCTGCAAGGTCAAGTATCATAATATTCATATTTTAGTAGGTGAATATAACCTTTGAGCTGACATGTTTACTTTATCCTTAGAGGGATGTGATTTTTTTCTCGATGCTCAGTGGTTACAAAAACATAGACCCATACTTTGGGACTTTTCAGAGCTTTAGATGCAGTTCTTAGAGAATGGATAGAAATACACCCTACAAGGCCTTTGACCAAGGTCTACCATCATTGTCATCTCTCATCACATGGAGAAAATTCTCAAATGGGGATCCCATGACATCATTTCCCAAATTTTTTCTCTTTATAGTGCTTCACCATCAGACTCTCACCCACCTTCTAACTTGCACAACCTTTTAGTCAAACATGCCTCAGTTTTTGAGGAACTTACTTAATTGTCACCTCACTAGCCTTAGGACCATCACATCCCACTACTTATTGGTAGTAAAACTCCCAATATTTTTCCCTATCGGTACCCATTTCATCAAAATACTAAGATTGAAAAGATCATCCATGATCTCATGCAGGCTGGTGTTATTCAACCTAACACTAGTCCATATTCTTCACCAGTATTGCTTGTTCCTAATAAATATGGTTCTTGTCATCTTTACATTGATTATCAGGGTCTAAATAAACTAACCATCAAGGATAAGTTTATAATCCATGTCATTGATGAGATCCTTGATGAAATCCATTTTTTACAATTTTTATCCAAATTGGACCTGCACTCAAGGTATCACCAAATTCATCTTCATGATGTTGAAATTCTTAAGGCAACCTTTCACACACATGATGGCCACAATGAGTTCCTTATCATGCTATTTAGGATTACTAATGCCCCATCCACCTTCCAAAGTTTGATAAAACAAGTATTCTACCCCTTATTTTGGATTTTTCTCTTGGTCTTCTTTGATGACATTCTTATCTACAATCCCACATGGGAGGATCAACTCCACCACCTCAACACTACCTTGAGCATTCTTAATGATAACCACCTATGTATAAAACATTCAAAATGTTCTTTTGGGAAAACAAAGGTGGAGTATTTGGGACATATTATCACTTCTAATGGTGTTTATGTTGACCCTGCTAAAATTTTAGCTATGACAAATTAGCCTCAGTCAAAGACCCTCAAAAGCTTACGTGGACTTCTTGGTCTGACAAGATACTATAGAAAATTTGTCAAGGATTATGGCATAATTATAGATCCATTGAAAACTATGCTAAAAAAAATATGCATTTACATGGTCACCTACATCTTATCAAGCATTTTATGACCTTAAACATGCCATGTGTACCACGCCAGTCTTGACCATGCCTAGTTTCTCCAATCCATTTGTGCTTGAGTGTGATATGTGTGGAATAGGTCTTAGTGTTGTACTTATGTAGGAGGGTCATCCCATCACCTTCACTATTAAGGCCCTAAATAGACATAATTTGGTATGTTCCACATATGAAAAAGAGATGATGGCTATTTGGCATCCCTATTTGATTGGCTGACACTTTTGCATTAAAACTAACCATCAAAGCCTCAAATATTTTCTAGAACAATGGGTATCTTCTTCAGAGAAAAAAAAGGGTTTCTAAACTCATGGGATATGATTATGAAATTACCTAAAAGAAGGTAAGGAAAACTTAGTGTTTGATGCTCTCTCTTTCTAGTTTGAAGATCTAATGCAACTCTATGTAGTCTCTCTTCCCATTTCCACCTGGCTCTATGATCTTAAAAATGAGTGGCATAATGATCTCCCAACCCAAAAAATCATTCTTCAACTATCTGTTGATCCATATTCTAAATCTCATTATACTTTGGATGGGTACACATTATGATATAAAGGTTTCCTAATGTTACCAATAGGCTCCAAGTTCAAACAATCAGTTTTACAAGAGATGCATGCTTCCCCTTCTACTGGTCATTTAGGGTTTCTAAAAATGTACAAGAGAGTTTATCATAATTTATTTTGGTATGGACTCAAGATGGATATCAAAACATTTGTTATTGAATGTGATATCTACCAACGTAATAAAGGCAAAATAGTTTCCCCACCTGGTCTACTCTAACCACTTCCCATTAAAACACATATTTGGATCAATATTTCTATGGATTTCATTGAAGGCCTCCTAAAATCTAGTGGTAAATCAATGATTCTTATCATAGTGGATTGCCTCTCTAAATATTCTCATTTTTATACTTTGGACCATCCCTACATTACTTTCACCATCGCTTAGACATTTCTTGATCACATATTCTAACTTCATGGTGTCCCTGCTTCTATTATTTTAGATCGTGATTCCACCTTCACCAGCCAATTTTAGTAAGAAATATTCAAGCATCTGGGTACACAATTAAAAATGAGTTTGGAATATCATCCATAGACTAATGGATAGACTGAAATCATCAATAAATGCCTATAAACCTATCTTCATTATTTTGTCATAGAGAAGCCACATCAATGGGCCAAATGGTTACCTCTTGTAGAATGGTGGTATAATATATCCTACCACAACTCTACTAAAATGACCCCATATGAAGTATTTTATGGGAAATCACCCCCACCACTTATCCTATATACACCTGGTATTTCACCAATTAGGTAGTTGACACTACTCTTCACCATTGAGATCAAATTCTCCACATCTTGTGAGACAATCTTCAATTGACACAAAATCACATGAAGTAATAGACTAATCAACATTGCTTTGAACACACCTTTTAAGCAAGTGATATCATTTTTCTTTGCTTGTAACCATACAAATAATCATACCTAAAACAAAAGGGGTATCAAAATCTTACCCCTAAGTTTTATGGTCCATATAAGGTTCTCTAGCAGATTGGGTCTATTGCTTACAAGTTGGAGCTTCCACCTTCCTCTCGCATTCACCCAATATTTCATGTCTGAAGAGAGTTCTTGGCACCAACATTCAAGAACAAATAGTCTTACCAAAATTAGATAATTAAGGATCTCTCCTTCTTGAACCAGAAGTAGTCTTGGCTCGATGCACCTACCAACTTCACTCTTGCACCATAATAGAATTTTTAATTAAGTGGTAAGGATTGTAACCCAAAGATGCCACATGGGAACCATTATTATAGATTCAACAATGCTTTCCAGAATTAAATCTTTGAGGACAAATATTTTTTCCAAGAGGGAGGGGATGTCAAGAACCCATGTTCTACTCTTCTATTTACATTATTAGTATAGTAGTTTCTTTGGATTCATATGATTTGTAAGTCATCCTTGGAGCATATTTGTTTTATCCCACATGCATGAGATGAAATAGTTATTAAGAATAGAATTAGTATTTAAGTCAGTGTTAAGGCCCAATGAAGTCATCCATAAATTATATTGAATTGAGATTGCTTAAAGGAGGTTACCCCCTTGAAGAGGCTAGTGATTCTACAATTCTACTATTGTAATTTAGTTCTATTTGTTTCATTTAATATATTGCTAATTTTTGTAGTTTATTTTATGTATTTACAATTATATGCTAATTTGTTCAGGAAGGATCCTTTCATCCTACCTCCAATGTTGTGGAGACTTAAATTGACCCTAATTCTCTAACCAATGATGATAGTGTAGTAAACATGAATAATATAAGGCATGTAGTATCATACATTGATCTTTATCCACATTCCACCTATACTAACTTTCCCACTATCTGCACTATTCAAGACACTTATCCATCTCAATTCATGAATATTAAACATATGGAAACACATGCTCCTTTATTATCATTTACCCAAACTATACTCAATGTATGCATCTAAATTTTATTGCTTCATTTATCATCACTAATATTACTATTAGTCGACACTAATTTTATTTATCTCATTTATCTCTTCTAATTTTGTTCTAATATCACTCCTCCTAGTCTTTTGTCTAACACCCATTTCCATTATTATTATATTAACCTTATACCTCATCCCAAAAATAAATTAATCCACTTAATCTCCATTATTTGCTAACTAATCCCATTTATCCATTATTTGTAAATTTAAAATTCCCATGACCAACCTACCTACCTACTCCTAGGCTTTCCTACAAGCCTACCCCCTAAATTCTCTAGAGCCCCCTAATTACATGACTAATCCACCACTAATAATGATTAGAATCCAAAGAGATTATAAAGGCTTATACCTATAAAACCTTCCCTCCTCTACAACCATCTAAGAAATTTTTAATTCCTTGGATAATCCTCCACCATTGATATCCTACACCCAAATTTGAATAATGGTCATTGATCTTCCCTCCTTATTTATATTTAAACATCATCATCCCTCCATGGACAAAAGAACTAAAAGATAACTATAGGATTCATGACTAATTTATGCTAAGATATTCCAAGACAACATCATTCCATCATGTTGTTTACAATCTGAGTCTTTAGTAAGCAATCCATAATCCATAGTCAATTAATATTTTTATTGTTTTGATTTTGATCTAGAGCACTTAGCTCTTAGGATCTAAGATAGGTATGAATGTTTCATTTATCATGACATTTTATTCCTAAATAGATTTATATTTTAATGGTATATTTATGTTTTGAGTGATTTTGATATAACCATCAAATCCAAATCCCTTGCTCAAAAATTATAATATTACATTTGGTGACCACAATGGAAGCCCTCTTTTTGAACTAACCTGATGTGTTTGAAGTGTGATAATAAATATTGCATGTCAAATTGAAGGAAAATTTGGGCTCATTATTTCAAAAATATCATACTCCAGGCGAAGTGTGACATTGTTCTACAACTTGCAGTATTATAGAGTGGTATTGAAGACTCTAAATGCAATTGTAAACATTCAATTCCTAACACCATTTGTGTTGAAATTATCAATCTTACTCAAATTGCACTCAAATGCACATTTTAGGCCAAATTACATAAAATACACTAAATGGTTCGAGTTTGTCATATACAAGTGCCAATTTAGGCTATTGTATCCCTAAATGGGGAAATGAATTTTATGCGATTCCTAACTTTGATCAATTTATTTTGAGTCAAATTGATGATTTCATATTTTTGTGCTCTAGATCACTCTTTTATTATAATTCATTAGTACACATCAGGTACCTTTGTTACTTTGTGTTGAAAACATCTTAAATGGGAATATGGTTCCAACACATCTAACATCACTTTCCAATTCTTCTTGAGTTAAATTATAACCCAATAATATGACTTTTTGACCATTTTGATTAACTGAGGGTTAATTTACAAGATTTGTACAAATATTAATTAATATTTTTTAACATTATCTATGTCAAATCAAGATATTAAGTGGATTTTTCATGGATGTTGATTATTTCAATATTGGAAATTGATTGTTAATATCTGCATCACCTAGTGACATCATCTATGGGGTGGCATCCATAAGCCATAAATGCATAAAATATCAATATTATGGGTCTCCCATGCCTCTTTAATGCCTCCCATTAATAATTAATTCCTATTCTTCCAAAATCATGATGATAATATTTATGTATTTAATTCCAAATATTAGATTAATTCATGGCCACACATCTCGATCCTGAGATAGATGATCATGGTCGATCTTGATAAATCTCAAAAATATTAAATAGGAGGGCATAAAACATCATTTTAAAACTCAAATTGTGTAATGTTATAATGCTAAAATCTCTTCACAACTCATTTGTGTTTTTATTATTATATTATTCATATTTGGATTAGCTTCATTTGATAGGCAATTAGATAGTTTCAATATCACAAGCCTAGGTTTTATGGAGTGTTCTTGAGACATTGGAGGAGTTTTTCCACAATTTTTGATGAAGATAAGATTGCTTGATCAAGGGGAGATCATGTTTTTGAGCAATGGAGTCACATGGGAAGGTAATGGTTTACTTTCATTCATTTGTATCTTATTGTTATTAGCAAAACCCTGCATGCATATATTAGCTTGATTTAATTAGCTCTCTATGCATTTTTATTTGACTTCTTAGACTAATGCTTGAATAATAATTTCTTGTACTCCACTCTACATTTGGAATGTCCAGTGGGACTGATGCATTCCACATAGCAAGAAGATCATTATACACCTTTTAGATCTTCATTTGGATGCTTAAAGCTCTTTAAATTTGATTTTATAACTTTGTTTTGCCATTTTTCTTTATCATGAGTTTACAAAGTATCCATCAATATTTAGTGCAACTAATGATGGTCATTTCCAACAATTGATTATCAGGTATAACCATCGACAGTAATTGTGTAGAGAAATAAGCTAATAAGCCATCTTTCGGAGCTTGGTTTGGGGTCATCCGAACTCCGTTTTGATGATTTTTTATAAAAACCATGTGTTTATCCTAAATTTTTAGAATATGATATCATTTTACCTTTAAGTTGAATATTTAAAAAAAAATCATGTTGTTAACCAAGACTAATCTAACGCATTTAATTCTTGAGGTTTTGCCTTCAAATCGGCAGGTGTTTACTTTTCAAAATTATTTACCTCAAACTTAAAAGAGCTTCAAAGCTAAAGGAGGTTTTCTAAATTTTTATTTAGGGCCTATTTGAAGAGTACCAATTCATATTTGTTTAGATATTTTAAACCTTATTTTGGGATATTTAAAAATAATTAAAAAATATTTCATTTGGTGATTTACAAAATTTTTAGGGTGTTTTATTGAATAGTTTTTGTGGTTGTTTCTTCCAAGTTTATAACTTAAGGCCAAGGGGCCAAAGAAAATCACCAAAATTTTAGATTTAAGTGCTTTAAAATTTAACACATTTCAAAGTTTGTCTTCAATAGATCATTGCTTTGTTAGAATTGATTGGAAAAAATAAAGATTGTGCGTGTATGCTCTCCCACCCATCCCCTTTAGGGAACTTGTGGGATCAAAAGCACCATATATATTACAAAGTGCCTTAGTTGAAGGTGTAAAAGAGATTTTGTCAAGGCTCTCATCAAGACTTACATGGATTGGGTGAGCTATAAATAACCTTAAATCTCTTTTATTTGTCATTTATTTTTTCATCTTAGCCTGTGAGGGGGACTTCATTACCTCCCATAAGTTCTATAGGGAATCCTTGGCATGAGAATTCATCTCCAAAAATTGTATTCAACCCCTATCAATAGGGGGTATATAAATTTGGATCACCCCACTAGGATGATGGTTTGAGTGGTTAAACTATCTCCTATCATTGAAGCTAAGCCTGGGACATATGATCATGTTGGATATCGCACTACATTGAGCAAGTGATAGATGTAGTGGTTGTAAAAAGGGAAAGACCTTTTTATAAAAAGCCATATGACATGAACCCAATTTATGTGTTAATTATCTTTAATTTTAATGTGAAATTCTTGTGTATGGGATCCATCTAAAAATGTTTGAAAGCTTATTAGTTTAGTTAACCCCACTTTGACACACCTTGTCAGTTTAGGTCTTAAGATGATTAATTAGTTGATTTGTCTTTGTCTTAGATTAATTGGTCTTGTTTTGGGTCAAAAATTTATTGTTAACCAAACATGTAAAAAAAACATTGTTCCCAAATTTATTGAACAAGGAGGTGTTATGTTGTCCAAGTAAAAATTATCTTTTCCTTGTTTAAATTAACATCAAAAACATTGTGTCATATATTCTATTTTGATAAAGTTATGCTACCCATTTGAGTCTAGATCATTTGAATTTTTTTCTTAAGTCCCTCATTGATAATTTAAATTTAGAATTGGAATTTTTTAAGTTTTAAAGGTTGATGTGTTAAATTGGGTTTGCCATTTGCACTTGACTTGTTTTAACTTGGGTTGAATTTCTTGTGTGAATTGAGGGTTGTTTATAGACTCATTATCATATTATCATCTTTGGTAGACTCAAGTCATATTGCACATCACTCACACTTTGAGTCCTATAACATATTTTATACTACCATTTCTATTACCATGTGGCAGCATTGTGTTGCCCGTTTAGTTCTAGTTTATACTTAGGAATTATTGCATGTTTCCACATCATAAGTTTCTTAGTTCGTATTGTCTTCTTCATAATATGAAGATATTTATTATAATTTTCTAGTATCAACTAATCTAAGTTAAAATATATTTTATGATATTGACATATCATAATGGTCTAAATTTTAGTGTGCAAGTCACACTCTAGATTTTTGAGTTATCATACCCTCTTCCAATCTATACGATTTTGACTTTACCAAAATTTGAGTAAATTTATTAACCAAATAGTTTAATTGTGTGTGGTTCCAAGCCACCCTCCTTTTTATAGTCTCATTAGTACCTTAGTTATTTGTTTAGAAAAGGATCAAAATTCAAATCTTGTTTAAACGTTTGCAAAACATTGTCCAAATCTTGCTAAATGTTGAGAACACTCTTTTTAAATAATGACACTAAATTACACTTACAATAGGGTTTCTTGTGGCCCTAGTTGAAAGGTAGAGCATTTTTATGATGGAAATGATCACTCCATCTTGTTTGAGGATGCTTCTCTTTTTGGGCCTATCTATTGAAAACTAATTGCATCCAAGCACTTGACTTGTTTTAACTTGGGTTCAATTTCTTGTTTGAATTGAGGATCATTTATAGACTCATTATCACATTATCATCTTTTGTGGACTCAAGTAATCTTGAATATCACTCATGATTTGAGTCCTAGAACATATTTTATACTACCATTCCTATTACCATGTGGTGACATTGTGCTTCCCGTTTGGTTCTAGTTTTATACGTAGGAATTCTTACATGTTTCCACATCATGAGTTTCTTAGTTTGTATAGTCTTCTTCATAATCTGAGGATATTTCTTCTAGTTTTATAGTATCAATTTGCCAAATTTGAAGTAGATTTTAAGATATTAATATATCACAAAGTTATACATTTTAGTGTACAAGTCACATTCTATATTTTTGAGTTATCATACCCTCTTCCAATATATACAATTTCAACTTTACCAAAAGTTGAGTAAATTCATGAACCAAATATTCTAATTACATGTGGTTCCAAGCCAAACTCCTTTTTATAATCTCTTTAGTACCTTAGTCATTGTTTGGAAATGGATCAAAATTCATATCTTGCTCAAACATTTGTAAAACATTATCCAAATCTTGCCATATGTTGAGAACATTCTTTTTAAAAAATGACACTAAATTACACTTGCAATAGGGTTCTTATGGCTCTAGTTACAAGGTAGAGAATTTTTATGATGAACATGAGTACTCCATCTTGTTTGAGGATGTTTCCCTCTTTGGGCCTATCTATTAAATACCAATCACATCCACACCTATTATCATACATCATCCTCATTGTTCCCCTTTGATTTGCATGCCATGCTTGAAGGTTAACATTTTGGGTTATTTTCCTCTAGCTTTTGCAAGCAAGTAGGCTCTAAAATACATGAAGTTTACCATTTTAGGATGTCCTATGTCCCTTTAATTTGTGTTCCATGCTTGAAGGTTACTATTCTAGGGTATCTTTCTTCTCTTTTAGCTTGTGTGAGTGATCAAGCACCACAATGTATGAAGTCTACCATTTTGGGGTATTTTCCTCTAGTTCATGTGAAAAATAAAACTCCACAACATGTAAAGGTTATCATTTTAAGATATTATCCTTTAGTTTGTGTGAGCGATCAAGCTCCAAAACATGTGAAGGTTACCATTTTAGGCTCTTCTCCTTTAGCTTATGTGAGCAATAAAACTCTATAATGTGTGAAGGTTACCATTTTAGGCTATTCTCCTTTGACTTGAGTGAGTGGTCAATCTCCAAAATGTGTGAAGGTTACCATTTTATTCTATTCTCATTCATATTGTGTGAGTGATCAAGCTCCATAACATGTGAAGGTTACCATTCTAGGATATTCTCCTTCTACTTGTATGAGTGATCAAGCTCTATAACTTGTGAAGGTGACCATTTTGGGATATTCTCCTTTAGCTTGTGCAAGTGATCAAGCTATATAATGCATGAAGGTTACCTTTTTAGGACCTCCTCCTTTAGTTTGCACGAAAAACCAAGATATGAAGCATCCATTCATTACCATTATGGGCCCATCACCTTTGTCTATTGAACATATTGTTGAAGAACCTCCATTTGATGAACCAATTATTTTTGATCCCTTCTTCAATAGTTTAATTTTTGGAGAGCCCATTATTGAACCACAAACCATTATTTCTACTAAACCAAAATTTCCCCACTTTATAAATTCCATGCCGATCTTTGAGCCAAAAAAAGAATCATTTGCTCTTCAAGAAGCATCTTATGAGGATCAAAATGTGTTCAAAGTTGATATTTTACAACCAATTATTAACCAAAACTGAGATGTTATTTTTTAAACATCTGTTTGTGATGATTCAACCTATGCTAAATAACCTATTCATATGTTACCTATTTTTAAAAAGCCTCATCTCCTTGACAAGCCAGTTTCTACAGAGTTGTCTCTTGATATTTTACCACTTGTTGAGGAGTCTCCTTTTCATAGACAAGATTCTATTAAGTTATCCCTCAAGCAGTTCCCTCTCTTTGATGTGCTTCACTTAGATGAACTAGTATATGTTGAACCCTTCTTGGATGAATCCATTTTTATTGAGCCCATTATGCCATCATAAGCCATTACTTGTTTGATACCAATAATTCAATAGAACATAATTATAGAAACAACCACATTAGATGAAGAATCAATATTAGAGTCAGGTTTTATTTTTGAACTGACATCGGATTTAACATCAAAAATAGAATCAACATTAGTTAAGACATCAGATTTAGAGTCTCTTATATCAGAATCAGATTAAAAAATAGAATACAATATTGGTTGTTACAACATTGGTTACAATTGCCTCCTTGCATATTAGTTTGAATATATTTGTGATCCTTATATGGTTTTTTAGGATGATTACTTCAGTATCAACACAAGTTATCCTAGTATCTTCTATGAGTATTATGTTGCCTTTCAACATCCCTCCATTATCACCACCCAAGATAGCCATTATATTGACATTCCAACTCCCACAAATGTCGGTTGGGATTGACAGAATTAAACTTTATTGAATTGCATTCATGGTGACATTAGGTGCAAAATATTAGTGGGACAAAGACCCCATTCATTTAGAAGAATAAAAATATCTTAGTGAAACCTTTTCAAAGGTTCTAGAGGGTAAGCAAAGATCAAACTCAGCTTCTTTTGATGAAACCTTTTTGAAGGTGCTAGAAGACAATCAATGTTAAATGTTAGTATCTCTTTGTGAAACCTTCTCGGAGGCACTATGGAATAATCATGATAAATTCATCAGTGAAAATATCATCAAGGTGCCAATAGCCAAGCAAAAAAGTTATTAACTATTCACTAAAGATATTATTCAAGATCAATCAAAACATCTTCCAATCTATAACATAATCAGATGGTAGCTACTCTCAAGATCAAGTAACCGAACAATCTGGTGGTCATATCGAGAGCATATTTAGAGATATTTAACCCCACCACAACCAAAATTATGTCAAATCTAGTATCAACAACATTACATGAGATTGAAATTTTCAATATTCATTTATTTCCCATTCATTATACATTTCATTATCATTCAACTATTCATTACCTACTTATATCATTTATCCTAACATTATTTACCATGACTAGTAACACTTTCCTTTGTAGAGGCTACAAGGATATCTTGTCTTGACATTTGAAGGAAATAGACTCAATGACCAATGAATATCACAAACACATTATTGAGATCTAGATCGGTAGTAAGTTCTTAACTAGGCAACTTTTTTGAAAGGGAATTGGATAGAAATTATTATAACTGATCATTTTTATTGTTTCACATGTTGACTAGGATGTGCATCTCCCTATCAAAAAGAGTAGTAGAAACATTTTTCACTTTTCTAGTTCCCATTTTCCATTACCATGCCTTGTCTTTTGGGGGAAAATCTATAGACCCTTTTTAGGTATATTATACCATTGTGTTCCATTTACTATATTATTTGAACTACATTGACTTGAGGTCCTTCAAGATTATGTAGGCAACACTCAATTTATATTGAGGTCAGATCAGTCACCTCTTTGACACACTCTCACCATTTTACAAGAAATTAATTATAAGATTAAATGCTCTCGCTATTTTGAAAGCAACCTAAGCCATGCTCTCACTATTTTTCAAGTAAACTAAGCCAATCATCGCTTGGGGGCAATATTTTGTCACTATAGCTAATTGTCTTCTCATCATTTTCATTATACCATTTCTTTAATATTAACCTAGGATTCTTTTTAGCTATCTTACTTACCCTATTTTGATCTTAGTTCCTTTGGTTCTTCCCACACCTTTCTATGAAGGGATTCTGATCCATTTTTAACTAGTTTTGGAATGCCATGTTGAATGATAGTCTATAGAAGTAGTGTGACATTTGATATGGCAAGTTATCTTTCACCTATTATCTTATTTGGTATCATTGATTATTACCACCTATGGGCAAATGAGTATTATGATGTTATTTTCTAATTACAACAACCTAAGAGAAAATTAGGTACAATGCCTTTTTATCATGCATTAACACATCATCTAGTCATTACTATTATCATTTACTTTGTTTTTGGCCTTTGTTTGCAAATTTGTTGTGGCCTGGTTAGTTTTTCATTGCATTTTATGTAGGCAAAATTATTGTGACTTGAGGTCCTAATGGGATTACATAGGTCATTCTCAATTCATATTGAGGTTAACTCAGTCCCACTTTCATTATGCTCTCATCATCTTACAAGCATTTTAAGTTGACACGCTCTCTTCATTTCATGAACTAGACCATTTTGTATCTCTTAATTCTCAATCGAGTTGAGATACTTGAAAAATTATAAAAAAATTTGTAAAACATTCAAAAACCCAAAAACATTTTGTTTTGTGTGCATGTTTATTTGATTAATATTTGTTTGTTTATTCTTTTGAGTTCCTATATGGTCTTGCTTTGTTTTGATCCAGGTGGATCTCTCCATTTGTGAAAAAAAAAGAGTTTCCATATTTTGATAAAAATGATTGCACAACATAGATCTCATCAAGAGCTTTTTGACACTTTTCACAGTTCAAAAAATGGAGCCCGAATGCTCAAGATATAGCCAGTTGAAGAAATCATGTGACAGGGATGTCAAAAGTGATGTGGCACAGTTGAGGAATGCCAAGTGGACCAATCTCCATTTGACACATGGCAAATAATTAGGGGGGCGAAAAAAATTTGTTAAGTGTTTTATTTTTGCACATGATATTTGACATTTTCAAATGTTTAAAGGTGCCAAACCTCCACGCCATCCACCAAACACTCCACTAAGCATGCACCTAGGCATTTGAATAGCTAGGTGGTAGCCAAAGTTGGCACCCAAATGCTAGGCATTTGAAAACTTTAGCAAGTTCTCTATTTTAAGCATTAAAACAACCTCTCCTAGCAAATGTGGGACTATTTCCTTGGTCAAAGTGTGCTCATGGAGGAAGGACGCCCTTGCCCACTTCCTTCGGCACCTAGAATGGAGGAAAAGGGTTTGGAACTTGAGACCTGGCACCTAAAAGGCTAAGGTCTTGACCGCTTCAACCACGGTGGCTGAAATGTTATAAAAAGGAGTAATTTTTACTTGTATTGATATAGATTTTTGACTGTGTTTTATTTTTAAGAGGCCGAGAGCTAAATGGAAGGTTAGAGATAGCTACCAAATAGAATTTTCTCCAATAGCTGACCTTGTACACAATAATTAAGCCTTTTTAATTATGTTTTGTAATTAAAAAGAGAATGTTATTATTACTATTTGGATATACCAATAGATTGAATGGACCAAAGCACATTCGAAAGGGGTTGAAGACTGAGGAAGGCTTCTGTGTGACCGAGTTTGAGTTTATCAGTGAAGGTGGAATTCTTGGATAGAGATCAGGCCTGAGGGAAGTTGTGTAGCATTTCAAAAATTTGTAAGCCATTTTTTGTGTAAATTTAATAGAAATGGTCCTCAATATTGGGCAGACCCAGAGACATAGGCAATCAATGTCGAACTCCGTTATCAATTTCATGTGGTAATTTGTCATGATTGCATGTTTTATTTTCAAGTATTCTAATTTTTAATTAATCAAGAGCTCATGCAATATTTTAAAAATTGACAATTTATGACATTTAATTTTTAAAACAAAATCTAGTTTTATTGGTGAATGGAAGATATCAGTCTTTTTGACAATTCTAATCCAATTCGATAACTGAGAATACTTTGTCAAACAATTGCAAGTTATTTTGAGTATTTTTGAGAATTTGTTTATTTTGAAAAAATCAGAATCTGTATGATTAAAACTTCACTTTGAGTTTTTCAGTGGTGTTTACGGATCAAGTTGGTATCAGAGCAGTTGATCAATGGGATTTAACAATTGGTTGTTGTTTTTGCTTCTATTTTGGCATTTGTTTTGATTTTTGTGATTCGATAGGTGCAATGGGAAAGTTATCAAATAGAGCCAAGCTTGATGAGCTTGAAGCATATAACCAACAAATCTATGAAGAGAATGCTTTCCTGAGAGCAAGATTGTATTCCTTAGATGAGGAGATTACCCAATTGAAAATGGAGTTATGAGCCAAGGATAAGCTCATGGAAAAACTACAGAATGGTGGAAAAATGAAGGATTTGCCTTCCACTGTAGATGCAAACACTATGACAAATGAAAACATTGTAAGTGCATGTAAGTCATCAATTGATTTTCCTTCTCATGAAGAATCTAGTAACAATGATTTTGGTAAATTTGAACAATATACAAAAGGAATAGGTTCAAAATTACTTGTTAAAATGGGATTTAATGGAAAAGGCCTAGGAAAAGATGGCCAAGGTGATACTAATCCCATTTAGATAGAGAATAAGCCTAATCGTGTAGGGTTAGGATACAGATATGGTATTCAGAATGAAACAAGTGAATGCTCTGAGAAAGCAGAAGCAAGATGTGTTATGGAGAATTTTAAATCCTCTTGGATGGAAGGTAAAACACATTCTTTTCACCACACTTGCAATCATGTTGATTCTAATTCTACCAGACAACATAAATATTCCAATGTTCCTTTTGATTATGGTACACAAAATTTGTGGCACGTATATCCATGTAGTTTTTATGGATTGTCTAATCATTGTGTAGCCAAATGTTGGAAATGTAAATCTTTGTTAGGAAATATTTTGAAAGACTATTCTCCTAGACAGAGTTCTGAGAGTAGCAATAAGAATATGTTTTTCAATAGAGTGGACAAAAGGTTTTGTACTCATTGTAACAGAAGTGGACATTGGGTTGAAAAGTGTTGGAGAATTCAACCATCACACCATCCTAGAAATGGTAAGATTAAGATGGTCTATAAACCTATCAATAAGGTAATTAATGAAGTTAAATCAACCCATATAAATGTTACTAAATCCACTAAAGAAATCTCACCAACTAATCAGGAAAATTGGATTAAGAGGGCTGGTAAACAATTTTTGACATTCATGTTGTCATGATTAATGGATGCATTCATGTTGCAAATCAATTTTGGAGTCTGTTATATGCATAAAGGACATTCACCATGTTTTGAATGTTGATATGGTTTATTGGAGTGGCCCATAGAGAACAACTAAGGGACAGGTTAAACATACTTGGAATATTTTCTCATGTTTGGGATTTTGAAACTTCATTTTTAAACCTTGACAACAGTATATGCAGTTTATATGGGCATGAGCAGTATGTCTATTTTGAGAAATTTGTAATGCAGTTCATATGTTGTCTTTTATATTGTGTAAATAGAGGCTTATAAGACCCTTTATGGGCAACGTTTTTAATTGTACTAATTATACAAACTATTTTTAGCCATGCATGATATTTGCACATTCTCTAAGACCCTTATTCATTTTTGGGCATTTTATTGTAACTATAAATTGTGGTTACAAATAGCGTGTAAAATTATTACACTAACAAATTAGTTTGTAGTTGCACTTGGTGAACAATTTGCAGTGATTGGCAGATGCACCATTTTTGAGATGCGACATTTGAGCAAGTAGTGTGTTTCTATCCACAATGTGGCAATGGGTAGATATTTGTTTTTCACTAACATTTCAAGGATTCATTTTGAATTCTTACTATGATATGTTGCAGTGATGTTTTTGTAGAAGCATTTTTAATGGAGACCACACTTTTAGGGTCTAAAAGTGTTTAGTGGGGAGGTTTGATCCAGGTGGATCTCTCCATTTGTGAAAAAAATAGTTTCCATATTCTAATAAAAATGATTGCACAACATAGAGCTCATCAAGATCTTTTTGACGATTTTCACGGTTCAAAAAATAGAGCTCGAATGCTCAAGATATAGCCAGTTGAAGAAATCATGCGATAGGGATGTCAAAAGTGACGTGGCATAGTTGAGGAATGCCAAGTGGATCAATCTCCATTTGACACATGGAAAATAATTAGGGGGAAAAAAAAATTGTTAAGTGTTTTATTTTTGCACATGATATTTGACATTTTCAAATGTTTAAAGGCACCAAACCTCCACGCCATCCACCAAACACTCCACTAAGCATGCATCTAGGCATTTGACTAGCTAGGTGGCGGCCAAAGTGGGCACCCAAATGCTAGGCATTTGAAAAATTCAGCAAGTTTTCTATTTTAAGCAATAAAACAACCTCTCCCAGCAAATGTGGGACTATTTCCTTGGTCAAAGCGTGCTCATGGAGGAAGGATGCCCTTGCCCACTTCCCTAGGCACCTAGAATGGAGGAAGAGGGTTTGGAACTTGAGACCTAGTGCCTAAAAGGCTAAGTTCTTGACTGCTTCAGCCACGGTGGCTGAAATGTTATAAAAAGGAGTAATTTTTACTTGTATTGATATGGATTTCTGATTGTGTTTTATTTTTAAGAGGCTGAGAGCTAAATGGAAACTTGGAGATAGCTACCAAATAGAATTTTCTCCAATATCCAACCTTGTACATAGTAAGTAAGCCTTTTTATATATGTTTTGTAATTAAAAAGAGAATGTTATTATTATTATTTGGATATACCAATAGATTGAATGAAGGACCAAAGCACATTCGGAAGGGGTTGAAGATTGAGGAAGGATTTCATGTGATCAAGCTTGAGTTTATTAGCGAAGGTGGAATTCTTGGATAGAGATCAGGCTTGAGGGAAGTTGTGCAGCATTTCAAGAATTTGTAAGCCATTTGTTGCACAAATTTAATAGAAACGGTCCTCACTATTGGGTGGACTCAGAGATGTAGGCAATCAATGCCGAACTCTGTTATCAATTTCATGTGGTAATTTGTCATGATTGCATGTTTTATTTTCAAGTATTCTAATTTTTAATTAATCAAGAGCTCATGCAATATTTGAAAAATTGACAATTTATGACATTTACTTTTTAAAACAAAATCTAGTTTTATTGGTGAATGGAAGATATCAGTCTTTTTGACAATTCTAATCCAATTTGATAATCGAGAATACTTTGCCAAACAATTGCAAGTTCTTTTGAGTATTTTCGAGAATTTGTTTATTTTGAGAAATTCAGAATCTGTACATTTAAAACTTCACTTTGAGTTTTTCAGTGGTGTTTACGGATCATGTTTTCTTTCGAAGAACATATTGATGGTCCACATGGATCTTGATTATTTATATCTTGATCTCATGTTATTAAGTTATTCTTGTTTTGTTTTTTAAAACATTCTTATTCCTACTTAAGTCTTGATTGTTCATATCTTGATTTTAAGTCAGGTTTAATTATGTTTATCTTTTTCTTTATCTTTACTTTTTTGTTTAAATGTAAATAGCTATAACTCTCATTTTGGTCATTGTTTTACCATTATCCTTAGTTATAGGTATTCAAATTTGAACCAGATCAACACAATTGGAATATTATGTCATTCTAAGTTATTCATACTTATGATGCCTAATTTATTTTTTTACAGTAAGCACTTTGTACTCAAGTTTCAAAGTCTTATCATCAACATCACTTTGATAAACAATTCTCAAGAACACTTTGCATAATATAGGCTCATGATATGAAATTAGTCATCTATGTATCATGAAATTTATCACTTAAATCTATGTTTAGATGTGTATCTCTTTGCATACATCATGAGTATAATCAATCTCTAGTCAATTTTCTTCATCACTCATCCCATTTCCTTGGAGAACTACATCAGCTTGAGGTCTTATTGAACTATCTAGGTAGTTATCAGTTTTTATTGAGGTTAAATAGACCATCTTTATTCTTTTTTCATCTCTTTCATCATTATGTGCGTCCTTGTATGCTTAGTTTTTGTGGCTTTCTTAGCCATTATACCATCACATCTATGTTTGTGCCCGCTCATTTTAATCTATATTATAGGTTATTTCCTTGAGCTTTTTTACTTGTTGACTTGCCCATCTTGAGGCACCGCATATGATCTTATCGTAAGAATCAAATCAGACCTATAGGGGTAAACCATTATTTATTCTTTATCAATGATCAAAATTAGCCCTACAGGGGCACAACTATCTTATCATGATTAAATATGCTCTACTGGGGTACTTATTATTATCATCTCTTTAGAGACCACATTGTCCTTTTCCTCTAATTCAATTTTCTACAAAAAATTTCCCATGATGGAAATGTTTTTATGGTCAACTTGTCTCGAGATTGATCAATTTTGTAAGCACATAATTTGCACTCTCAAATTAGATGCATTCAAAGTGTGTCACTTATATTTTTGGATTGAATCCTCCTCATTCCCCCTTCTTTGGGGCCCATTATACCTATAATTATATTTTTATCATTGATTATAACCATGTGTGCAAGAATTAGCTCATATAGATGTGATCTATTCCATGGGTTAATCTCTTATTGTCCCTCTCATTTCAAGAGTCCATCCTAGTATATCCTCTCAAGGGGGCATCATGGGTCATTTATAATTTATTCTTGACAACTCTTTTCTTTGAAAAGATGTTGCTTCATCTGAATGTCTTGTTACACCTTCTCAAATAAGGGTAGAATGTAGACATCCAATTCCTAACACCATTTATGTTAAAATTTTCAATCTAACTCAAATTGCACTCAAATGCACATTTTAGGCCAAAATCCATAAAATTTACAAAATGGTTCAATATTTTCATATAAAAGTGCCAATTTAAGCTAATGTATCCCTAAAAGGGGCAATGCATTTTATGTGATTCTTAAATTTGATCAGTTCATTTTGAGTCAAAATGATGATTTTGCCTTTTTGTGCTATGGATCACTATTTTCTTCTAATTTGTTAGTACACATCACATAACTTTGTTATTTTATGTTGGAAACATCCTAAATGGGAATATGGTTCCAATGAATCTAACATCACCTTCCAATTCTTACCAAGTCAAATTACAACCAAGTAATATGACTTTCTAACCATTTTGATTAATTGAGGGCCAATTTCCAAGATTTTCACAAATATTAATTAATCATGTTTAAGGATAATTAATTCAAATCAAGAGCTTAAGAGGATTTTACATGGAGGTTGTTGATTATTTCAATATTGGAAATTGATTCTTAATATCAGTATCACCTAGTGACATCATCTATGGGGTGGCATCCATAAGCCATAAATGCATAAGATATCAAGATTATGGGTCTCCCATGCCTCTTTAATGCCTCCCATGCCTAATTAAAGAACATTATTCCAAAATCATGATGAGGATATTTATGGATTTAATTCCAAATATTAGATTAATTCATGGCCATACATATTGATTCTGAGATGGATAGTCATGGTTAATCCTGAACAATCTCAAAAATATATAAATAGGGGGGCATAAAAAAATATTTTAAGCTCAAAATTTGTAATTTTATAATGCTAAAATATCTTCACAACTCATTTTAATTTTGATTATTGTATTATTCATATTTGGATTAGCTTCATTTGATATGAAATTAGATAGTTTCAATATCATGAGCCTAGGTTTTATGGAGTGTTCTTGAGACATTGGAGGAGTTTTGCCACCATTATTGACGAAGACAAGAATGTTTGATCAAGGGGAGAACATGTTTTTGAATAGATTTTGAGAAAAGGAGTCACTTAGGAAGGTAATGGTTTACTTTCTTTCATTTATATCTTATTGTTATTAGAAAAACCCTGCATGAATAGATTAGCTTAATTTAATTAGCTCTCTATGCATTTTTATTTGACTTCTTGGACTAATGCTTGACTAATCATTTCTTGTAATCCACTCTACAACAATATTGCATAAACCATATGAACTAACTACTTATGATTAACTTTCTTGACATGTTTTTCTCTTGTTGTTATATCATCTCTCATAAAAGGTGAATTTGACTTAGACCTATGGTTTTGAATACATAGATGTGGTTTTGATGTAATATAGTATTAAAGTAAAAAATTAACCCTATATACATTTTTATGTTTTTTATGGCTTTGTACTAACTTGATTATCTTATAGAACTAAAATCACATTATGTCACCCTTAATAGGAGTAACTATTTTTATATTCATTAAAATTGCATATTTATAATCATGTTATTGTTTCTAAGTTGTGATTTTGCCTCTATCAGAGGTGGTTTTGACATAAACACAAAATCATTAACCTAAGTCTAAAGATTTTTTTTAAAAAATTGTTATTGACTCTATTTGATTATTGTCTACTCACAGGAAGGGGGAGGTGCTGTACAAATTGATATTAAACATCTCTAAAGACCCCTTTGACTACTTGGTGAAATACCAAATTTTGTGGAAGGTGGTTTTGTTTTTAATAATCAGTTTTACACATTTATAGTAGATTTTGAGTAAAGTAGGTCAAACAATATGTTTGTCTAGTTAAATATCAAATATAGTTTTTATTTTAAACATTTTATGCATTTTTTAAATATTTTAAATCACTCTATTCATATTTTTCATTCCATTGCTAAAATATATTGTGCTTTTCCTAAAGCCTCAAAACCGTATATCATGAATTATGATATTGACTTATAGTTATGGTATTGAATTAACCATAAGTAGTTTTGCTTAATTTTATGATTAGGGTTAACTGACAATCAATAAAAACACATATCCTAAGTTATGGTATTACCTAGAAATTATGGTATTTTAGTTTCTAGAATTAATTTTGATTAATATTGACTACGTATTTATGGTTTTAAAAAATCTAGTTAGGATTTTGCTCTTTTTTTTCATTCAAAACCTATCTTTGTTGAGTTCATTTTCTAAGATCATTTTAAGTAAATTTTGAGTCATTCTAAGGGAGATTTCTAAAAGTCTTAAATTATGTTTGGAGTTAGGGGCACAGACCCTCAACCTCATACCCCTAGACTCCATAAGGGGCACTACCCCTTGATCCTATTAGGGGTTGCTGCCTATAGACCCCCACATCATGGACCCTCATCCAAAGAAGTTATAGTACAAAATCATGATTTTTTTTAGTGTTTTTATTAAGGCTTATTTGACTAACATCTTTTTTCTTTTATGGGTGAATATAGTGGCAATTTTGGCTTGCTAACATCTTGTAGGTTACCCCTCAAGATTTCTAATTGAAACTACTAATTGATTTCTTTGTAGGACACCTATTAAAACTATTCTAAAATTTTAAAAAATCATATTATAAATATATTATATATATTACATCTAAAATATTTAGTTAATTTTTTTTTTATCTACATGTGTGTCACTTAAAAGCTATAATGGTGTATGCTCTCCTTTTTTCATCCTTGCAGTGATTCTTGGAGGATCAAAAACCACTAAAAACATTATTATTTTTATTTTTATTTTTATGGGTAAATTGATATGGAATTCACACCCACGCACTTGCCATAGTCTTAGGGGATAGTGGTCATGGATTTCACCACCATGCACTAATCCACACTCCATGTTTCAATGGAGTATAAATATTAGGGACAACTATAATTAAAATAAGGGATTGACCTTATATAGGTATTTTTTGAAGGGGAATAATTATCTAAACCAAACATTAGAAAATATTCTAAATGGACTTGAGCCCCAATGTACCTAATGTATATTAGGGACTCCCTTAGAGATCCCCTTCAACCTAGATTAGGACTATTAGCCATAATAGGTGATTTGATGCTAGAGTCAATATCATCTCCCAAGTGACCATCATGTGTAGATGGGGTTGAGAGGGTTTGGGAGATTTCATAATAGGTCACTAGCATATAACCTCACATACGAAGCCATTAGATGGTGCATTCATCAAGTTACACATCCAAATTAGTTTATTAGTCCTAGATTTATTGTTTTCTTGATTTGGTGAGTGTTGTGCTAGAACCATGATATTTTTGAACCAAGTTATCCTTTTACCCAAAGCTATACACACCTATCAAGGTCTCCTTCACATATAACCATCTTGTATATCCTTATCACATCATCATATCATTCTATACATCTTTGTCACTATACTCTTGTACATATTATCTTTATACATTTGTGTACATCCTTTTAAGCCTATATAATCTTGAATCTCATCCTATCTCTCACCACCCTCTTATCTTAATCATATCATAGTATACTCTCATCTACAAATCATTGGTCATACCCCCATCACTTACATATCCCAATCAAATCTTGTCATCCACATCTTATCATAGTGTAACTAAGACTAAGTCTACTTTATCCATAACCAATCACACATCACCTTGACTTACTCATCCTTAGTCCAAATTATCCATAACCAATCATTTATGATAATCTTGTCTAGCCTAATTAACTTGGCCATCACCCTATTCTTTGATTACATAACCTAGTCTTACTTCTAGTCTAACCTAACTCATTATTTTGTCTATATTTGGTCATCTCATCAAGTTTGTAGTCATCATCCATGTTGGAAAATAAATATTTTCATTAGGGTCCTTATTGTAAGCTTGTTTATGTATAATCAAGATTTAATCATAATCATAATCCTACTAACTTATCAATCAAATAATCTCATCCTATTTGAGTTTGATCATCTTAGTCTTGAGCTAGTCTTAATCCAATCAATACCTAATCAAAATTAGTCTCCTGGGATTGTCTAGCCCCGTATGAAATCTTAGATCTTGTTGTAGTTCACTTAGTCAAATATAGTCAAAATTCATCATAATCTAGATCATGTCCTAATTTGGTCTACTTGATCTTGTCTTATCTCATCAAACATCACATCATGTCAAATATCTAATCAAACTAAAGCAAGCCTTTATCCAAATTTGTTCCATACAACACATCCTCATCCCTCAATATTTCCATTCAAACCCCCACACATACCAATTGGTGTTGGTGAATTACATCATTTATAATTTCTCCTATATTTATCAATGGAATCTTTAAAAAATTTGTTGATGCCTTGATTAAGCAATACCTCATGGATAATAGGGATGTACTTATTTCTCACCTCATTGAGATGAGCACTCAATGTCTTATAGACTTTGACCTTATGCACCTAACATTACCTCTACCCCACACCCATCCACATATGAAAACTCTTAGTCTTCACATCACCCAATCCAATTCAAACCCTCCA